>JAYKKT010000088.1:26525000-26962500 GCA_036023115.1 Brasenia schreberi
GGAGTGTCTTCGTGTCATCTCAACGTGTCAAGGTGATGCGTGGGTTTGCATTACATCATTCCTCCAAGCGTGAGTGCCATCCAGTTTGACTTTGTAAAACGAGTAAAGACACAAGAAGCTCACGGGCGCCCATTAAGGGAATGCAGATCTCTGCTCTTTCATTCAACCCCTCGATTCCTCCCTCGTGATTTTCGCAACGGAGGATTTACTCGCCGCAAAACACTACCAACACAATCCTTTGTCAGTTTGACAGATCTCTCGCTCTCGCTCTCTAAATTTCAAGCTTTATCACTGATCTTCCCTGCTGCATGTATTCACACATTAATGCATGGCCAGAGCTTCCTTTATATACAATTTATAGTAGACGAGGCCTGGCGTGCTCTTCAAGAGAGGCTTATTCAGTCGGCCATGGCGGTCAACTAACTCTCATTCAATTCCTTTACACTATTCGCAACTACCACCATTGAAATTTCCTGCTTGTATGAGGTGGGGAGTCAGGGACTAAGGCTGCATGGCTGTTTCCTCGACAATGGCTACCTTTCTCTTTCTCTTCATGCTTATATCCGCTGCGAACTGTAATAAGCATCATGATGAGGCTTCTCTTCTTTTGGAGTTCAGAAATGGATTGAGAGACCCACTCGGCGTGATGAAAGGTTGGTCTAGAGAGATTGGAATCTGCAAATGGAACGGCGTCGAGTGTGGTTTAAATGCAAACGGGAAGATGGTTGTTGTCGGTTTGAACTTATCTTCTTCTTCTATAGAAGGCATAGTTCCACCCTCAATCTCTAGGCTTCGCCGTCTGAGCTCACTAGACCTCTCCGTCAACCGGCTCGCCGGAACCATACCTCCCTTTCTTTCCCGTCTCACCAACCTCACTAAACTCATGCTCTTCTCCAACAGCTTTTCTGGCTCGGTTCCGAAAGAGCTAGGAAGATTGAGCAGACTTGAGGTTCTTCGCATCGGCGACAACAATCTCTCCGGCGAGATTCCGGCTGACCTCGGCAATTGCACTGTGCTCAGAGTGTTGGGCCTGGCTTCTTGTTCACTTACCGCTTCGATTCCGGCCGAGCTCGGTAAGCTGAAATTCTTACAGAGCCTTATACTGCAATACAATATGTTGAATGGGTCTATACCGAAGGAACTTGGTGGCTGTGAGAATTTGGCTGTTTTTTCTGCTGCTAACAATAGTCTGAGTGGAGAGATTCCTAGTGAATTGCTTAGTGGTGTCAAGAGCCTGAGAATTCTTAATCTTGCTAACAATAGTCTCTCCGGCGAAATCCCGCCAGAGTTGGGACGGGTTTCGACGTTGACATACCTAAATTTGGTCGGAAACAGATTAGAAGGAAGGATTCCTGAGTCACTTGGGAATTTGACCAACTTACAGAGCCTTGATTTGTCTGGAAACAACCTAGCTGGTGAATTACCAGCGTCACTAGGCCGGTTGGAGAATTTGGTGTACTTGTTTCTGTCCGGAAACCGGCTCGAGGGTGGCGTGCTTACAAGCCTTTGTGCTGGTAATACTAGTTTAGCTCACCTGAATCTTGGTGGCAATAAATTAAGTGGAACTATACCGAAAGAAATCGCGAGTTGTGTAAATCTGGTGGAGCTTGATCTTACAGACAATGAGTTTAATGGCTCTATTCCCATTGAGATTGGGAATCTGACTGAGATTACATTTCTGTTGCTGAATAACAACAGTTTAGCAGGGGCTATTCCTAACTCAATTGGAGACCTCACCAATCTTGAAACATGGTCTCTGTTTCACAATGGACTAACTGGTCGGATTCCGCCAGAGATCGGAAAGCTTCAGAAGCTGAAGATATTCTATGCCTATGAAAACCAACTTTCTGGCGAGATACCGCCCGAGATAGGCAACTGCTCGAATTTGGAGATGATAGACCTGTTTGGCAACCATCTAAATGGGAGCATACCTATGTCCATAGGGAAGCTGAAGAAGCTCAACTTTCTTCATCTCAGGCAGAATGATCTGCAAGGTGAAATTCCATCCTGCATAGGCAATTGCACAAGCCTTCAGATACTTGATCTAGCCGATAACCAGCTGTCGGGATCAATCCCTGCGACATTTGGTTCCCTTGATTTTCTCGAGTTTCTAATGCTTTACAACAATTCTCTCGATGGCCAGCTTCCCCCGGAGTTAGGGAACTGCAAGAATCTGACCAGAGTTAATCTCTCTAACAACAAATTGAGTGGCAGTATTCTGCCTGTCTGTTCTTCAAGCTCTCTGCTCTCCTTTGATCTCACCAGCAACAGATTTCAAGGAAGGATACCCCCTCAATTAGGAAATTCACAAAAGCTTGAACGACTTCGGATAGGAAACAATCTCCTAGCTGGAATCATTCCTTCAGAGCTTGGAAATATAACACTGCTCTCGATTGTAGACCTCTCGAATAATCGACTGACCGGGCCCATACCAAGCTCTTTGTCTAGTTGCAGCAATCTGACCCACATTGACCTAAACGGTAATCTTCTATTTGGTGAAATCCCTTCTTGGCTTAGTTCACTGCCCAGGATTGGTGAACTTAAACTCTCATCAAACTTACTCACTGGTCCCATACCAAATGACATCTGCAATTGTACAAGCCTTCTAACTTTATCTCTTGGATACAACAATATCTCTGGGTCAATCCCCTCATGTATCAGTAATCTAGCATCTCTCAATGTACTCTCCCTCGAGAACAACCAGCTTATGGGTTCTGTCCCGTCCTCAATTCGACAATGTCAGCAGCTCTTTGAGTTGAGGATTTCTCATAATAACCTTGATGGAGTCATTCCTGCTGAATTGGGTTCTCTGCAAAATTTGCAGAGTGTTCTAGATCTTAGTTACAACAGATTTTCAGGCCCGATACCGCCATCCCTCGGAGATCTACCGAAGCTGGAAGTATTGGATCTCTCTCACAATGCTCTGGAAGGAAGTGTACCGAAAGATGTGGGCAGCATGATAAGCTTGGTTACACTGAATTTGTCATACAATCATCTTCAAGGTGAGGTAAATCCATCATTGGCTCATTGGCCTAGGTCATCTTTCTTAGGAAATGAAGGCCTTTGTGGTCTGCCATTGACCTTATGTGCACCTAGCAGCAGCTCACCGCCCAACAGAGCAGCTAGATTGTCCAAGCCTTGGGTCCTGGCTATTACCTTATTCTCTACTTTGATACTAGCTCTTATTTTGGTAGTCACTATATTGATGCATCTGCACAACCAAGACAAGTGCTTAAGTCGCCGTCGCCTCCTGACATCTTCATATGATCACTACTACTATGACTCGTTCCGTCCGGCGAGTAGATCACAGAAAAAGGGTGTTGTGGATCGCAAATGGAACTTCGAGGAGATAATGGAAGCAACAGATAATCTGAGTGAAGACTGCATTATAGGTTCAGGTGGGTCGGGGACGATATACAAGGCCTCCATGCCGGATGGCCAGGTCTTGGCAGTGAAAAAGATTGTTACTAGCAAAGATGAGGAAGCTACATTGAAGGACAGGAGCTTCATTAGAGAAATACAGACACTGGGAAGGATAAGGCACAGGCATTTGGTGAAGTTGATCGGGTTCTGCGCGCGCAATGGCGCGAATTATCTCATTTATGAGTATATGGAGAAGGGGAGCCTGTGGGATTGGCTTCATTTGGCTGAGAAAAAAAAGGAGGGGGGCTTGCCATGGGAAGCAAGGTTCAGGATTGCAGTTGGGCTGGCGAAGGGATTAGAGTACTTGCACCATGATTGTGTGCCCAGGATTGTACACAGGGACATTAAGACCAAAAATGTGCTGCTTGATTCAGATGGTGAGGCACATATCGGCGACTTTGGCTTGGCGAAGTTGTTGCTTGATGAGTCCAGTTCAGGCACCCAATCATCTTCTTTGATCAATGGTCACTCCACAACAACAACATTGTTTGCAGGGTCCTTTGGCTACATTGCTCCAGGTAATCAAAACCTTTACCTTCTTCTCTTGTTCATATCATATTTGGTTTTATTGGCAAGCTGTGGTTAGTAGACCTCCCTCTGTTATGCACACCCAGGATATCGAACTTGAGACCTTTAACTTTAAGGTTCTTCCCCACAGACGCAGGAGCCACGGCAATGGCTTCTTATGCTGTGTTCTTTGAGAAATTGATGAGCTTCGTTTCTTTTTCCAGTAGTAGCTGAAATGGTGACTACAAACGTAGTTTTTGGTTTGAAACGGAGTCCAAGTTAGGTTGGACAGGTGCTTGAATGATACCTAAGCTTCATTGTATCCGAGCTGGTTTATGGTTTGACGGATGATCTGGGTGGTTTTGAAAAATCTCAGCCAGTCTTCTGACCTTGTGATCTTTCTTTTTAAAATTTTGAAATATATCCTTTGCCAAAGCAAATTACTTGAAAACGCCAGGTTTGTGATTGACATGCTCAAGTAACCCAATTTATTTAAAGGCTAACGATGTTGACATATATATATAGAGAGAGAGAGAAAGAGAGGGAAAGAAATTAGTCTATGCGCATATCAACCATAGTATCGTTGATATTCGATCATGTGCACATGAATTATGCTCTCTCTCTTATATAGAGAGAGGGGGAGGGGGAGGAGAGAAGTTGTCTTTTAAAAAGCAACCTGTCTAATCTACTTTATAAGCAGACAAATCCACTTTATAATGAGCTTTCTTAGCTTGGTCAAAAGTGTTTGAAATACATAACCTTTTTCAACCATTATTTTTCAACTTAATGAAATCATTGATACACATGAGAATTTGATGATGTAGGAGCCAATTCCTGTGAAAATGAGGTGAAGGATCCTTTTCTAAAATTCAAAATCAACTCAAAATAATTTGTGTTAAGAGAGCAACAGTAGAACATGGCATTGTTTCCATTGCTTTTCTGGAGAGGATATATGGTAGAGATTAAGAAGCCATGTCGCCCATCCCACAAGCCAGATGCACTGCACACCCCGTATTGAACTCATGACCTTCGACTTGTGAATCGACCCCCTAACCAAGTGGGTCATGCCTACTGTTCTAGCATCAATAAATAATGCCTTCAAATCGGTGTCATATAGAAAACCATTAATATGATAAGAGATATAATAGGATGATGAATAGGAACTCATGTAGCTAATCTCATTTTATGCGTGATAAAGCTTCGTTTGTGTTGACGTCGAAACATCGAGAGTTTGGTTTCGGTATTATATAGAAAATTGTTAGTTTATGAGCTCTTCTTTGTGGCTCTAATCATTCTTATATCAACTGGTTCTGTAGAATATGCATATTCAATGAAGGCAACGGAGAAGTGTGATGTGTACAGCATGGGCATAGTCTTGTTGGAGTTGGTGACCGGCAGAATGCCGACCGATGCGAGGTTCGCCGACGGCACAGACATAGTCAAGTGGGCTCAGAGTTGTGTTAGCAGCAACCGCAGCCCCCTGCGCGACGAGGTGCTAGACGACTCCTTGAAGTCGTCGGACCCGACCGACTTAGAAGCCGTGTTTCATCTGATGGATATAGCCATCGAATGTGCCAGTGCTAACCCGGTCGATCGGCCGTCGGCTCTGCAAGTCTCAGACCGGTTACTGCATATAGGTAGGCGACGCCGGACCGGCCCGGACGGCATGAAAAGGGTGCCTTCTACCAACTATCATTGACCACACTGCTTTAGTTGGTTTGGTTTGGTGTGGATGTTATGCATATCTTTTGTGGGTTTTTGTCTTTCATGTGGTTGTGTTGATTCTCAAGCAACCTTTGTACTCTCTTTTTGCTATGTGACCAACTCCTGCAAATGTACACCTAACAATGGCGATTGATATTCTTAGAAAAGAAAAGAGCAAATATTAATGAAAATAGTAGTTTCTTTGAGTCACGGGCTCCGGCTTGGCGTTCGAATCGCAGGACTACAAGCACGCAGATGAAACACCATTCTTCCGCAATTGATGCAGCTGGGGGAAGCTTGTCTATACTCGATTCAGAATCTTCTCAGACTAAGCTTATATATATACGTATGTATGTGTGTATGATATTTGGATCCTGTAAATTCTCACAATGCATACTTTTGAGTTTCTTTGTTTTGGAGGTTTAAATAGTTGAGAAAAGATTTTCTCTTTCTCTCTCTTTATATATATATATATGTATATATATATATATATATGTATATATATATAGATAGATAGACAGATAGATAGATAGATGGATGGATAGATGATAGAGAGAGAGAGAGAGAGAGAGAGAGAGAGAAGTTGTGCGGGTTGCTTCGGTTCGACTCGGACCCGACGGGGGGTTGGTTATGCTGAACGGACCCAGACTTTCAGGGTCGGGTCTGGAATTGCCACCTGTTCGGTCTTTAGATGAGCCGTGTTCATTTCTCCTTCCATCTGGAGAATTGAGGTGGTCGACTTTTCTCAGCCGAGTTGAGTGAAAGATTTGGCGCTGCGAGATGGCAACGATGGCTTATGCTTGCTATGCGCATCTTCCAAGCAGATACGGCACCCCTTTCAGGAACTCTTTCCGTCCGAGCCACATCCTCCCTTTCTGACTCCAATGGTCTTGCTTCCTTTCATTTTCCTTTGTTGTGTGTGTGTGTGAAAGCACGGGCTTATGGTGTTGGTTGTGATGATTAGGTGCTGCTCTGAACGCACCCAAATCGAAGGGGGTGGTGGTTCTGGAAATCCCCATTGATAATATTCGGAGACCACTATCCAAAACTCGAACCAACGACCCACATAAGGTGAAGGACCTCATGCTGAGCATCAGTGAGATTGGTCTTCAAGAGCCGGTCTGTATACCCATTTCATCAGTTGTTTTCTTTCCTACACTTTGTTTTGTTTCCATCCACCTTTTTTGTCTTTCCATTGCTGCTTCTGTTCTCCCAGTGTTGTAATTCGTCGGGCACTGGTTTATTGATGGCTCCAAAGTTTGGTTGTTGAAGCCAATTAAGTTAATTTGTTACTGGACCATTTATTTAATATTTATGTTTTGAAGCTGTTTGAGATCATCGCCAAACCTTTTCGGGTATTAATTGATGTTAGGACCAAACTGTATATTTACACAGACGGACCCCATAATCAGCAGAAGCGAATGATTCATTTTCTACTTCGAACTGAATTCTGTGGATACCTCGTTCGCATCTTTTGAATTCCCTTAGTGCTGGATGATGAGAAACAAATGATTGATTTGCTGAGTTTTACCTGATTCGACATGCTTTCTTTAACATCATCATACCTTGTCCACTGTTGGTTGACGTTAGAATCAAGCAATATCATAATGAGCTGAAACTAATGAGGCATTTGCTACTTCATCTGAATCCAGTGGATATCTTGCTCTCATCTTCTGAATGCCCTTCATACTAGGGATTGTTAGAAACATATGATTGATTTGCTGAAATTCCACTTTTTTGGCATCCTCTCTTTAAGTTGGAAATTGTCTTTTGGCGGAGTATCTAGGACAAACGTGAATAATTCACACTCACCTGCAAGAGCAAGTGGGAACGAAATAAATAAATATGTTAATCATATACTAATATAGAAAGTAGAGTTGTATAATTGTGTAGATTTCTGCAGCTTACTTGTTTTTTTATAGACGCGGGGCCTGTAGATGAAAATTCTCAAATTCCCTAAGAAGAGTTATATCTTCTATGTATTTGATTGGATATTTTTTATATTGATATATTCAACTTTTTCTCTCTGATTACAATTCTTTGTTGGATGCTTTTGCCTTCATATATTTCCCATCATGAAATTTGATCCACATAAGAAACTTTAGTATCCTTTTCATCTACCGACATTTGGTATTTAGAGTGAGCATCTAATGCCATTTATAGGGATATTATAACACCTAAAAATGAGAGCATCATGACCATGTGTTTTTCTTTACGAAGTCCTGTAGAAAAGCTCTTAAAGAACTATTGGTAGGTGTTATTGCATAAGTAATATGTTGCTGTTAGGAAACTGATACTCGATAGTGTTAAAGCTTGTGATGTGGCTTCAGAAAAGTAGGATAAGTTGGCTTAGTGGGGTTGAAAGTTGTAAAGGGTTCATGATAGAGTCTCATGGATAAGATCTTTCACCATTGCAAGCATGGAATCCCAGTCCTCAAGTTACTATGTTGTATCGAGTCTCGTCTTCCATCCCCATAACATGTTTGAGTATAATCCATTAACTGATATTTGAGGCAAACATGATTTATTGATCTTTTCTAGTTAGATTATTCTGAAAATGGATGGATAAAATTTTTCATGTTCCAACTGCCATATATGTCAATATTAAAGTTAAGGTTGGGGATGTTACCGCCTATGATTCAACTCTTTCTGTAATAATACATGTTCCATGCCTTTGGTAGAAATATATTTGCATATAATCTTCATAAGCCTAGACAGTCTACAACACACAAAGGTACTTGCATCAATTGCATATACGGGGACTGATTAGTAGCTGAAGATCATTTAATGACGGTGAAATGAAGCAATCCTCTCTTTAGTATCTATAAGCAAAGTTAGGCTTCCCATGAACATCTTAAGGTTGTTGGACAATGGAGGTGGTTTTCTTTGAGGTTCTTCCCCTGGTAAAATGCTATTTTCAATGAAGAGGAGTGAGTTTATGGAAGATGTGCACATCTTATGCACTGGTGACATATTCCAATGCGTCACATTTACGAAATTCCTAAATTCTGTCACTCTCAGCCAAAGAGCAGTTGGGATGGGCACTCTGCTCAGCCATACTTGATGGAAACAATGATCTATTTCTTTTCTGTTTATTGTTATAACTGAGACAAACATGTTACTAGGGGTTGAGCACCATAGCTTAAACATGCGAGGATAGGACCCTTGACTACAGGCCTATGCTGGGCATCAGCTTTCAGCAGTGTGACATCCATGGGAATCGAATCTTGCACCTAGCAGCCAGAAAGAAGCCCTTTCCTCTAACCCCTTTGTGGAAAATCACCTCATTGGCCATTTTTTAATCTATCCTCCTTCCTATTCATGTGATTCTTATATTTGATATTGATAGAATTAAACAATTCATGAAGATGTTTCCTTTTTCTTTTATTTAGTGTTTGAGATTGTGGTAACTTTGGATAATCACTTGTGAATTTCTTTTCTTATGTATATTTTTCATAAAATGAGAGAATATCGTTTAAGGTGGTTTGGACATATGAAGAACCAGTAAGAAGGTATGAAAAACTAGATTTTGAAAGTATTAAAAGAGGTAGAGGACGACCACAAAAGTGTTGGAAGAAACAATAAAGAATGGTCTAGCTTATTGTGAATTAACTGCTAACATGACACATGATGGGGCTCCATGGAAACAAAGAATCCATGTAACTGATCCCGTCTAGTATGGGAAAAAGCTTAGTTGTTGTTGTTGTTATATGTATATTTTTCATGAAGGCATTTCTTTGCAAAGGTTTCCATTTGTTTTTATTTATGACTAAAGGGCATGTCGCAGCTACTCTTTTCTCTTCTACATTCTTAACTTCGGTTTGCATCTTTATTTTTGTAGATTGACGTGCTAGAGGTTGATGGAGTTTACTATGGTATGAATTAATGCATGTGGTTGGCTTTTAGTTTCCACGAACTTGGGAGGATGATAATTTGCTGTCATTTCTTAGGTTTCTCAGGGTGCCATCGGTTTGAGGCGCATCAACGTCTCGGTCTCCCAACAATCCGTTGTAAGGTTAGGAAGGGTACAAAAGAAACTCTTAGGTAAATGTTTCGATCTTGTTTGCTTGACAACCAGATTTCCTTTCTTGTTTGTTTGTTCATAGCTCGGAGAAAACCGTGGTATTTGAGGTTAGAACCACCCTGGCCTAAGGGCCTATGCTGGGTATTGGCTTGTGATGGTGTGGCACTCATGGGAATCGAACCCCTGACTGCTCATCTATGAGCCAGAGGCTGTTCCCAGGGCAGAAACCCCGGCCCGTGATAACCACTTTGTTACTCCATGAATCTGATCCATCACTGCTGCTACTTCAGGCATCACCTGCGCTAGGAAGTGATGATTGACTGAAGGGAGCAGAGAAAACATAAGCGGTTTGTGAGCTGGTCATTATTTAGCAATACTTCATCTCATGCATTTGAGAGAAATATGTATACATGACATCCTTGACGTCTAGTTTCCAATTGGGATTAAACAAGTGCTTCTAAGTAGCCGGTTACGTGTAAATATTGCTATTAAATGAAAGAACTTGTACTTTGTTGTAGGAAAGGAAAAGATGCTACTCAAAAGTGCCTCCGAAAGCAAAGTAATTTTATAAATTTGTTCTTGTTCCTTGTATTGGCATCGTATGCGACTCGCCGTTTGTATTGATTGTGGTGGCCTGAGCCTAGATGATCTCACTGCTTGTTCAATATGTGGGGAATTCTGGCAGCCCTAATGAATGAATCATCCAACATGGTAAATCATTGCTCAAGTTAGACACTAGTGGCGATTAAGAACCTGTTTAAGACTTTGTTTTTGTTTTGGTGATGGTGGTCTGTATGCGTGTGTGTGTGTGTGTGTATATGTGAGAGAGAGAGAGAGACGCAAAGTTCTGAAGAACGTTCAATCGTGATGACCTAATGGAGGGTTCAAGACACATGGTGTAAAGGATTGGGTGCAAGCAGTGAGGTATTATAACAAAATCTGGCTTTCTCCCCCAGTATGACCGTGGGCTATTGGCACCATTGAGACAGAGCCCACGGTGCAATTGTGGGGTATTGGCCCCACCCTGAGAGCCCAACTTAGAATAATGTCTCAATAACTTCTTCTTTTTGTTACAAGAGGAGGCCGAAGCCTAACACACACACACATACATGGACCCTCTGGGTCTAACTCCCCACCAGCAGCGATGGCGCTAGAGCTTCTGCCATTGAGCTAACGCTGTGTCTTGACAGCTTTAATCGTTGACAAATTATGATATTGTGATTCGAGTCGGTCAAAGGCAATGTCTTATATATGTGCACTTAACTGAACCTTGTAAAACCTTAGGCTTTATCGTCGCAGTTTTGTTTGCAGTAGATCTAAAAGAGGAGGATTGCGTGTGTTAGATAACCAACAATTGATATACAAGTTCAGCTGATCTTTCAGAGGGTATGCAAATTTTCAAGCACTAGTGGATCTTCTCGGAATTCAAACTTAACATGAATTCAAAGCTCTGTGCTTGGGTGAGAGTAATTTTCTAATTAGTACAACCTTTTTTTCTTGTTACAAGAGGAGGCTAAAGCCTAACACACACGTCCTCTGGAAGTCAAACTCTCCACCAACAGCAATGGTATCAGAGCGCCCTATCTTCGAGCTAACACGCTCCGTGCAAATATAACATTAACTTTAAGTTTGTTAAGCCTAACGAGCTACCTCACATTTGGTTCACGAACTTTTGCAGCTCGATTCAGCTCAATTCTTATGGCAAAACCCACCACGAAGTGCTCGTTCATCAGCAGTAGAATTAGTACCAAGAAGGTGATCCTTTGCAAGTTCTTGCGTTGCATTCCGCATCCAAATTAACATGGGTTGACAGTTTCAAACATGACACGGAAACCCAATATGCATATGAACCATCCAAAGTAACATAAAGGAGTTTATTCAGGTCGAACTGTTTTCGCATGAACAAAGCCGCATGGCATGAACATGGCAAAAAAACAAAAAAATCAACACAAACACGAAGTTTGAGTCAACCCAAATTGGCATGAACTCAACTCAATACAGACAATAGGTGAAGCACAAAATTGTCACACCAACTTACCCATCTTTATCTCTTTCTGTATATATAAAGAGAGAAAAGTTGAAGCATGTAAATTATTCAAACGAATTTTAATTTGAAACCAATTTCAATCATTTACACCAAGGGCAGAGTTGATTTTGCATTTCTCTCTCTATATATATATGGAGAGAGAGAGAGAGAGAGAGAGAGAGAGAGAGAGAGAGAGGAAAAAACATTCATCAAAGCCTTGAAAACACACGTGTAAACAGTTTCTGATCGAGATTGAAAGGGCATCACGTACCACTGCATGAAGTGCGAAACCCGGTTGGTTGCGTAGCCCGCGGAATGTTAGTGGGATGCCGCAGTTTGTTTCCCCTCTGGCTGCCGTCTCACACGCAGCAGGCTCACACCGGACTTCATTTCATTCCCATTTTCTCTCACTCTCTCTCTCTCTCTCTCTCTATATATATATATATTATAAAATCATAAACACGAAAACAAAACAAAGAAAACGGAGCAGGAACCACAACCCTCGTACACACACATACGCAGATCCACCGTAAGGCGAACCTCTTCCCTTCTCCCATCAATGGCTTCCAGGCTCTGGGCTTCAAGGCTTTCTTCCTACCTCAGGCTCTCACCCTCCTCTTCTCGCTTCCAATATAGATCCTTCGCCTCTGGTTAACACTCTCTCTCTCTCTCGCACATACACCTTGATCTGAACAGATGGGGATTAGATCATGGGAAGTATTGCTGAATCTTTTAGGTGTTAGTCGACGCTAAAGCTTTCAGGTGGTAGTTTTGGTTTCTATCTGAACACTGGGGGATCAGATCAAGGGAAATGTTTTGATTTTTTTTAGGTGGTAGTTTTTTTTTTCCTTTGAATACGGGACCTTTCAAAATGGTGGTGTTTAATGATGATCCGGAAGGAGGCTCAAAAAACTGTTGTTTAATCATGATCCTGAATGTGGGCTGCGTTGTTTGATATGTCTTTGTATCCGTAATGATCGTAGAGTTCTCTTCCTTGTTGGTTTTCTTTACCTCGTCAAGGTCGTTGGTGGGAGATTGGATGATGAGCACTAGGAAGGAATTCATTTTAAAGCCTAAAAAGCAGTGTAAGGAAACCATAAATCATATTCTTACTACTTGGAGATTATGTTGGTACGACTCAAGTAGATGACAACAGCGACTATTAGCCGAAACCCCGTTTAGTGCGTAAAAAGGCTTGGTTTTGGTTTGGCTCGTGGGGATCACGGGAAGGGATGCAGATTAGATCTTTGTCCTTTTGTGTTTCTTTATGCATTTTGTGGATTCGTATAGAGTTTTTGTGCTTTGTTAGCTGTTGGTACATTTTTAAGTATAGAGGTATAATTCTTGTGTGAACTTCCTTATATCGCACAACCCTTTCAGTTAGTGATGTGCTTAGGAATCATGAGGTACTACCTAGCACAGTTATCTCGAGTTTAGCTTGAACAGAACTTAGTTCACATTCTGCCATCTGGAAGTACGCATTAAGGAGGTTAGGATCCTGTCTATAAATAAATGCACTTAGAAATCTCAGGTCCTTAAAGGTTTAAAGGAGTTTTTCTTACGCCTTGCTATTTGATTTTAATCTCATGATTGAAAGCAATACCTGGAAAGGCAAGAATCTGATAGTTTGATAAGTAACTTATATGATCAAGTTGTTCCTCCAGTGCAAGCACCTACAACATAAAAAGAATGTTTCTGTGTCATTGTTCTTCTCGAGATATGTGTACAACAACAACAACAACAACTAAGTCTTTTCCCATACTAGATGGGGTCAGCTACATGAATTCTTTGTTTTTTTCTAGAATCCATGATAAGTCCAATAAAGTTTTATGTTGGCTGTCGGAAGCCTAATTTAACCCTCCTCCTTTATCCGGACTTGGGACCAGCCATGCAAGGGTGATCCCTTACATGTTTGGAGTTCGAGAGCTCTGTACATGTATATCATTTCATTTCAAAGATTCTCTTAGTTTCTTCTCTAAATCTGACTCCATCTCTAGATTTATAAGTAATACATATATGTATGATGGTGCAAAAACATGTGTGAGGACTCATGAAGGAACGACAGACTTCTTTAAAGTTAATATTGGGTTACATCTAGGATCAACTTTAAGTCCATACTTATTTATAATGGTGATGGATGAGTTAACAAAACATATTCAAGATGAAGTACCTTGGTGTATGTTATTTGCAGATGACATTGTATTAGTGGAGGAGTTTAAGGAAAAAGTTAATAGAAAATTGGAACTATGGAGAGAAACATTAGAAAGCAAAGGCCTCCGACTTAGTAGAACAAAGACAGAATATATGGAATGTAAATTTGAACATTTGGTTACCTCAGAGGACATAGAAATTAAAATTGGCACACATTGCATCCCCCAAAAGGAAAGTTTTAAATACCTAGGGTCAATTTTTCAGAGTGATGGAAGAATTGATGGAGATGTTACGCATAGAATTAATGTTGGTTGGTTAAAATGGAGAGGAGCATCAGGTATTCTTTGTGATAAGAAGATACCATTAAAGTTAAAAGGTAAATATTATAGAGGAGCAATTAGGCCTACCGTGTTTTATGGTTCTGAGTGTTGGGCAGTTAATCATCAACATGTACAAAAGATGTATGTGACAGAAATGAAGATGTTGAGATGGATGAGTGGTCATACAAGAAAAGACCGTATACATAATGAGGTTATTAGAAACAAATTAGGAGTGGCACCAATAGAGGATAAAATGAGAGAATATCATTTAAGATGGTTTGGACATATAGAAAGAAGATCAAAAGAAGAACCTGTAAGAAGGTTAGAAAAACTAAATTTGGAAAGTATTAAAAAAGGTAGAGGACGACCACAAAAGTGTTGGAAAGAAACAATAAAGAATGCTCTAGCTTATTGTGAGTTAATTGCTAACATGACACACGATAGGGATCTGTGGAAACAAAGAATCCATGTAGCCGACCCCGTCTAGTATGGGAAAAGGCTTAGTTGTTGTTGTTTTGTTGTACAGATAGCCGAGGGAGGCAATTTTACCAAATCTTTATTATAATGACACTCTTGAAATTGTTAGGATGAAGCAAACACTTGCCCCCTTTTTTGGGCTTCTGCTAGCTACTTGACATGGCAAAGCATTGATAAATGCAGATATTCTCTTTGTCTCTTAGTTGTCAATTAACCCTGTGTCAAGTGGATAGATTCTGTTTTGTGGGAAGATGCACATTGCTGTTATGTTTTAAGTTAATTTCCTCCCAGTAAGATCATAACTCATCTTTGTCTTGGAATGTTTTTTGATCACCTAGTCATTCTTCCTGCATCTATTGGTTTTCACTTACAAGTTTGTGGCAGGCTACCAGTATTTATATAATGGATCCTTTTTAGTGAATTAGGTTTTATTGTGTTCATTCTAGCATCAAACTCTAACAAGTGGCATTTAGTTATTTGGTGGTTGATTTCATTATCTTGTTGTTAAGTCAGCATGAAATAGTTTAACACTACAATTTTGTGGAAGGAAAAGCCAATGGTTTTGATATCAAATGCTATGCTAATGTTCAGAGTTAAGGTAGCAGAATCTGGCAGCAATATTGGAATCACTGTGGGTGCCATATTATGCCTCAGAAGTATAAAACTTGTGTTTGTATGAAAACATGTAGTGCACTCTAAGGCCTTAGATGCAAATTGAAAAGGTTAATGAAAAGAAATCCTCAAAGGTATAACTTGCATACATACACGTATTGGGTCCTTGATAAGAAAGGAGAAAACAACAAACTGTTGGTTTAGCTGCAAAGAAGAATTGTCATGATCATATACTATTGTTTAGGGAGTGTGCATTCGGGTTTGAATTACGTCTTATTACTCATCACTTCTTAGGTACCAAACTATGAATGCCCGACAGTATTGGACATGGACGCTATGATTAACACTCCTAGACAGCACTTGGAGAGGTGGTTTGAAACGCAGCCATGTCCAAAGAGTCACAACATGTATATTGGTTCTTAAACATTTTGACAAGCTTGGACAAGCATATCCACACTATCAGGTTATGCTGCATTCTTCAACAGTTGGTTCATGTGCTTCACAGATGGACAAAGTCTGCTTGCTTCTGAAATATTTTCCTTCTGTGCTCCTTCATTTTGAAGCCAAAGATTCATTAGATTGCACTAGATCCTCATGAATCATTGCTGAATCACATTGTAGCATATGAAACGTGCTCATGCTTTCTACCTTGTCTCATGCTTTTTACCTTGTTCTACTCTGGCACTCCTGTCGGTGTCTAAATGGCATCAACGTATTTATGGCTGATAAAGGCATAGCGCAAGAGATAGCCTTGATCCCGCATTGCGAAGTGTCTTATTTGTAGTGGGAACGCCAAAAGGATATGTGGCTTATAAGTCATCTGAATGGCTGATTACCATCTATGGCATTTTCCGTTACAAGTAAAACATGATAGTTTATCTAAGTTGGATATGTTAACACATGTCTACTTTGTCTTATTTCCTTCGTGTTGTTTTCTCCATTGCTATTATGCAGTTCTGAAAGACTTAAAGTATCTTGATTCTCATGAGTGGGTCAAAGTGGATGGCTCTACAGCTACTGTGGGGATAACTGACCATGCTCAGGTTATCCTTTTACTTTTGCAATTTCAGATATATGTAGTATGTTCACACATTATGAATTACATATTCAGTAATTGACTCTAATTGTCACCTTCTTCGAGTCTTATTCTGCTTTAACATTCTATCAAAATGGATTACCAAGTTTCCATGTGGTACTTTATTGAGGACTGTAGATAGTGCTAACTTCGCAGAACTGAAGTGTTTGTAAACTTTTCTGGGTTATTCCAAATTTCTAGACTTCTAGTCTTCTACATTGCATTATCTTTCTGATACCCTTTGGGATGTGCAATTAGGAAAAATATGCACAATAACTTGGAAAGTACATTATAATTGCAAATCATTGTTGGCATGCTGTCGCGGTGCACAATTAATGACTCTCTTCAAGGATATTTACTGCCTGATCTTAATGCGTTTAAGATGTCTACTACTCTATTTGAGTATTCTTCATTTACTCATACAATGAGTTGGTTCTGACATCGTATCTTTGCTACTAACAATATATGATCAACGTATACCAAAAGCAAGCAATAGCTATGTGGTCTTGAAGCAAAAGGTATGACAATATCATCGATCTACATAAAATTCAAGTTTTTTCACAATATTCAGAAAATCTTTCAATCTAAATATAGGATTTAAGTATTGCAAAATCAACCATTTGTCTACCTTACGTGGAGGTAACAAAACAAGTGCAATCACAGCGTGCAAGATAGATTGGTATGGAACATGACCAAAATATCTCTCGAAACAATTTATCTTCCCTTGCAACCCTAGGAGCAAATGATAATCAAAAACATGGTCAGGTGCTTTAGTGCTCCAAAACATAATACTTTTTAGAATATGAAAAAGTATGCTGGGTAAAGAGTAAGTTATTGTGGCATTACTCTATGTTGTCAAAGTTGATAGGTAGAGACAGAGTACCAACTTCCAAGAAGTTTAAATGGCTTGGGCGGTGTAGATGTTATGTTACTGTAATGAAATGCAACATTCTCAAGAAGGTGTTAGAGAAATAAGAAACATATATCCAACACATTGAATGAATATAACTCTATAAAAACAACAAAAACTAAAGAAACATCAAACATGTTATTAACAAAGTTATGAAATATATTACACCAAATAACTTTGAATATTCATGCACACCACGTATATATGCTTTTAATCTATAGATAGTGAGCAATCTATACAAGCAATCAAAACAATTGGCATGAAAAGCCAGAGAACCATTGGCATTCAGAATAATTATAGAAAAATAAGGATAGATATCCGATCATTGTCATGGATGTACATCAATCTAAACATATACTTCATTTTCTGAACAACTATTGAAAGTTAAAGCATCTGTAACTTTGAATATTCATGTCTAAACAGTAAATATAGCTTACCATTGTATGCATAGTAATTATCTGTACATGCATCATCTCCATAACTGGAGCACCGACATACTTGATGTTCAAGAGCAAAGAAAAAAGCAAGTGTATGTTATATCCATGTTATACAGCTCCCATAAAAATAGGAAGGAGAATATGCGAGACAGAAGGAAGAATGGGCAGAAGAGGGAGAAGAATAAGAGAAGGGAGAAAAACAGAAACGAAAAAAGAAGTTGGAAGGAGGAGAAAACAACAGCAGCAAAAGGAAAGAAAGAAGATGTGTGTGTGTGTGTCTGAGAGGGAGAGAGGACCAGCATGAAAAGATAAGCAGAGAAGTGGTATGGAATGTGTATAAATCCGGCAATTAAGCAGCAAATTCTGCAGGCTGAATCCGCCTTGTAGTCATCCTTGTCACTGTTTAAGCATTGAAAATGGTTTATTAGCAGCCCATGCTAAGAGCTGGACAGCACCTTGTCACTGGACGCCCTACATAATTAAGGAGTAATATGTTATTCTAGAGTCATGAATAATTGTCTATTTATTTCATGCTTTCACTTGCAGTTTAGGAAAAGACACCTTCCTTTGGTATATGGGAATCGGGATTCTTAACTCCGTGTGTAAATCTTAGCTTGTATATAATCTTTGCAGGATACAATATTATAAGCGCTATTAGGTGATGGTGCTGTACTAGTTGGTGTCCTGCACGAGTTGCCATACCATGTACCGAGCACCTTTTTGTCTGACATGACCTGCAGGCAGACATCAATTTTATACTTGAGAATTCCTCTTCATGGGCATCAACCTTGCCTGGACAAAGCCTTGCCCATTGCTTTTCATACCTTTCATTTTTCTGATGAGAATTGACATCATATGACAAATATGTTTGCGTGAAACTTCTAATATGACAACCCCTGTTCCTGTTTGTTTTCACTTAGGATATCAATTTTTTGTTTGTTTCTATGTGAACGTACATGAGAAAACTGGGCATTTATCTTGTTCGTGCTAGTGATGTTATGGTCACAGTAGTATCTTGAATTCTGAAGGAGACATAGAAATGGCCTTGTCTTGTAAATTTCCTGATGTACTAATTCGTATCCTCTGTTTCAGGATCACTTGGGTGATGTTGTGTATGTTGAAATGCCTGAAGTCGGAGCCACTGTGCAACAAGGCAGTAGCTTTGGTGCTGTTGAGAGTGTGAAGGCAACTAGTGACATCAACTCTCCTGTTTCAGGAAAAGTATTGGAAGTCAATGAAGAACTTGGAAGCTCTCCAGGCTTGGTGAGTCACTTGATAATGCATTCACATTAAACTGATTTATCAAGGTGACAGCCGAAAAAAAATGGTTGCTATTATGATAACAACAGATAACTGGATTTAATTACAGTTAACAATTTTCCCTTGATAATGTTTGAATTAACCTCTACATTTCCCATGTTTCTTTGCCACTATTTTCCGTTCATTGGCTTGGGGATATATTCTTCAATTCTCACCCGTTTTAAACCAAATTTTGTTTTCAACGTCGATGTTCAATGGGAGAAAGTCAGGAACATCGAGTGGCAGTCTTGCTATGTTTCCATGCATTGGCAAGGAGCTATGATGGAAATAAATTCAAAGTCCTTGTCGCAGCCATTGGCTCTGGCCTGGTTGTGTACCTTTTTGTTCACTTTTCTTTTCTGGTGCTTGTGAAAGTAAGAAAGACAAATATTTAAGTGCTTTTTGTATATATGTTCGAAAACACGAATCTCAGGGGGTTGAAACATCCCGGCACAAAACTCGAGAGGCTAGGACCCTTATCCCCATGGCCCATGCTGGGTTGCAGCTTGCACATGGGTGCACCAGCTTCCATGAAAATGTGCGACATTGGAGAGCATGAAGTTTCTGCAAACTAATGCTTTATTTCAGTAGGTGACAACGGTGCCAAATCTTCAGAGCTTCTTATGTAGGAGTGAATAGCATAGGGTTAAGCAGTGAGATCTGGATTATAATCCACATTTATACCATGAGTTTTGTTTTACTACCAATGGATTTAATCGTGCATTAAACCTTTTATGGTGGGAGAATTGCTCCAGTGTGCTCTATATTATAGCACAGAGATTCCCATATGGTCCATACACCTTTTTATAACCTTTTTTACGTTTTCATTGGGCAGACACTCTACCTCTAGTGTAGATCCGTGGCTGCATGACGATCAGGAGTGCATTTTGAACAGTTTCAGTTTTATAATGCAGGTTAATGCTAGTCCCTATGAGAATGGGTGGATCATAAAAGTTGAGATAAGCGATCTGGACGAGCTTAAAACCTTGATGGATTCTGAGAAATATACAAAGTTCTGTGAGGAAGAAGACGTGAAGCATTAAATGCAGTAAGGTGGTATCCTTGAGATGGTTCAGTAAAACGAAACATTTCATCTGTGATGCTGATCACAGTTTTCAAGCAGGTTCTGGAAGAGTTTAATCTTTATAATGAAGAAATGCATTTGGTTTTAGAATCATCTTGAATTCCTGCTTGCTTTGATACATAAAGTTGCATGTTTAATGCATGAGTTCGGAAACTCTGTTTGCTTATTTCTTCGACTAGTGCCGGTAGATTTTATTTTCCTATTAACAAGTCCTTATTGGTCGAAGACTTGCAACAAGAACCTATAACCTACTTCACATGGACACTTCAACCAGGGTGCTGCACCCATGTCGACACTTGAAATCCATACTCTTGTGAATGACATACTAATAGTTTTAGATACTTTTTTAGTAACCCAACTAACATTTTATTACGGAGTGATACTTTATTAGTAAATAACAACTTCTGAAAACTGATCTTTTCTTTAGTTTCATGAGATATAATTAATTACAACAACTAAGCCTTTTCCCATACTAGACGGGGTCGGCTACATGGATCCTTTGTTTCCACAGAGCCCTATCATGAGCCGTGTTAGTAGTTAACTCACAATAAGCTAGATAATTCTTTATTGTTTCTTTCCAACACTTTTGTGGTCGTTCTGTACCTCTTTTAATACTTTTCAAATTTAGTTTTTGATACTTTCTTAGAGGTTCTTTTTTTGATCTTCTTTCTATATGTCCAAACCATCTTAAACGATATTCTCTCATTTTATCCTCTATTTGTGTCATTCCTAATTTGTTTCTAATAACCTCATTATGTATACAGTCTTTTCTTGTGTGACCACTCATCCATCTCAACATCTTCATTTCTGTCACAGACATCTTTTGGACATGTTGATGATTAACTCCCCAACACTCAGAACCATAAAACATGACAGGTCTAATTGTTGCTCTATAATATTTACCTTTTAACTTTAATTGTATCTTCTTATCACAAAGAATACCTGATGATCCTCTCCATTTTAACCAACTAGCATTAATTCTATGCGTAACATCTCCATCAATTCTTTCATCACTCTTAAAAATTGACCTTAGGTATTTAAAACTTTCCTTTTGGGGGATGCAATGTGTGCTAATTTTAATTTTATGTCCTTTGAAGTAACCAAATGATCAAACTTACATTCCATATATTCTATCTTTGTTCTACTAAGTCGGAGGCCTTTACCTTCTAATGTTTCTCTCCATAGTTCCAATTTTGTATTAACTTTTTCCTTAGACTCCTCCACTAACACAATGTCATCTGCAAATAACATATACCAAGGTACTTCATCTTGAATATGTTTTGTTAACTCATCAATCACCATTATAAATAAGTATGAACTTAAAGTTGATCCTTGATGTAACCCAATATTAACTTCAAAGGAGTCTGTCATTCCTTCATGAGTCTTCACACATGTTTTTGCATCATCGTACGAGTCTTTTATAAGGTTAATGTATGTCAATGGGATATGGGATACCTCTTTTTTCTAAAGTTCTCCATATAACCTCCCTTGGTACTCTATCTTAAGCTTTTTCTAGATCAATAAATATCATGTGAAGGTTTTTCTTTTTTGCTCTAAAATGTTTCATAAGACATCTCAAAAGGTTAATCGCTTCAACAGTAGATATATTCGGCATGAATTCAAATTGGTTCTCTGTTATACTTCATACTTACCTACGTTCGATAATTCTTTAATACAATTTCATGGTATGGCTCATTAACTTGATACCTCAATAATTCGCACAATTCTTAATGTCTCCCTTGTTCTTATATATGGGTATAAGTGTACTCGCTCTCCATTTCTCGGGCATCTTTTGGTTTCTCCATATTTCATTAAATAGTCTTGTGAGATATAATTAATTATATAAAATATAATATATATATATATATATATATATATATATATATATATATATGAAAAGTCTACTGTGTTTGCTATGTCCTTGATAATTTTAATCATTCGTCTCAAGAGAGGATGGTTGCATTGGAAATTAAAAAAGCAAAAAATACATAATATACTTGATTTATATGTTCATTTTTTTGCTTTTGAACTTGACCATTCTTAAGAGATGGATTGTCGAGGTTTTCAGAGATTGCCAAGCCTATTAGACTCTCTCTCTCTCTCTCTATAATTATATATATATATATATATATATATATATATATATATATATATATATATATATCATGTCCTTTTTCTCATGGTTTTCGAAGTTGTCGATTCCCATGTATGTGTGCGGACCCGTGTGTTTCACCTGGCCTGTGTGACGTAGATGAGAACTGCCTTATGCAGATATGATGCTAAGTTGATTTTGGGCCATCCAAAGGACTGGGAAATAAACTGAGTTTTGCCTCTGCTTAGCTCGAAAACTTAATAGAGATGACCTAAGCTTCGCTCGCATAGGTTAAGCAAGACACGCAGCGAACAGACGGGTCTCTTCTTTTCCTCTCTTGCTTACTTAGTTAACTACACACTCTTTACGTATACTTGCGGCGACGACACATAACTCAATGAGTGTGCTTGTCTTCAATAAATGTCACCGAGTTTTGTTTTCATGATAGCAGATTTCCCTAAAAAATTACTAAACATGGTAAGGAGCTGCGTAACAGCAGAATTTCAAGAATACCTGTGATGTCCTTCATTTTCTTCTTCTTTTGCAATGTGAAGGCCAAAGCCAGACGGATGGCCTGTGTATTGAACTCGTGACTTTGAACTTGTGAGTATACCCCCTAACCAGGTCAGTATTGCTTGTTGTGCATTTTTGTTAATAAGTGTTCATGAAGCCCACCCAGATCCATCCAGTTTCTGTTGATCATGTCACTTTCCTTCTCAACAGTTGTATCTTGTCTTGCTTGGGGAATTTTCAGGCGAAAAAGCCTGCCAAGAAACAATTTTTTTCTTATCCCATGCGGGACTTATCCGCAGAACGGGCCGTTGATAGCTGAATAGCATATTGTAAAACCTTGTGATTAGGTTCTCTCTATTAACTTAAGCAATCACAAATCACATACATTTCAACGAAACTTACATAAAATACCCAGTTTTGTTGACTCCAACGAGCAAGAAGTCCCTAAGTGAAGCCTAGAAAGGAACAACACACTTATCTGTGATTATGGTGAGGCATCTTAGTACATTCCTTGGGTTAGATTAATGATTTTTCTTTTTTGACAAGCAAGCAGGCCCCTATCACATTAGGGGTATCGATCTCCTGACCTGCCGATTGATAATTGTTCATGCATCAAAGTATCAAACTCTTGACCTATCAGTAGAGAACCTTTTTACACATCTAACTCCCGACCTCTTGCGACGAATCCAATTCCCTGGCTAGTGCACTATGTTCCTTTTGGGAATTGTTTAGATAAGTTTATGGTTTAGGAAGGATGAATTAGGTCACCATGTGAACAACCTATTTATATGCACAACCAACTGCCCTCATAATTTGAGATCTATTATACATTTATCAGCTGGCCCTACCACCTGGTTTGCCAAGACCTAATAGGAGGAGATTTTACTTAGATGACTAAGGTGAGATCAAAATCTAAAAGAATTGAACCGAACCATGTCACCGGTTCAGACTGAACCACACCATTTCATACTTGACTGCTACACTTTCGGTTTTGTCAAACACTGGTTCAGATGAAGCCCATGCACATGGCTGTAAAATGAAGCGAACCGTGTCTTTTGGTAAAGTTATTGCGCGGAAGTTCTAATGCTGGTCGGTCCACTGTGACTTGTTTGTATAGTCTACACTTTTGTCTTGCCTCTTGTTATTGTTTGTTGCTTTCTTGTGGTTTCTCTTTTTCATGCTTTTGGTGGAGAAGGTGGGTTTGTCAAACTCAGAACCTTCAACTTGAAGGGTTTTGTAAGTCGATCCTCTGTATTTTGCTTATGGTTTGTTTCATTTGTTCGTCTAAGACAAGCCAAGTTTATAGAGCGAGGAGTTGAAGATGTGCTTGCTCTCTTATTACTTGAAAAGCTTGAATGTTTTGGAACTTTGATTGTAGATGAACTCTTTCTCCTATAAGTTCAATAAAAGCTCTTTAGGCAATCTTTATTGTAAAAACAAAACAGTTCACCTGGCTAGGCGGGTGACCCACAAGTTGAAGTCATGAGTCCGATACCGGGTGGTGCCTCCCTATTGTACCTATAAAAGCACTGCCTATATTCAAGCAAACGAACCGAGACGAAACCAGCTTGTTCAAAGCTCATTTGGCTACTTACTCCATTAGCTTCCCAAGCCAAGCTGAAGCAAGATCAAGCTGAAAACGAGTAGCTCATCCCCTAAAACAACCTTGCTTGTTTCAATTGAAGGCTTTTGAGTCAATCCTCTAAACCAAGAAACACAAAGACACATACACATATACATCAAAGATATGTGTTTGGCTCAAACCAGACCAAGCCAAATTAAAAATATCCATGTTCCTTCAGCCCAAACCAAAAATAAACACAAAACACAAGTTCAAATGACCTCAAAAGGAATCTGAAACAAGCAAAAATGAACCAAAACAAGTTCAAGGGCAGCTCATTATTGTTTTCGTCGAATGGCGAGGCCGAAGGCAGGTGCACACTGGGGTATCTAGTTCGGGACCTTCACAATCACCCTACCACCTCTGCAAGGGTCCAGCGCCCATTACAGAGACGAACCAAACTAACAGATACCGCACAATGAGTAGTAGCTCACCTTGCTATTTGGTCGACTCAGAAGTTGAAAAGGTCATGAGTTCAATATCTCTGCTGTGTATATGGATCATGGTTGTGGCCTCTCTATAGTGCCCAAAAAGAAGTTTAAACCCATGTGTTAATGGCCAAAAATTGCAAGGGACCCGAAATGCCACTCCAAAGAGTAACGAATCGTTACAGAAAAAAATGACAAGTTAAAAAATATCACTCGCTTCTGATATTAGGTACATGATTTATTAGCCAAGAGTTAGAGAAGATCTAGAGAAATAAATAATAAATTGGTACCTAACTAGAAAAAGAAGTAGTTGATCATATTGACAAACCCACAGGCATCAATCACATCAGTCTGTTTTGTTTTCTTTCCTTCATCTCCTTAATTGTAGTCTTCAGTTTTAACTCTTTTTTTAGTTAATAAAAGTTTCCTTTTTCATTTTCCTTGTGAGTATGGTCTTCCTATATCAAGCAATCAAACCACAATTATTGATTTATTAGAATCTGTCCTAAGTTTATGCTAAAAAAATATTTTTAGGCAGTTTTTTTTTTAACACACTTGTCTTGTCAATTTTCAAACAAATTAGAATTCTTTCTAATATGGCTGAGATACAAAGAGAACAATTTGATCCTTGATATCTCAATCAAATGGGCGTACCTTCTCAAGGAAAATCTCTATGTCAGCTGATTTTGTTCAAAAATTAACCTGATTTTTTTATTTTCTATAAGAGTCTCAATATCCTACTTATAGGAAAAATTACCCTGTTAAGAAGCTTTATATCAGGCTATCATCTAGATATGATAAGATAGAAAATTTCAGAAAATGAATGTCTTATCGAAATCACCTGAATTTTGATTCGTTAGGTAGTTTTGTTTTCTTATTTTCTAACATATTAAAATCATATTAATCGAAATTATATTGAAAAAGATAAAACTAAAACACCATGGTTTTATAAAGCTGCTTGTACTCAACCCAATTTTCATCATCATATATTGGACATATTCTCATTTTTAACCCGAACCTGAGAAAGGGGTTTCGAAAGCCACCAGTGCCTATATGATGACTATTCTTTACTATGTACTTGTTCGAAGATTCTTAAAGACTTGCAATTCACCTAATCACAATCCAATTTGATCATGTTTGGTTTCGGGCAAACTAGAATCAACCGTTTCAAACCTAGAAACCTTCAACCGTAATCAAATCAGTTCGGGACTAGTTTCAATTATATTTATTAATTTTGAGTTTTAAATGTTAAAAAAATATAATTATATAAGAAAATAAAAAGAGGCCTCATGATGAATGTCATCATGAAGCATGAGGCTGATAGTCTCGTGATAGAAAGGTGTCAGAACTTGAGCTTGTCAGTCTCATGATTTTTATACTGATTTTGGTTTAAATTTGAGACCGGTTATTGAATATCTTTAATCGTAATTGAACCAAGAGGTCTGCGGTTTCAATTCCTGATGGTTTGATGACCGATTAATTTGAATCGTCGAGCTGGTTTCGAATTGATAATGTTTCTCCAACATTAGCACCCTGTAGCATCCTCACTCCTGAATGCCACTCTAGGCTCTGGCATTCTCACTCATGAACGATTGTTGCAGCGGGATCTTTGTTAATTTTGAGCATCTTGTCACCGAGGCACTCCAAAACACCGTGTTGTCGTATCCCTTACTTCTCTTAGCATGAACACGAAAGTGGGTAACAGCGTCGTATCTGATTTTCCGCTTGCCCCTGTGACCAGGACAAAATGCCGGGTGAGCTTTCGCCGTCATTGCAGGTATGCGAAATGATTTTCAGCTCCATGCAAAGCTAGTAAAGTCGCGCTGCAAAAGGACTACAATAAATGCGGGAAAGGTAGCTTCCTTTCCTACCTTCGAGGGATTTTACATACTCTTTCTCTCTCTCCCTCTCTCTCCGAAGGATGTTTCTTCGAAGTTTTAGGAAGAGGGTGATCGTCTTCTGGTGAGTGTGTGATTGTTGATTGCTTCTTCTGTCGATGGAGTTCAAATATTGGGACGATTGCGCGACTCCTGAAGAAATGGAGGCGATGTGGAACGATCCGCACGTCAGCCAGGAATGGGTGGGCGTTGGAGAGACGAAGGGACGAAAGGTTCACCTCTCTAGAGACCCCGACGGCCAACTTTTCCTCACGAACACCGAAATGAAGGTAACGACATCACCACCCGTCTCCCTTTAGCCCTTTGGATGGCACTTGTGAATGTTTTGGATTGCTTTTGTTTAGATGCACAATCATCAAATTAAGGTTTTGTGAGATGGGTATGATCTTAGTCGATCAATTGAAGTATCGGATGAGGGGCATTCTGCAAAGAGTGCCGCTGAGCTCGCTTTTATTCATAACATGGTCCAAAACATATAGCCAAAACCTAGCCCTTTCCCACTCTAAGTGGGGATGGGTACCTAGAAGCTTAGTCGGCATCGAGTTCTATATTGGATTATAGCCGCATTTAACTCCAAGTGAGATCTTGTTTCGTTGTTTTCTTTCCAACAGATTTTGAATAGGCCCACGACATTGATAGATAGTGAGCGTTCTTAAAATGAAACAACCAAATTCATAACGTGATGGCGAAAGTATATCAAACCCAAAACGGAAACCAAGTTTTTTTTTTAAGAGTAGGTTAGCTACATGGATTTTACTCGCCGTTGGTAACATCAAAAGCGAAAGATCATGCTCTATGGTTTCCCTGAGTCTCTTATGCAGTTCATCGCGTTATCCGAGTTCCTAGAACCTTACCGTGGTGGTTCATTTGACTCAACATGACCTGAACCAGATAATAGAGAGAAACTTCCCCACAGTAACCTGGGTCGACTAGATGACTCTGAGTTGCCATTGTGATCTATCTTGGGTAATAGCCCCAAACTCCAAAAAGGCAACCCAGACAGTGGAAATTTCCCATCGATTTTGGTTGAGCAATCATCTCTGTTATGAATAGAAAATATATGTGCCGATATATCCTGCTATAACACTATAAGACACCTCCGCTTTTGTCTTTCTTATTTGTTTTCTTCTTCTTTTGCGGCTTACTTTTCTTTTTCTTTGCCTCCATTTTCCTTTTCCCTTTCCTCCTCCTCCTCCTCCTCTTGTTTCTTACTGTTTTCTCTTTCCTCATCCTTCTTCTTCCCCCACCTTCTCTTCTTCTGTCTCTTTCTCATTCATTCTTTTTCTTTTTTCTTACCTCAGGTATATGTTTTATTTGATGATTGCTATTTATCTCATCTATATCTAAGTGAAGAAATTGATGATGTCTTTGAAAGCTCAAATTTAAAATTAATGATACTTTACATTTTATAGATCTATTAATGAATACATTATTTTTTGATGTTCTATTGTTTAGAAACATCTAGATATGAAAATGTTTCTAATATGTTTTTTTATTAATTCATTACTTACATTTTGTGTCCTTTTTGTTGCATAATGGTGGTGTACCACTAAATTGGCTCATTTCCTTGAGGTATCGTTGCTAATGCTATATTGGATTGAGCATTGACTATCCTATAACTGCTATTGGCAACATAAGCATATCGCAATTGTTTAGTCATAAGAGTTGTCAGCTATGCACATTACACTATGAAAGTTATCACAGTATGTAATGTCATTATTCTGAAGCAAATAAGTGGCTAATTAATGATCTTGGTTCTTTGTCTAATAGTTGGCTTCATGTAAATCAAATAAAAGGTGCATCAATTATGTGACAAAAAATACTATTAAAGTTGAATATAAAAAAGCAATTAGACCTAATATGTTTTATTGTTATGAATGTTGGGCAATTAATTATCAATATATACAAAGATGTCCATGACATAAATGAAGATGCCGATATGGATAAGTGGTCGCTAGTCACACAAGAAAAGACCGTTTAGATAACGAGGTTATTAGAAACAAATTGGGGGTGACACCAATAGATGACAAAATAAGGAAAAATCAGTTAAGATGGTTTGAACACATATAAAGACGACTAAACAAAACCTCTTACAAACTAGATTGTGAAAATATTAAAGAGGAAGAAGAAGACCACAAAAGTGTTGGAAGGAAACAATAAAGAATGATCTAGCTTATGTTGAGTTAATTGTTAGCATAGCACATGATTGGGCTCTATGAAAATAAAGAATCATGTAACCAACCAACCTCATCTAGTATGGGAAAAGGCTTAGTTGTTATTGTTGTAGTTACTATGGGATCCGGTGCACTAGTGCTGGGAAACTCCACCTTGTGCTAAAAGATCACACATAGGTTTACAGGACGCCTGGCCAACCCTCCTCCTTTTCTGACTTGGGATATAAGCCCTCATCATAAGCAGAGTTGACTCTAGTTTGTTTTTCAGAAATTCTTTTCTATCAAGAGCATCCTCCTTGAAGCTTCAAAAGATCAGATGTGGTTCAAATTCCACTCCAACTAATTACAGTTGTTTTCATTAGGTTTTCACCTGAGTACATTCAATGTATATTACATGTGATTTGCAATCTTTATCATGTGAATGATATATAGTATGGTGAGGTCTGGAACCTTCCTTAGTGAATACTCTCCTAATCCTTAATGTATGTACATCAGGATAATGGATTTTTCTCAGATCTTAAACTATACACTGATGGGGACCTTTCCCTTTATTGCATTCTTCGCTTCTTTTACATGAATTCTGATGCTTTCTTATTACCAAGTTTGGCTTATCTTGGTGCCATTGTCTTCTTTTGACATGCCTTTTGGTCTTGCAGGCTGTTGCAAGGATTATTAATCATAGACACTTAAACTCACAGATTGACCCGGTATTTGAACTTAATGGCACTATTTTCTCTTGCCTCTTGTGTGTTACCTTGAATTTGGCTGAAAAACTAGACTTGATGGCATTGCAATAATTGGACTAATCATACAAAAATTATTGCTGGTAAGTGAGATAATGTTGATAATGTCTGATGTATTCATGTGCATGTAAATAAATAGTCTACATGTGTATATACATGTATGCAGGCTTGAATGCATTTACAGAAATTTGTATCTATGTGTTTGTGTTGTTCTTTTTCATGTTAATGAGACCCTCTAGAAAGAAAAGGAGAAAGTTGCTGTCAGAGAATGTGGAGTTCGAAGATCATTTGCACAATCTTTTTCAAGACCGGATGAAATTCATGCTTGCCACATAGGTGGGTAAACTTTGGAGGGAGATCTCAGAGCTTGAAGGGGTGTTACTAGTTAAGTGCTAAGAACTGGAGGCTCTGACTGGACATTGACAAACTGCATCTTCTGCAAATACTTGCTTCTCAGGGTGAGGCCTCGGCAGGAATTTTTCTTTCAATGCCGTCTTCTAGAGGTTTGGACATATAGAAAGAAGATCAAAAGAAGTGCATGTAAGAAAGTATGAAAAACTAGATTTTGAAAGTATTAAAAGAGGTAGAGGATGACCACAAAAGTGTTGGAAAGAAACAATAAAGAATAATCTAGCTTATGTTGAGTTAACTGCTAACATGGCACATGATAGGGCTCTGGGGAAACAAAGAATATGTGTAGCCGACCCCGTTTAGTATGGGAAAAGGCTTTTTGATGAGCAAGCAAAGGAGCATCTCACTATTGTTGATGCTGAAGTTAAAAAATCCAAGAAACTGTGGAACCTCAGATTAATTTGTAGGGGGTCAATGGTGATGTTCGAGATAGGAGTGCTACTTAATATTGTTATAGAAGTTTAGGCATGAGTCGTCACTTTATTTGTTTTTGTCTTAGCTTGGCTCCAGTCTCCTGATTTCTTCCTACTGTGTTCTTAAGAGTTAAGTCTCAATGCAAAATGAAAATGCATATGGTTGGGAAAAGAAACTTGACCAAGAGTAGAAGATCTTGGACTATGTGCTGGAACTATTTCATGATATAGTCTTTTTTCGTGTGTGCTGCTGAAGCATCTCCATCATATTTTGGGCTCTTTTCCATCTTTGACTATCTTCTGTTAAGGTTCCTTTCAGACTGAGCAAAACACCGAAAGTGCCTTTCTTAGAATTGAATGAGATCTAGGATGAAATATCTCATTAATTAAATGAGGGCACTGTTATACTACATGCATCTGGAGAGTTCTGCAAGGCAATAATCAATTACCCATATATGGAGAGGATGATTGTGCAATAAAGGACGGGATTGGAGAGACTGGGTGATGCGATGGCATCATCCATGAAAGAATACTATATGACTGTTTCATCCTTATCTTTTGTCTTTCAGAACTCTTTATGCATTGTTTCTTCATTTCATATTGATTTCTCTTATTCGATTTCATAAATAGTGCATTGTATCATACGATAATATATGATGTTATCATATATTGAGAGTTTGGACAAGTCATATCTTTATATTCCCCACATACATCGATGCATATTGACCATATCATATAGTATGTCAGTACATTCTAAATTACCATCATAGTGTATCATATGATATCATTGTGTTATATAATTTTTTAAATTTTCAAATAAACTTTTTTTATTCATCAAGTGAAGAAATAAAATATTGTACCATATAGTACAACAAGGTACGATACTTGCATTAGTAATACTGTAATGGACAAAGTTGCCTTCTATGAAGCTTAATGAAGGAAGCCGTTAGGAACAGAGGGAAGCATGGAAGCAAATGACTGTCCACACCAGCTGTCTTCAAGAGATTGTTCTTAGGTGTCAGCTCCAGATTCTTTTCTTTTCCAATTGTCACTTTTCTTCCTTTTGCTGTTTCTTCTTCATGATGCTTGAATTAGCATGCCAAGTTGTTTTTCCATCAAAATATGGACTCAGTAAGGCCTCCTGGTGAGCCTCACTGTGGATGCAGACTTGGTCTTCGGGTTGAGCTTATCTTCAGCAGCGTTTGGTTGTTAGCTGATGGAACAAGGTAATCTAGGTATCCTGCCATCTCAAACAAGGTTAACATTCTCCTCTTTCCACAAGCATTAGTTGGAACAAAGGGCAGTTGTTCCATGATTTTTACCTCGGGCTGGGAGGCTGCCAATCCTTGGTCTTTGTGCAGCCATTGTTATGGTAGTGGGGTCAACGACATAACAAGTTATTGCAGTTCTCTGTATGGAAAAAGGTGGAGTCACTTATGTCCTGCGATTATGCATTCCATGCAGGTTATATTTTATGGTTCCGTTGAATGAACACTTTTAGTTACAACAAAAATTCAGTATTTCACTTGTTCCATTGCAATTCTAACCTGCATGGCCTCGCAGGATATGATTTCTGCTATTTGTGAAATGGGAAGCTGTAGGCAGCTGCTTGCAGAGAGTTATGATAAAAAAACAAAGGAAGTAAGTCTTGGACTGATGCTGATCAAACCAGCCACCGCAGAGTGGTTGTTTAGGTATTACTAAACCACATTGGATGGGTAGAGCTTATGTTTCACCAATTGGATTTCGGTGGTAATATTTTCTTGAATTCCATCATTGCCAACTTCTTGCAGGGAAATGGGTTACAGAGCTTATGATGTTGAAGGAAAGCCTGAGATGTTATTTAGGCCATTTATAAATGTTTATATTGGTGCTGCCTACCTGAAGTGGTTAAAAAGTTACAATAGAAAGTATGTCCCTCATCTATATTTCTATCTCATGATGTTGAACCTTCAGCCTTTTAGTCTTTTCGATTGATCTATTCCTGGTTTAGTTGGCATGGCTCTTCTGTTGTCTTGCAGAGAAAGGGATGAGGAATTTGCTGTTAGAGCATTTATTGGTGGACCAAAAAAAGCTTCACATAAATCAACTGCAGGATACTGGAAGCGCTATGTTTCTATAAAAGAGGATCTGCGAATCCAGAAGTTGGTTTGAGTGTGTGTTTATATGACGTTTATGTTCCTTTTGGTAAGCTTGGTCTTGCAGTTAAATGATCTCATCCTATGTTTATAAGGTTATTGATGCAGTCATCTTCCACCTATATTTGTCTCTAGATTTGCCACAATTTTGATGATGATAAAACATTTCAGAACTCAACTATTTATCTCCCTCTCCCAAGTTTGCTTAGAAAACTTGTTCTTGACATGCTCGGGTGTGGTTTCATTTGCAGAATATTAATTTTGATTACTTATGGGAGGAAAATTTAATTTTATCTCTTTTTCTGCCATTAGGTCTCTCCTCTGACATTTTCTTGATCTGTGAACATTTATGCATGTTTACATGTCTTTTAGACGGTTCTTTTTCTTTTGGTAACATCTTGTAGACAGTTCTGTATCAAGGTGTAAGTATTATATGCAAATCTCAGGAAGTGTATAATGAGAAGGAATGTTTTCCTACTCAATTTGCTATATGAGGATTGTTACAGGACATGCTAAAGGATATTTACTGAATCTTTGTTTTTATTCTTTTCAGCGAAACAGAGTTCTGTTTGGCTGCTGGAGTTCAAAGTTCTGTTATGCTAACTTCGCTGAAGGCAGGTAATGTAATAACCTCATTCACGTCATTAAAAACTGGACTATATTACCTTCTTTAGTTCGTTGGAGTACTCTGTTAACGTTCAGAGTTCCATTCCCATAGCAATTTCCTTTGTTTTTGCATTTGTATTAAGTCCAGTGGGCTAGAATTGTCAACATACAATATGTAATATAATAGTATATTATGTAATTTCCCCCCCTTTTTCTACTTCTTGTACCAATGGCTAGAATTCTAGCTACCAGATTCCTAGCCTTTGGGAGCAGGTCTCTCTCCTCTCATTTGTAACTCAGCCTTATATAAATGAAGGGCTCCCCATCTATCTTTAATGCTTGCTTGCAAGCACCTTGTTAATTAGAATTGATGTGTTCGAGTTATTTATGTATTCTTCTTGAAGATTCATGTCTGCTTTAGAATTCTGAGTCTATATTGACGATCTTAGAGTCTTGCATGGCAATTCACTTGGGGATTTCTTACAATGATGTTTGTTCGTCTTTTCCTCTTTGAGTTTTTGGAGGATGCTCAAGATCATCCTCCATATTGCAACTAACGGGTGCAGATCCTAGGTTTAAGCACATCTAAACAGCTCCTAAGTTTTCTCACAAGTAATCTGGGGTTTGACACCCTTACAATATGCACATCCTGAGTATCAAATTTTTTGTGACAAGGGAAAAGTTTGGTTTCATCATAACATTTAGTTTATCATGCTTCAAATTCTTTTTCTGTTGGTTTAAGTATACGTTGAGAACTTCTATTCAATGTACCTATCGAAAAAGCTCAGACCTTGATTAAGAACCAAAATTAACATGCATTCTATACGCTTGCAAATTCTGAATCTGAATTCCTTTGTTTGAAATTGCTTGTCCATGCAGCTGATAATTACCATAATATGGGTGACGGGTGGACATATTGGGACTCCAAGGCTTGCAAAGAAGATATGGAAGAATTGTGGAGACATCCTGCGGTGCTAAAGGAATGGGAAAGATCTGGAGAAAGAAGAGGCAGAGTGCGTTTCTCACAAGATGCAAACACGATACCTTATCTTTCCAGAGTAGAGGTGAAGGTACAATTACGAGCTAGTATAGATGCTTTATTTCTATTTACAGTATACATTTAATTACAAGATCGAGTACACTAAGATCCATTTGTTACGTGTTGAGAATGCAATCTTCTCTCTTAGTCTTGGAACAGAAAACATGATGACAATCCATGTATGAGATGTAGAAGGCACAAAGTTTTATTGTGTTAACGTGTTAATAATTGTCATGTTTCACATGTAAATATCATCTTATGTAATGAATTTAAGTGTTACTCTTTAACATCCAAAGAGCAAGATGGAGAAAGCAAGGCAATGGGAAGTTATACAATGAAATCATACCCGTTATGTTTATGTTAAGTGCATTGAATTTTGAGAGCAATAGTCCAACATGATATATTTAAACATTTAATTACTTATAAGAGTGGCTTATCACAAACACAAATTGATTATTTTATTTGTAGAAAAAAAAGATAGAGCGTGTTGTAAAGATTGCAAGGTAATTCCAGGAGAAAGCTTAACCACCCATCATCGACTTTTAGTTATGGATTTACAAATAAAAAAATGGACAAAGAAGAAAAGAGTGCATCGAGCTATTCGGACTAAATGGTGGAACCTCAAAAGCGAAAAAGAAGATATATTTAAACAAAAAGTCCATGAAGGAGATGTGTGGAATTATGTTGGTACACCCTATGATATGTGGAAAATATGGCTATACATATTAGGAAAGTGGCGAAAGATGTGTTAGGTGTATCTAAGGGAGGTGTACCGGCACAAAAAGAAGCTTGGTGGTGGAGTGAAGTAGTGCAAAATAAAATCAAGGCCAAGAGGACATGTTACAAATTACATTATGCTAAGAAAACTAGTGAAACTTTAGAGGCTTATAAGAAAGCAAAGAAGGAAGCGAAAAAGGCCGTGAGTGAAGCAAAAGCTAAAATTTGGGAGGATTTATATAAAAAAACTCAACTCAAAAGAGGGTGAAAGAGATATTTTTAGGATAGCTCAGGCTAGAGATAAGAAAACTAAAGATCTTAATTATGATAGATGCATTAAGGACGAGGATGAAAAAATTCTAGTGGCAAATGATGATATAAGAAATAAATGGAAAACTATTTTTATAAGCTTTTTAATGAAAATAAAGATGTTAGTATTAGCTTAGGAGAGTTAGCCAAATCAGAAAAGTATATAAACCATAATTTCTACTGACGTATTCAAAAGAATGAAGTCAAAGAGGCTCTTAAACATATGAAGGGTAGTAAATCGGTAGGACCAGTTAATATTCCTATAGAAGTTTGGAAAATACTAGGAGAAAAGGGAATCACTTGGCTCACAAGACTATTTAATGAAATATGGAAAAACCAAAAGATGTCCGAGGAATGGAGAACAAGTGCACTTATACCCATATATAAGAACAAGGGAGACATTCAAAATTGTGCGAATTATCGAGGTATCAAATTAATGAGCCATACTATGAAATTGTGGGAAAGAATTATCGAACGTAGGTTAAGACAAGTATCAAGTACAACAGAGAACCAATTTGGATTCATGCTAGGCATATCTACTCTTGAAGCGATTCACCTTTTGAGAAGTCTTATGGAACATTTTAGAGCAAAAAAAAAGACCTTCACATGATATTTATTGATCTAGAAAAAGCTTATGATAGAGTACCGAGGGAGGTTCTTTGGAGAACTCTGGAAAAAAGAGGTATTCCATTGACATAAATTAACCTTATAAGAGACATGTACGATGGTGCAAAAACATGTGTGAGGACTCATAAAGAAATGACAGACTTCTTTGAAGTTAATATTGGGTTACATAAGGATCAACTTTAAGTCCATACTTATTTATAATGGTGATTGATGAGTTAACAAAACATATTCAAGATGAAGTACCTTGGTGTATGTTATTTGCAGATGACATTGTATTAGTGGAGTAGTCTAAGGAAAAAGTTAATAGAAAATTGGAACTATGGAGAGAAACATTAGAAAGCAAAGGCCTCTGACTTAGTAGAACAAAGATAGAATATATGGAATGTAAGTTTGATCATTTGGTTACCTCAAAGGACATAGAAATTAAAATTGGCACACATTGCATCCCCCAAAAGAAAAGTTTTAAATACCTAGGGTCAATTTTTCAGAGTGATGGAAGAATTGATGGAGATGTTACGTATAGAATTAATACTGGTTAGTTAAAATGGAGAAGAGCATCAGGTATTCTTTGTGATAAGAAGATACCATTAAAGTTAAAAGGTAAATATTATAGAGCAGTAATTAGGCCTGCCATGTTTTATGGTTGTGAGTGTTGGGCAGTTAATCATCAACATATACAAAAGATGTCTATGATAGAAATGAAGATGTTGAGATGGATGAGTGGTCATACAAGAAATGACTGTATACAAAATGAGGTTATTAGAAACAAATTAGCAGTGGTACCAATAGAGGATAAAATGAGAGAATATCCTTTAAGATGGTTTGGACATATAGAAAGAAGATCAAAAGAAGAACCTGTAAGAAGGTATGAAAAACTAAATTTGGAAAGTATTAAAAGAGCTAGAGGACATGGCAGGCCATTTCTAATAACACACAGTTAATCATGTGTCATGTTACCACAAAAGTGCTGGAAAGAAACAATAAAAAATGATCTAGCTTATTGTGAGTTAACTGCTAACATGACACATGATAGGGATCTGTGGAAACAAAGAATCCATGTAGCCGACCCCGTCTAGTATGGGAAAAGGCTTAGTTGTAGTTGTTGTTGTTGTTGTAGTCCAACATGTACTCAGCGGCCAACGCTGAAACTCACAGCTTATTTAATCCAGCCATTCCATTTGTTGCTGAAAAGTGAAAACTGTGTCATCAGCATGATGTGACAAGTTGTTAATAACATGAGCTTCTCGACTTCGACCTTTGTCTTTTATTGTAACCTTCTAAGTTATGAGTTGCTTGCAACCAAGTATAGGACTGATGCAGGGCAATTCAACTCTGGTGTTCAACAAGCTGGTGCAGCCTAGAAGGCAATGAAGTTGAAGGAGGACAACTACAACAACAACAACAACTAAGCCTTTTCCCATAAGTTGAAGGAGGACAACAACAATTACAGCAACTAAGCATTTTCCCATACTAGATGGTGTTGGCTACATGGATTCATTGTTTTCACATAGCCTTATCATAATTTGTAGAATCCATGATAAATAAGTCCAACAAAGTTTTATTGGGGCTATCAGAAGCTTAATGTAACCCTCCTCTTTTATCCGGGATTGGGACCGGCCATGCAAGGGTGATCCCTTACATGGATGAAGTTGAAGGAGGACAACTAAAGAAAATAAATGCCCCAGGGTGGATAAGTTTAGAAATCAAGAGAAGCATTTTGCAATGAAGTGTTGCTATGCTTTATGGAATAATGGACATTGGACTACGGGGGGCATGTCCCACTTTCTTAGGAGTCTGCTGTAATTACTTTAAGTTGAAAGAAGAGTTTGATGCACTAGTTGTGCATCTACTAGAAGCCTCCTCAGTTGCCAATTAAAGAAAAGGACGTTCAGCAATTTCATCTGCAAATTTTCATCTTTATTTTCTTGAATTTCAACTTGATTTTCCCGGCTTAGTTGCTGTTTATTATTCGTGCAGGCTGTTGCTGAAATCACCATTTCAAGGCATTTTAGTTCCACAGGAATAAGACGGGTTAGTGTTTTATGGAACTCTTGATAGCTGAAAGTTTGTTTGAGGGACTTAATTTGCTGATTGCTTTATCAATATATTCTTTTTAAAATTATATCAGTCTGATATGGCTGGAAAGCATTATAAGATATGTGTTCCCCATATGCATATGCAAACACATGTCAGAGAGACATGCCATAGAGGAGGAAATGATTGAAGCATGCAGCACGGACTTATAATAAATTGGGAAACATGAGCAACATTTTGTTAAACCAAAACTTAATTTTGTCTGAGTGCAGAAATTTGGTTATCTTTCATCTGTATCAGTTTTTCTTATTCATTCCTAATTCACTAGCTTCTCTCTGGTGGATGGGTTTGAAAAACACTTTAATTACACTTGGCTGTTCATGTAAATAATTGACCAAATGCTTTTCCGCAATGCAACAAGGACACGTCCATCCGACCTAAGTCCCCAACCATTTCCTAGATCTATAAATTCCAATCTACTCTCAACAATGCAACTATTTATTGCTTCTTGTTGCTCTATTTGTTTAATAAATATTTTTTATGAGATGTTGTTTGAAGATATTCTGCTTAGAAGATGGGTGTAGCCCAATTGTCATCAATGAGCCTAACGGTGGTTGGGATCTACAACCACTGTAAAATGTGTCATTCACCTGCATCAGGTGCAGTCAATTGATTCCATTGGGTCTTTCTTTAAGCCTATATATATTACATTGCAGAAAAGCATTTGGTGCACCCCGATATATATATTGTAAAAATAGCACTATAATGTAGCCGATAATATCCATAAAGTTGAGCACCAGTGATCACACAAGACCTTTCAAAAGTCAAATCACCAAACACTTGGTGCACAAGCCAAACCATATAGGCATAATACTAAAACAAGTCAAATGAAAAACTTATTTATTTCATACAATACATACATTTCTTTATAGAAGGCTTATCACTTTTTATAACAAGGAGAAGGGAGCAGTTGCTCCCAATGGCTACACCACTAGCCATTGGGATGCCCCAACGGCTGGTAATGTAGTTGTTGGGCATGGTATATGATGGACCCTAAAGGTCGAGCTCTTCTATTACATGTTAATATCCCCCCTTAAACTTGTGGTGTGTATACCAAAAGTTTGTCCAACAAAACATAAATCTAGGAGCTGACAAAGACTTTGCTAAAAAGTTTGCTAGTTGTAGCGTTGAAGGAACATAACATAAGTTCAACTTTTTCTTCAAACATTCTTCTCTAATATAGTAGTGATCCATCTCAATATGCTTGGTTCGTTCATGGATTGTATTGTTTGAAGCAATATACATGGCGTTTTTGTTATCATACAACAATTTTGTAGGTTTCTCCAAAGCAACCTCCATGTCCGCTAGAAGTTTGGTGATCCACAATATCTCCTTAGTGGCCATGACTCTATATTTTGCTTTCGTTGATGATAGGAATACCTTTTGCTGCTTTTTATATCTCCAAGATATTATAGTCACCTAAAAATATGCAAAACCCAGTGGTAAAATGTTTATCATTGATATCCCCACCTCAATCAACATCAGTATAAGCAGTTAATTTAAGTGAAGATTATCAGGTTAGAATGATCTTTCTTCCAAGTGTATCATTTATATATCTCATAATCTCCATAACCACGCTTATGTGTATACTGGTTTGAGCTTGTTGAAATTGACTTGTCACATGTAGTCCATGTGCTATTATGTCTCGTCGAGTGATGGTAAGATACATTAAAGCTCCTATCATTTATCTCTAAGGAGCATCTTCTAATTTTTCTCCATTTATAGTCCTTAGTTTGGTCCCGTCACCTTCGATGTGCTCACCTTCTTGTTATCTATCAATCCTGACTTGTTAACGACATCACTAGCAAATTTTGTTTGTAACATAAAATAACCTCTATCATTACGAGTTACTTCTATTCCCAAGAAGTAACTAAGTACACCTAGCTCCTTCATTTCAAATTCTTGATTAAGATCTCTTTTGATTTGAAATATCCCATTTTCATCACTTCGAGTGACGATCACATCATCTACATATAGAAGTAGGATCATGATACTTGCATCAGTTATTCTTACAAATAAAGCAATGCCAGTATAACAAGAACAAAAATCTCGTGCATGTATAAATTATTCAAATCTATCAAACCAAGACTTAGGAGATTGTTTAAGTCCATATAATTCATTTTTTTGTCTAAGAACATAATCACTTGGAGCATTGAGTCTCGAAAGAAGAGACATATATTTCTTCACTAAGATTACCATTCAAAAAGGCATTTTTAACATCCAATTGATATGTCTCAGTTTCTAATAGAACAAATAGAAATCAATATGCGAACAATTGTCATACGAGCAACAGGAGCAAAAGTTTTCTTATAATCAATCACATATTCTTATGTATATACAACAACAACAACTAAGCCTTTTCCCATACTAGACGGGGTCAGCTACATGGATTCTTTGTTTCCACAGATCCCTATCGTGTGCCATGTTAGCAGTTAACTCACAAAAAGCTAGATCATTCTTTATTGTTTCTTTCCAACACTTTTGTGGTTGTCCTCTACCTCTTTCCAAATTTAGTTTTTCTAACCTTCTTACTGGTTCTTCTTTTGATCTTCTTTTTATATGTCCAAACCATCTTAAACGATGTTCTCTCATTTTATCCTCTATTGGTGTCACTCCTAATTTGTTTCTAATAACCTCATTATGTATACGGTCTTTTCTTGTATGGCCACTCATCCATCTCAACATCTTCATTTCTGTCACAGACATCTTTTGTACATGTTGATGATTAACTGCCCAACACTCAGAACCATAAAACATGGCAGGCCTAATTGCTGCTCTATAATATTTACCTTTTAATTTTAATGGTATCTTCTTATCACAAAGAATACCTGATGCTCCTCTCCATTTTAACCAACCAGCATTAATTCTGTGTAACATCTCCATCAATTCTTCCATCACTCTGAAAAATTGACCCTAGGAATTTAAAACTTTCTTTTTGGGGAATGTAATGTGTGCCAATTTTAATTTCTATGTCCTCTGAAGTAACCAAATGATCAAACTTATATTCCATATATTATGTCTTTGTTCTACTAAGTCTGAGGCCTTTGCTTTCTAATGTCTCTCTCCATAGTTCCAATTTTCTATTAACTTTTTCCTTAGACTCCTCCACTAATACAATGTCATCTGCAAATAACATACACCAAGGTACTTCATCTTGAATATGTTTTGTTAACTCATCCATCACCATTATAAATAAGTATGGACTTAAAGTTTATCCTAGATGTAACCCAATATTAACTTCAAAGAAGTCTGTCGTTTCTTCATGAGTCCTCACACATGTTTTTGCACCATCATACATGTCTCTTATAAGGTTAATATATATCAATGGGATACCTCTTTTTTCCAAAGTTCTCCAAAGAACCTCCCTCGGTATCCTATCATAAGCTTTTTCTAGATCAATAAATATCATGTGAAGGTCTTTCCTTTTTGCTCTAAAATGTTCCATAAGACGTCTCAAAAGGTGAATCGCTTCAATAGTAGATCTGCCTGGCATGAATCCAAATTGGTTCTCTATTGTACTTGATACTTGTCTTAACCTACGCTCGATAATTCTTTCCCATAATTTCATAGTATGGCTCATTAACTTGATACCTTGATAATTCACACAATTTTGAATGTCTCCCTTGTTCTTATATATGGGTATAAGTGTACTTGCTCTCTATTCCTCGGGCATCTTTTGGTTTTGTCATATTTCATTAAATAGTCTTGTGAGCCAAGTGATTCCTATTTCTCCTAGTATTTTCCAAACTTCTATAGGAATATTATTTGGTCCTACCGATTTACCACCCTTCATATGTTTAAGAGCCTCTTTGACTTCGTTCTTTTGAATACGTCGGTAGAAATTGTGGTTTATATACTTTTCTGACTTAGCTAAATCTTCTAAACTAATACTAACATCTTTATTTTCATTAAAAAAATTATAAAAATAGTTTTTCCATCTATTTCTTATATCATCATTTGCCACTAGAATTTTTTCATCCTCGTCTTTTATGCATCTAACATAATTAAGATCTTTAGTTTTCTTATCTCTAGCCCAAGCTATCCTAAAAATATCTCTTTCACCCTCTTTTGAGTTGAGTTTTTTATATAAGTCCTCCCAAATCTTAGCTTTTGCTTCACTAACGGCCTTTTTTGCTTCCTTCTTTGCTTTCTTATAAGCTTCTAAAGTTTCACTAATTCGTAACATGCCCTCTTTGCCTTGATTTTGTTTTGCACTACTTCACTCTACCACCAAGCTTCTTTTTGTGCCGGTACACCTCCCTTAGATACCCCTAACACATCTTTCGCCACTTTTCTAATATGTATAGCCATATTGTTCCACATATCACAGGGTGTGCCAACATAATTCCAAACATCTCCTTGAAGGACTTTCTGTTTAAATATATCTTCTTTCTCGCTTTTGAGGTTCCACCATTTAGTCTGAATAGCTCGATACACTCTTTTCTTCTTTGTCCTTTTTTTATTTGTAAATCCATAACTAAAAGTCGATGTTGGGTAGTTAAGCTTTCTCCTGGAATTACCTTACAATCTTTACAACACGCTCTATCTTTTTTTCTACAAATAAAGTAATCAATTTGTGTTGGTGATAAGCCACTCTTATAAGTAATTAAATGTTCATCTCGTTTTTTGAAGATTGTATTGACTATAAAGAGATCAAATGCCATAGCAAAATTTAAAATCTCCCTACCTTCCTCGTTTATATCCCCAAAACCAAAGTTTCCATGAATCCCTTGATATCCTAATGCCTCTTTACCGACATGTCCATTTAAATCTCCTCCTAAACAAATCATCTCCCTTTGTGTAATCTTTTGAAACACCTTATCTAACTCTTCCCAAAAAACTGTCTTTATACTATCTTCTAGTCCTACTTGGGGTGCGTAAGCACAAACTATATTCAAAACCTCTGCTCCTAACACTAATTTCAACGTCATGATTCGGTCACCATATCGTTGTATGTCTACTACACTCTCCTTTAAATCTTTATTTATGATAATACCAACTCCGTTTCGAGCCTTTTCTTTACCTGAATACCATAATTTAAAACCTGTATACTCTATCTCTTTTGCTTTTTCTCCAACCCACTTTGTCTCTTGTAAACATAGAATATGAATCTTTCTCCGAATCATAGCATCTACCACCTCCATTAGCTTACCGAATAATGTTCCGATATTTCAAGAACCAATACGAATCTTATTATCTAGGACTAGCTTCCTTACCCCCCACATCCGTCCATAATCAAAATGCGGAGACCCTCTTTGAAAATTTTTCACTACATTCGGGCGGCAATGTAGCTAATAGTCTTGCTTTCTATCTTTCAATAGATCTATCACTATATGTTTTGACTTTATACATTAAACCTTATTTGAATATTATCATCTTTTTCATCAAATTTATTTAAAAAATAAAAACGTCTTGAGATGGCGTATCTTTTTTCATTCATGACTTCTGGTAATTCACTTATTCCTAATTTAAGAATATGGATAGTCGACTTAGGTTGATGGACAAATAGAAAGATACAAGGTGAGATTAATAGCTAAGGGCTATAGTCAATCATATGGAATTGACTATACAGAGACATTAAATGAATACCATAAGAATCCTCTTTAATGTAGCAGTTAATCAAAGATAGAACTATGACAGTTGGATGTGAGAAATGCATTTCTTCAAGGAGATCTTACTGAGGAAATCTACATGGACTTACCTCCGGGATATTATGAAGGAAAGATGTCATCAAAGGTATGCAAACTAAAAAAAATTATTTATGGTTAAAGCAATCACCTAGAGTTGTTTGAAAAGTTTAGTAATGGCATTCTTGGTTTGTGTTTCACACGATGCATTAATGATCACACTTTATTTATCAAGTTGGACAAGAAGACTATTCTCTTAATTGTATATGTTAATGACATTACTATTACTAGTGTCGATGTGGAAGGAATTACTTATTTTTTAAAACAGCTACATGCTTTATTTGATATGAAAGACTTAGGAAAATTATATTATTTTTTGGAGATTGAGATTGTTCGAAGCAAGGGGTGTTTGTTCTTAAGCCAAAGAAAGTATATCCTCAATTTATTGAAGGAAACAAAGATGGAAGATTGTCAGGTATGTTCTATTCTCATTGAAATTCAAAAGGAAGCTGTTGGAAATTTTAATGAACCCTATGAAGATGTAGGAAGATATCAAAGATTAGTGGAAAATTTGATATATCTTACAATTACAATACCCGATATAAGTTTTGTGGTCAGCTATGTTAGTAGATGGATGCATTCACCATTAAGACATTATATGAACATTGTATTTCATATCATCAGATATGTGAAATTATCTATTACCCACAATTTACTGTACTCTCCACATGAATCACTTGATATTGAGATTTTTTCAGATGTTGATTGGGATGGTTCCAGAGATGACAGAAGATCTACTTCAGAGCTGGGAGGTAATGTTGTTTCATGGAAGAGAAAAAAACAGTTTATTGTGGCTAGATCAAGTGCTCAGGAAGAATATCGTGTTATTGCTCTTGGTATGTGCGAGGGTTTATGGGTAATATTATTAATGGAGGAAATTGGTTTTGGAAGAAACACTCCGATTAATTTCTTTACTGACAGTAAGACAACTCTTCAAATATCCTCCAATCTAGTTCTTCATGAAAGAACAAAACACATTGATGTAGATTGTTACTTCATTCGAGAGAAGTTGTACCATAAAATATTCAATCTCATCCATGTCCATTCAGAGAATCACTTGGCAGATATTCTTACCAAACCAGTGGCTGCAAATGGATTAAAGAAGACTCTTTGTAAGTTGGAGATCTCTATTATTCAAGACCCAACTTGAGGGGGCGTGTTGGACACAATTAACTCTTAGTGTTAATTTTATGTTTTGAGTCGTCATGATCCAATAGGAGCCGTATGTCATCTCTTTTACTTACCAGGGGTAGATTAGTCTTTTAAGTTATTATAACTATTATATATACTAACTCTAATTGTAATCTTTTCTTTAAGTGAAATAAAGAGAGAGAGTGGATGGCCTCACAAGATAGAGGCGCCGGCCCTCTGATCATTTCAGTGACGGAGATTTGCATGTTTTTGATATGTTTATGTTTTTGGGTTGTTTACCAACAGTCTCTCACTTCACTCCAATGAAGCAAAGCTGAGGCTTATTTTTGTTTAATAAAGATGCACTCTTTTGTTTCATGGGCTGAACACCTAAGGGCTGCCTTTAACTCTCCCTGTTTACTTGGAGTTTCTTCACATGTACTCTCTCATCACTTCAGTGATGGAGATTTGTATGTTTTTTATATGTTTATGTTTTTGGGTTGTTTACCAACAGTCTCTTACTCCACTCCAACGAGTCAAAGCTGACTAGCTGAGGCTTATTTTTGTTTAATAAAGATGCTCTCTTTTGTTTCATGGGCTGAACACCTAAGGGCTGTCTTTAACTCTCCCTATTTACTTGGAGTTTCTTCACATGTACTCTCTCTATTGTTCTATATGTGGTGAAATTTCTTGCGACCATTTATATCATCATGATATGTCAGCATATTCTTATGCCTAGATATCTAAAATGAGTAAAAAATAAATAGTCATCCCAACTTCATTGACATCGGTAGCACAAATGCCATCAGCAAACCTCTTTGACTAGGTTCTTATGCTTGCTTTAGCGATATCATGGCCATTCTAACATGCATGCTATTGTGAGGGCACTCTACCTTGACAGCCCCGTCACATGAGTGATGGATCATTTGAAAAAAACACATCCCAGGATTGTCAATGCCCATGTCCTCTGGTGTAAATCTCGCTTGGCAAACTCATCTAGTCAACTAGGTTGACTAATCCCTGGTTTATTGCAACTGAACCATTAGTTGGAAAGATTGTTAAAGCACATAACTCAGGCAAGACTCAGTTAAAGGGTAACTCATCTGAGTGCCACTCAGTTGCTTGAAACTCTTCTTTCCAACTCACCTACCTATCTACTTCAGAAGTGCAGTAAAACAAACCAATGGACAACTAAGTCGGTTCTTCCACCTTCCGAGGCTCATCTAATTTTGTAGTGCTCAATATAGAGTCAGAAAAGCTATTTAAAAAGGAAACCCAAAGTTTGGCTTTTATCAATTCAAAGTCTCAAATTTGGGCTTCCGAAGCAAAATAAACTACCTAGTGTAGTATAGGGCTTAAATGCTTAGGTCTCGTTGGAGCCATAAGCCCTATGCCTTGCTATAGAGGCATATACCTTTCAAATTTTCACAAGGCATGACATAGCCCTCCAAATCTCAACATGCATATATATATATAGGGGGAGAGAGAGAGAGAGAGAGATTATTTTAAACTCATGTGTTTGTAGGCTTTTGTGACATATTGTAATGCAGTAAACTGTTGTATCTCACAGACCTCATTTTTGGGTCCAAGCGATTGGATATGCACCTTTATCTATATGATTGTGACATTATGACTTTTCTCTCACTTCTGAAACTAAATAAATTTTCTACCTTCTTTTGTCCTTTTGCTGTCTTTTCAAAGATAAGTATTTCATCTTTAATGGTACTTAATCCATTTGTAATTGTCATTTTCTTATACATGTTCAATTTTGAATATCCAGGAATTTTTATCTGCTCTTGCTGAAGTTATTAGCATGAGGTTTCTTTATGGAGCGGATTCAAAAACTGGAATCATGGGCATCGCCTATCCAACTGCCCTTTGGCTATACAAGTAAGCTAGAAGTATGTTAGTTGCTCAAACTTTTAATACTGTAAAAGAAAATTCTTGCTCAAATGCTTCTGTTGCATCAAAGGCTTAGTTCCTTGCACATGCAAGAGTTCAATTAATTGATTTGCAAACAGATACCTACAAGGAGGAAATATGGATTTTTGTCTAAATCCATAATTGCTTCCCCTTGATGATCAGCCTATATTGCTTGCAATTTTAAACAAATTGGTTCCTTTTATCTTTCCATATTCATATAAATGAGAAACCGTTCCTTTTCCAAGTTTTGCTGTCATATGAATTGTTGATTTTCAGTAGCTCTAGAATCACATTCAAACATGGACCGAAAACCCAATAGAAAGCATGGGAATGTGTCTATAAGTTCCGGTTGAGCAGAGGTGCAAAACTTTCTCTGTTAACGTTGTTGAGGATGGTGTTGGAATAAGGTCTACGACAGAAAGTAGAGCAGGGAAATGAACCAGCTGCTTGTCATTTGGGACAGTTCAGCCCATGCTAACCTTGTCATCTTTGGTTCCTAACCTAAAGAAATGAAACATAACATGAGGTAGCTCATTAAGCTGTCCAGGGTGAAGATAGACAGTGTTTTGATCTGTTTCACCCTATATAAGCTTGTTTGTGAGACTCTGTGTGTGTGTATTATTTTCCCTCACCCAGTTATATCATACCTTTATGACTGCATAAATGGCCATATGACATGTGAAACACAATAAGTTTTACAAGATCTGAGGATTTTTTCCTACAGGCATGTTCTCCCTACCTGTTATTCCTCACCCATAATTTTTGAATTTGCCTTATCGTACCCTTTGCTTGCACCGGTTCCTCTGGTAGAAAATTGGTAAGCTGGAAAAGCAAAATAAGTTTTACAGGGACTGAAAATTTGTCTAGAGAGGCGCTTTCCCTTTGATTCTGAGAAATGTAAGAACAAGATGGGGATAAACTTTTAGGCGCTAAAGAAATTTACTCAGATAACCGTTCACTCCTTTTCTCTTAAAGTGTGCAAGGTAAAAAGGTAGCAAATCATGTTCAACCAGAGAAAGAGCAACCATTCTGTAGAAGGCGAATGCCATTTTGGAAACTCTTATATAAAGCAACAATAAAAGTTCAGCAACAAACTAATAAAAGACAGACAAATGTGAGCAAGTTGATTAGAAACTTATATGGACAGCTTTGCAGTTTCTGTTGAATGTTTGAAAGAAGAATGTTCTTTTGTGGTTTACAAAGTATATTTTGACATGAGCATTAGCATAAAATCAGAATAGTTGGAGCTACCACATTTGACTGCTTTCTAGAAACAGATGAAGCATCATTAGTTGAGGGTTCAAATCATTGATCATAGCCAGTCCAATGAATGATGCCGAGCCTGAAATAACGTGGGCAGTTGTGCATTACCATAAAAGCTCTATATCGTTTTCTTTTTATGCAAATGCACACTATTTTGCACTTGCATGAGAGCTATGAAATGCCTAGAGAGTTTAAGGGATGAAATAAACCTTGGTTGGGAAAGCAGGATCATGATAGCGACCCAACATACTAAAGCACTCCTCAAATCTGTCAGATGGAGGAGCCAGTTTGGTGTTATGTCCTCGTTGACATGATAAATCAAATGTCAAACATGTGGCATGACTCACACCATCTCACACTTATTAACTAAAGAAATGTTCTGTAAATTTGCTGTTTTACTAAAAATAAATTTTACGTATTGAAAATTGCATGACTGAAGTTTTCAGCAAATGTTTGTTCATGGGTCCTACTTCTGAAGATCTTTTTGCAATTTCATATGGGACTTGCGTACCACATTAAGGGAGTTGGCTCATGTCCTTGTGGCGTAGTCCAAATGACATGAATATGCAGTACGCAGATAGAAGTATTGTATGCAGTACATGAACTCCTATTATAGAAAGGAGGATGAAAAAAATGCAATTCTGTGTATTATTCAGCAAACTGAACTGCTCCTTGTTTGGTCACAATGAATGAAGTAAAAAAAGACTCTTAAACTTATGAAAGTTGGTAAATATATAGGATCAGGCAATATTTCTTTAGAAGTATAAAAAATCTTGAAAATGAATTATAGAAAAACCAAAAGATGCATGAGAATAAAGTTATACCCATATATAAGAACATGGAAGACATTCATATTTCTATGAATTATTGGAGTATCAAGTTGATAAGTCATACTATGAAATTATATGTGAACAAATTATTGAACATAGATTGGGAGAAATATTGAATACAGAAGAAGAACCAATTTGTATTCATGCAAGGGAAATCTACTATTGAGGCTATTCACCTATTGAGACATCTTATAGAGTATTTTAGATAAAAAATAATCTTAATATGATATTTATTTATTTAGAAAAAGCTTACCACAAGGTATCAAAGATATTCTTTGAAAAATCTTATAAAAGAGAGGTATTCCATTGGCATAGGTCAATCTTATAAGAGACATATTCGATGGTTCACAAACATGTGAGAGGACTCTTGGAGAAATGATAAATTTTTTTGAAGTTCATATTCGATTACATCAAGGATCAGCTAATATTTATTTAGCTTGGTTAGTGGTGAGTTAAAAAAGCATATTTTTGAAGTATCTTGGCACTTGTTATTTGCGTATGACATTGTGTTAGTGGATGATTTTAAGAAAACTTTTAACAGAGAGAAACCTTATAAATTTAAGGCGTCCAACTTAGTAGAACAAAAACAATATTTGGAAATGTAGGTTTAATTATTTGATTGCACATTGCATTGTTCATGCGGAAAGTTTTAAATACCTTAGGTCAATTTTTCAGAATGATGGTAAAATTGATGGATATATGCATAAAATTGGAGGAGGTTGGTTAAAATGCAGAGGTGTATTAGGTATTCTATGTGGCAAGAAGATAACATTAAAGTGGTAAATATTATAGAATAACAATCAGACTTGTTATGTTGTATGGTTCTGAATGTTGAGCAGTTAATCATTAACATGTACAAAAGATGCATGTGGCAGAAACGAAGATGATGAGATGGATATATGGTCACACAAGGAAAGATCATAGTAATGTGGTTATGAGAAACACATTGGGAGTGGCATTAATAGATAAAATGAGGGGAAATCTTTAAGATAGTTTGGACACGTGGAAACTAGATGATTCCAATTTAACGCTTGTTTTGCCAAAATGCCCCACTTGAAGTTATTCTGTGTGGCCATACTGGACTTCTAAATGTTTCCATTATCCTCTCTTACTGCATAGTTACAAGAGAGGATATCGTGTCTAGTTCTTTGAACTCTAGCAGAAAGTGGCTTTTTCCACATCTGACAGAATTTTCTAGGTTAAAGCAGCACAATGATGCAAGATCGAGCACAATGTCAACTAAGAATCATTGTAGGAGACCCACATAGCATGGGTAAGGTTCGGTTTTGGTTGTGATTTGGTTTTTGAAAGCAGCATCTTGATGCATTGTCTGAGAATTATCTGTTGAGAAATTACTGAAACTCTGGAGAAGCTGTAATTCCACACATGATATTTGCTCAGTCGTCACTGACCAGAAAGCATTGAGCAATTTTTCTATTGTCTTGTTTCTTCACGGAGTATGATAGTTTTTATTACTGTTTCCAAGTGATATAGGGTATAAAGCTTACACGGTGAACTCTGTGGAGGACCTTTCCATGCCATTTGTCTCCATGTATTTTGGTGCTGCTTATGTCTACTGGCTGTCACACTATGAAGGAAGGTATTTGAAACAGGTTGTTTTGTTTTTTAATTTTCATGAAAATAAAATATTTTCATGCTGCTGGTATGATCAGGCAAAGGACACATGAATTTATCGTTCAAGCATATCTTCGGGGACCAGAGTGTGTAAATGTTCAAGAAACAGGACCACTTTGGCTAAAATTTCAGGATTTGCTGCCTTATCATGTTGATTCCAAGTAATGATACTCTCTCTCTCTCTCATCCTTTTCCCTTACCTGATGTCACTTAATGTGGGAGAGGGTATGGTCTTGGTTACTGATCCTTGTTCCCATCACTCTAGGCATCGAGGCAGCTGCACGATTTCATGATGAACGAGTTGTGCACTGTCAACTGGAATTCCTTTGATTGACGGTATAGATTCATGATGAATAAAGTTATCTGCAGACTGACTTGAAATTCTAAAGATTATCTGCTTCCTGTTTGTTCTGAATGCTTGGTGCCTCTACAACAATTCATTCATTGCTGTATTATACTAGAATTTTTCTTAAAAAAGAATCAAGAAATTTAATGGTTAAAAAACTTGAAAACATAGTTTAATTATTTTTCATATTAAACAGGTAACCGATTTACGTGAAGCTGATGGTTGCTAGTGCTAGCACATAGTAGCTCATGTTCTGTCCTCTGAAAGCTGATTTCGTTTTGTATCTGTTCTAACAGTAGTTTTAGAGCTATTATATGCTAACTCTAGCAGACCAGTTACTCGTGCATGTACAGTACAACAGTTAGGTTTAGAAATAGGAAATTATATCAAGAAACTCTTCAACGTTGAGCTCCCTTTAAAATGTTCAATCAATTAATTGTTCAGGCGATACATTGTGAATTTGCAAAGGAAAACCTAATTGAATTTCCATCGACTCAGAAGGCCTCTGCTCATTTTAATGGAGTATTAGACTGTTTGGCAGTACCTTAACCAGTTTAAGGCCCGCTCAATCAACTCATACCAGATTATGGAGTCAGCCACCTACAAGAGAGCCTCATTCCCTTCTTGACCAACTAAAATAAAATGTACTTAGTGCCATCCATTCCATGCATAAGATGAACCGTGGCCTCCCAAAAAATGTTGCTTTTGTTTACTTGAACGACTTTTATTTTACAGGTCAGTGGGTTGCTTTCCAAATCGTGGAAGTGCATGCACGCCTTTGATCATTCTATTATTCAAAGCCCCATGGTCCCTTACATCTAGGCCTGGCAATACAAGACAACACAAAAACCTGACACAAACATGATCCAAGAAGTAGTGTGGATGCGCCCAGAAAGTAATTTGAAAATTCACGTCATGATCGAGTTCACGTCTTTGGCATGAATATGAATGAAAAGACACGAATTGACCCAAAGGTTGAAGTCAACACAGACATGATTCAAAAAATCCGGCTTTATTGGTAAGGACGCAACCAACAGAAGTAACAAAAAGAGAAGGTAGCCTTTTGTTTGATATGTTCTGGACAATAACATGACATGACACAAGATGAACACTGTCCTGAACACAAATATACCGCTGACAGGTGCCTCTCATAATTTGGTCCGAGTTTAATCATCAAATACTATTTCTTTAACCTAACGGCAACTGTGCTTAACATATTCTATGAGATTTGTTCTCAACAAGAAAACATTTTTTATAACGAGAATAGTGCACGTGCACGCGCGTGCATACACAGACCACACACACTTGAGCATTGCCATCAAAGATGGTTGAAGCGAAGTCAAAATTGAGCATAACGGGCCATCTCATATGAAGCTTGGGTTTAAGATAAGGAGCACTTCCATCATGGGCAGTTTTCACTATTTGCGAAATCTCCAAAAATGTCTTCTGCCAAAAATTTCCTAAAAGTGGCGCGTTCCCCATTGTTTTCACACAGAACCTATCAATCAGGGAGTGATCTTTTTTATACATGGGCAGTTTCATTTGAATCAACTACAACTGCAGTTGCAACCTAAAATAGCCTGTAGATCGAAATGCCTCACAAACCACAGTTCATAAACAATCAAAAGTCAAATAATATGTACTAGATAATACAGGCCAGTCTTCCAATCATCTCACTTGTCTTTATGATGCAAAGCTTATACAGTAAAACAATCAATATCTAACGGGCAAGAAATTTTATTATAGCGTGAGCTTAGAACGTTACTAGCTCATAACCAATATCTATAAACATGACGACTGGAGTGCGTTAATCTCATGTAACAGTAATAGTACGTGTCCGGTACTGACCACAGCATCTTCAAGTACCATAAAGCAAACGAGGCAGAAGAAACTCAAGAATCCATTTCTTCCTTTATATGAACTATCTCCCTGAACCTCCTGGCTTCTGAGACATTAAACGTAACCGTCGGGCAATCTCTGTGAATGAAGGGCGAGCAGGGGGATCTGGTGCCCAACATTGTTCCATTAGTTTTTTCCATTCAGGATCGCACCAACTTGGCACAAGTGGCCTCAGTGTATTATTTACAATACCACCTGCAAATGATTCCATATATAAGGATCAATACCACCCTCAAGAGTAAAATGTGCAGCGTAAGCAATTTGGTACTATTTTATGTTGAACGAAAGCATACCAATGATTGCACCATAATGCATGTTGGCATAAGGTTCCTCGCCAGTGAGAATTTCCCACATAACAATGCCAAAGGAGAACACGTCAACCTGGCAAGAAAGATATCGCCAAAGAAGTGATTTTTTGCGTCATATCAGAAGTGAATAATGCACATAAAAGAGAAATGGAAAAGGAAGTACCTTCTCCGAGACCTTACTGCTGCTTCCGTTTAATAGTTCGGGGGCCATCCAAGGAAGGGTTCCCCTCACACCACCAGAAACCAACGTATTGCGTTTTATTTTTGACAACCCAAAGTCACCAACCTAGGCACAAACAGTGCTAATCATTTGATGACCACCAGTTGTTAACTAGTAGGGGGTACATAAGAAAAGCAAAGGCAGGAATAGCACAAAAAGAAGAAGAATGAAACAAATGTCACCCCTGATAAGAATACGAGAACCCTACCTTGCAAATTGGATGATGAGGATCCCTCATGTTGACTAGCAGGTTATCACACTTAAGATCAAAATGAACAATGTTTTTGGAATGCAAGTACTCCATACCGAAGGCTGCCTCCATAGCAACCATGATTTTTTTACGTTGATCAAGGAGCCTTGAGATAAAATCCAAGTAAAAGATTCAGATGCAATGAACCGGACATCAAACTTCAGATTAAAAGTAAAGCATTTAGATGTTAAAGCAATGAATGGCCAAACTTCAGAAGCTGATCAGAATTACCTGTCTTTACGCTGCAAAACATGCCTAAGAGAACCATTCACCATGAATTCTGTTACCGTGGCCAATGTTCCCCCAGGCCCATCTTTTACCACTCCATAAAATGCAAGAACATTAGGATGGTGGAGCTTTGAAAGAATCGCTGCTTCTCTCCAGAAGTCATGGGTCTGAACGTGATTCCATCCGTTACGATTAGGTTGAGATAGAGGCCCCAATAGATGTGCACAAATACCATACACACACACACACACACAACTGACCAGGCGTTCTTGCTCAGATGATCTCCCAGTAAAACAGCTCATTTTAATTCGTTTAATGGCAACATCGGTCCCCCGCCACTTTCCATGATAGACAGTTCCAAATGTTCCAGATCCCAAGTCCCGGAGCTCTTCAAGGTCAGAGCTCTTTATAATCTGCTCATCACCAGGAAGTTATTGTTCTAGCAAATGGAATAGATAATTAACCCTCATGAGCATGTTCAGAGGTTGCCATGCAAACAGAAACATTCTTTTATCTAACAAAAACTTATTAGCCAAGACAAGAAAGAGAAACAAAATACAGCAAACAAATAACATGTTCAAAATGCTTTGTTCAATTGGACAAACTCATGTAATTTCATCATCTAACGTTCTAGAGTGATTGTCCACCAAAGACGGCCAAATACTAGTGTACATACATCCAGTAGCTAGCAAGTAGCATATTCTATAGTAATTGTACCATCAAATACGATCAAACTTAAGTGTAGCATGAAGATCCCTGCCAGACCATATGACTGGATCAACAATAAATCCCCACCATTCCCACCCCACAACCCGCCACCCCCATGCACAAATATTTGAGCAAATGTGCACGGCATTCAGCCTGATTAATAAAAAGTTTAATTGGACCATAAACTCAACAGAGTCTCCTTATAATCAGAGATTAAGTTAAATTTTAATTCTTTGTGATGAAAACCTCCAAAGATCACAAGTTTTCCTCTGCAACTGATCAAAACATTTTTGTCAGGAAGTTAATATCCAGAAGCACATGCTTCAAAGCTGTTCAGTCGTAAGTTACCTGATCATATCTTCACTGGCTTTAAATGTTGAACCATTACATGTAGGTGATGGCAAAATCTAAACTTGATTCACTCTTACAACAACTTCCCTAAAAAGTAGAGCTTTTCAAGTCAACAACCAACAGCATAAGGCAAGGATGGTCAATCTGGTGAAAGGGCTCTAAGTTTACTGAACTGCTACATGCTCCTTATGGAACATGTGCTTGCAGGGCTTTCTCAGTATCTCTTGGTGACAACAGAAGTAATTATGTCAAGAATTAAATATTTGTTAACTTTGCCTGAGCAATCATAAAAGAGGTACCTGAGACAGAGTGAAGTTCCAACATCAGAACCACATTTGCCCATAAAAGCATCTACTATGACCCAAAATTAAATCAATTCTAGTATGTAGAACTAAACGATCTGTTAACCTTCGCATTGTCATAGGGCGGATGTTAGTGTTATCCCCACTCTTAAAGAAAGCATCTAAAAGAAATGAACGTCTTCATAATCTTATTACTCCCTCAACCAATTTAACCAAGTTGAAAGCAAAAGTTATCCATTCCTGGTCCTATGAGGACTTAAGTAGTACACCTTAAATTGCCTGATAACATACAGCATCTAGGAGGCAAAATGATGAACGATGGTCTTTGGTATAAATGTAGACGGCAACGGCAACAAGATACCTTCATCTCTATAAAAGATTAGGGCACTTCAAGACAAAAAGAATACCAAATAACATACATGAAGACCAATGCCATATCATATCCTTGTTGTCTATTATACAGCAGGGCTTTAGAAGCAATGGTAATTGCTTTATCTCAATTTTTGAAAACAGGAAGCAAAAGCGGATCGATGGAATAACCGCATGCTCTATATGAACCTCCTAAAACAGATAATGCCACAACAAATACACAAGGAACATTTTTTTTCTAAGAGCATAATAAAGGTGAGACTTTGATATCATAGGGCCCAGCATCCACCAAGTAATCTCCATATGTTAAACATACCAACTGTCAACATCAACCAACTTCATCCTCAGAATTTAATATTAAACAGTTCAATTTTGCCTTATAATTGTATTTTTAGACTTTTAGTTATATATATGACTTCTGCCTTTTTCTTTTTATTTCATGTTCTCTGCAATCAATAAGAAGGAAAACATGCCATTTCCCATTTCATTTTCTACTTATTCATTTCCATAATTTCTGTCATCATCAAAAGCTTTGATAACGAGTTATGTACTTCCACTCTTATTTTCTTTGTATAAAGACCACAACTAAGTAACAACAATTGTAAGATACTTGATCAAGCTAAGAACGAGAATGAGAAGCCTCCAAGTAAGCACATAAATTGATGACTGTTAATTTACGTAAGAAACTTGCGAATAGTGGATGATAATAAAGAATGACGCAAACTGCTTAGTGAGAAGGAATAAGTTTTAACTGTCTTGCCTGCAAATCTAGTATCTCAAGATCATCCAGAGGAGGATCGAAGATAGACCCACCAACATTCTTCTTCTCTAATTTACCAACCTGGAAGAAAGAAGAGGATAATTCCTTCTCTTAATAAAACAATGTTTTGGAAAGTACCTAAAAAGAGATTTATGGAATAAGAAAGAAATACCTCATACTCTGATTCTGGAATTGGTAAGATCTCTCCATCTGTCGTATTGGAATAGGAGATAACGTCTACCACCTTTGGAGGCTCAGTGCCCTTATCCAGCACAGGTGCAAAAGAAATTGGGGAAGCATGCATTTCCTGAATCAAGCTGGTGGTCTTATCCCTCACAATAACAGGAGAATCTTTTTGGATCGTCCCATCAGGATCTTGAAAATGGCAAACTAGTGAAATTCCCTCAGCATTAAAAGGAGAGAAATAGTAACCCTTGGGGTTTGCATCGCTACTTTCCATCAATGCATGAGGATAGCTTGAAATGTTCTGATCCAAAAGTGAGACATCCTTCCTGACAAATTCATCCTGTACCAGTTTTCTGAAAAATGACCAGCGCTGTGGTTCATGGTTCTGCATGTTCATACTTAATCCAGCCTCATCACCGCCCAGTGGATTTAGTCCAGCCGTTTGACCTTCAGAGGCTTTGGAAAATATAACAGAGAGAAGCTCTGGAGAAATTCTGTCAACATTCTTATGATCATCTCTCATTTCTTTTGGAGCCTCAGTGGTATGTATTTGAGAACCGACTTCAGCAAAGTCTGCTTCCCATGCAAACGCAGGTGAATATGCAGCAACTTTTTCTTTGTCTCCAGATCTCAAACCATATAACCCCTCTGCCATATCGGAAGTGGAATCTTTCAACACCATGTTAGCATCCCCAGGTTGAATATCTACTCCATGAGATTCATGAACTTTTCCTTTGAGAGGTAGCGGCCTTTTAGCATCAGAAGTTTCTAATACTTCCAGATTGTACGATGGAGAGGGTGGTCCCTTTTTCTCTTTTTGTTCTGACAGATGATCCATACGTTTCTGTGTTTCAACTTTCCCTTCATTGGAAATTACGTTGTCATCACCCGCAACCAGTTCTGACAGACCACTTTTGACAGTATCTTGATCCAGTTGCTCCTTCACAAGGTCACTTTCACTGACAACACCCATTGTGACATGTTTCAACTGAGATTCCTCAATAACTTGGACGTTTGCGCTGCTCTTGTTGCCTCTTTCCTTGATCTGATCATGTTCTGCAACAGAAGACATATGAAATTCCTTTTGGTCGTGTGACTTGACATCGAAAGGTTTCCTCCCACTTGAGGTCTCAACAACGTGTTGCAAATTGGAAGCCTCCAAATTCTCTTGATTGCCAGGCAAGTTCGTCTTTTGAGTGATTCCTTCAGCAAAATTTTTATTTGCTTGAGGTTGTAAGACTCCATCCTCAGGAGTAAAATTAACACAGGAAGACTGCATAGCCTGTGAAACCAATATGCCTGCATGAGTCATACTATCATCGTTTTCGGTGATAGACCCCTGGTGCTTGTAAGGCATCAAAAAACGTGAGTTGATTGAATCGTCTGATTTTGAAAGTCTGCTAAGCGAGTCTATCTGTTCACGAGTGATTTTCTCTGAACAAAAAACTCGTGGTGGAAATATGGGTTGCTCAAGATAGACAGAATCCACTTCATTCTCTGCATGTGAAGAAATTGCCCCTCCAGATGGATTACAATGGTCATCTTCAACGCCACCGTTGTTGGTCAAAGGAGACTGGCATCTATGAAGTGTATCAGATGGCTGAGGATCAGGACTAGCTTTTGGGAGTTCCTTAAAACAGTTTGGAGACGCAGAAATGATGCCTCCTTCATGGGCTGAAGACTTAGATGTAACATCATGAGGTGGATGATGTATTGAAATGGGAAAGCCTCCTAGTTCATTATTTCTATGAGGATCAGCATGCTCAGTCTGACGGCTTTGAGTAGCAGTAACATCAAACAGCGGATTCCAGTGACCAGTTACATCCACTGGGTAGTCCTGCTGAACAGCAAAAGATCCCCCTTGCATTTTCGCATTTTTCCCCTTATTTTGTGGTTCTTGTAATCTCAAGCCAGCATCAGGAGGTGGAGCAGGAAAATTGCGGGCTCTTGAAGGAAGCAACCCTTGTGATGGTCGCACTGGCAGATTTTCTTCAAAACGAGGATAATAGTATCCTTGATTATGTTCGTGAAGGGGAGCAGAGGTTACTGCCTTTATACTTGCTGCATGGTGGTTGCTCTCGCCAAATATAGGTTGAAGATCACCAACCCCATAATAAGGTGCATTTTCATGATAAACTTGTCCAGCGGTATCATGTTGATTTGACACAACATAATGGGAAACTTTTCCAGAATTTGTGCTGAGCAGAACATTTTCACCAAGCGCATTATGAAAATGCTGACTTGATTCAGGAAGAAGCACGCTGGTGAAGGAAGAAGGAGCTGCAGCAGCAGATTGCGATTTGACCCCGACATTATTCTCCTCAACGCCAGTAATGAGAGTAATTAGTTGATCCAAATGAGTGACTGATCCCAAAGTTATACCAGGACCAATTGAGCTCTTCCTAGTTTCAGGTTCACCAAGCCCATTAACAGCAATTACGTACTGATAATCAGAATCAGAATCAGCACAAACGACATTCCCATTAGGGTCATCCAAGTCATTCTGAGAGAAAAGGAAAATCCTAGGTTTATGGGAACCTTCAACCCCTTCTGCGTTAGCCCATTCCTCCATCATATTATGAAGATCCTCATCGCAAGTGACAGACACGAGGGCATCAAGATCTTCACCAGGCAATTGATACTTTACCAGACGCACTTGCTCATGAATAGTCAGCATTTTCTGCATCAACTCCTGAAAATGAACATCTCTCTTAATCTTTACAATTCGGGTCTCACCACCGACGTACCTAAGTCTTCCATCACTTGGTCTTGGCAATATTTTACCCCCAAAGCTGCACAGAAGCTTCATACGCCCTGGCAATGAGTTATCTGAGGCATTTGAAGAGGAGTAAATATGCTCACCAACCCGATAAGGAATCTCCATGCGAATCGAGTGACTAACCGGACCATGACTACTGCCCTCTCCTGGACCATAATATGTCAAATTTGCAGCAGATTCACCACGTCCTCTACTGTCAACCCTACCATAACCTTTGTTTCCTACCTCCTTATCATACTGCATCTGTTCACCTGCTACCATTGAAGCTTCAAACCCACTATCAGATCCCACCCGGGGCACAACCTTGTGGTCTTCAGATGAGGCCACGAAATTGCTAGTGCTAGGAGCATTGGTTTCAAGATAGGAGTTCGGGTGAGAATGTGCAAAGGGTTTAATCCGAAGTGCTCCACCCTCTTGTATGAAGGCAAATTCCTCCCCCGTCTGAATAGAGAAATTCTTCGGCGGCATCCCGGCTACTGGCAAGGGAAACTCCGGCGGCCTCGGGTTTGAGTTAACCGAGCGGGGAGCGACGTCCTCGCCCCTTCTATCCATGGCTTCGTGTCCAAACCGCAGTGAACTACCCACCTGCTCGTTTCCCCTTCCGGGTTTTCTCTCCATTTCAATCTGACCAATGTGACTAACCCCAAAGCCAAAATCCCCATCTTGGTTAAAGCACGCTATGCACCAAACTCGCCATTCAGATACTCAAATTCGTGTATCACCCTCGTGTATATCTCCAATCGAACGGCCCCCTAAACCAAGTACGAATCTCAAATGAATTATCAGCTTTCAATTCCAATCCCTGCTTGATACATAAGCCAAGAAAAACGTTGAATAGAAATGTAGTTTAATTGTTGTTGGTCATCAATAAAATCAACAAAGATCATATAAATTCATCCCAAACAGGTCGATAACAAGAACTCGATCACCCAAAGGGGAGAGAGAGAGAGAGAGCTCAAAAACAGAAAGTGGGGATTGATCTAACCAGTGTCTACTGAATAAATAGAGGAATTCTTCTTGGAAGCTCACCTGTGAACCAGGATTCTTTTGGTCGTTGAAAGAGAAGAATCGCTCGTTGGAGAAATCGGTCACAGAAAGTTGATTGGCTGGATGGACGATGAGGAAGGCACCAAGAAAAACACTAAACAACGACCTCCATCAAGCTCTTAGATTCCAAAACCAAGCAACCAGCAACAACATAGACTTCTATAGAAAATCAAGAGCCAATCTCAATCTCTGACGAACGCCGTCTCCTAAGCCTGGTTTGGGGTTGAAAGATTTACAAATAAACAGCCAATCAATCACATATTTACAGAAGATCACCCCATATTTCCATCATAACATTAAACAGTCTATCTGCTTCACCAATTGAGCCAGCAAACCTTTTTAATTGAGTGGAAATCAATCTGTGAATACTATATTTTTGAAGAGGATAAAACATTAAGCACTGAAAATTTTCAATCCTTGTTTTTCTTTCACATTGTAGAGAAGGACACCCCAATAAGTTGGTTTTTATCCACTTAAAAGTTCAACTTGCTACAAGTGTTCGAACGAATTGTTTTGAAAAGTATATAGACCACCTCACCTGAATTTTACCTAGAAAACTTTTTACAACGTTCACGGCTATTTTAATGTTGTCAGTCTATGTACATAATCAAATTTGAGTAAGCTATCTTGTTCCATGATGAACTAAAGTCGTTCAAAGGGTGTCACTTAAAACCAATCTACCACAACCTAAAGTTATAAATAATCTTTGTATTCATTTTCTCACTATGCTTTTTACTTGGGGTTCCCTGACTCCAGTGTTTTCTTGGATCATTGTTCGACTCATTTATTTCAAGACCAAGAGTGCCTAAGATGAACAGTTTGAAAAATTGCGAGTTAAACGTAATATGTAGAAATTTTGGAAGCCATGTGAAAGTACCTTATAAGTTGACAGTGAATTGTAAAAAAAATTTCTCACGAGTTTTGTGACATCAGACCTCACCGGCCTTTGTTTCAAGCTTCCTCCTAGTGACACCATGTAAAATTACGATCTTACTCTCATTCGGATGAACGGTCCTGGTGCTTGTCTTCGTTGGGTTGTGCAAGAGTCAAAATTGGTCCTCATTCTCTTTCCTTTCCACTACGCTTGTTGCCTTCGTGAAAATCTATCTCCACTATGATTTGGCAAAACTTAGGGATGGCAATTCGAAACAGAACTGTAGGTACACAACAAGCACTGACCTGATGGGATAGGGCGAAAACCCGAATCACGTAAGGTTGGCTGTGATTATAGTATCACAAGAACACGGGTCGGGTTGGTTTTGGGTCAAGTTTTAGTGGGTAGATGCGTTGTGGGTTTATGAACCCTGAGAAGCATGGAGCAGGTTCTGCAGGCACTTTTCAGGTAATCTTTGTGTTTGAGTCGAGCAGAAACTCACTAGAACCCTTGTTGCCATATCGGGGAACCGCTCGAATCAACCCAGATCGCCTGTAAAACGGATCAGTTATTTGTGACTAAGATTCAAACCTTCTTCAACCTCAAGCACATCAAGGTGCCAAATGACTCCATGGACCAGAGCTATTGGGAGTCGTCAAGATTCTTTACTTTGGAAAGTTTTCTTCATCAATCTATTATTATAATTAGAGCTGTTGAAGTTAAGTTCTGTTGACTTGAGGTTTGATATACAGAAATGGGTGGTCCTCAGTTCCGGTTCCAATCGATTCTTGACCCAGTTTTATTCCGATTAGAACCGTTGAGCCGGTTACAAACCGACCATATTTACTCTGTTCTCTGGGGAAAGAACGATAACCAACAACGTATGTATATTCTTAAGGGATTAACTAGATTCAGCATTCATCGAATATTCGGTTAGTTCGATATTTCGATTTGGGCCTATGAACAATCTTGGGTCCCTTGTTTGATCGATGCCAATATCAAAATATATGGCCATGGATCAAGTTATTTGTGGGGTCATTATCTCGCATAAAATGCATGATATTCATGCCGTGTGGACCTGAATGATGTGTTTTGGAGCTAAATCATGATCTCCAAGATCACTCCACCAAGCCACCTGCCGTTCCAATTTGATCTTGGAACTTAGAAGTTAGTCTAATTTAGGGGGTGTTAATTTCGTGTTTTTGTTTTCTTACATATACAAGATAGGTCAACTCAAACGACCCGAATTTTCTTTTAATGTTACATGGAGTGGACTCGAACTACAGATTATTTGGATAGTGTTTGTTGTTGGGGGTTGTGTTGGCAGCATTTTCGTGTTTCAGGTCATGTTCTTGCTGTATAATCTAATTAATCACTCTGACAAACACAGGACAACCTGAAACACGGCTGAGATATTTGTGGACACGAATACAAGTTTTCCAGTTCGGGTCTATCGGGTTTCTTGGTTTACATTAATCAGCCCTGCTACATGGCCTTGTGTACTAGAGATGGTAGAACAGACGGTAGTTTTCACGCCCACGACATTGTTCTAACGTGTTTGTTGAATGAACGAATGGCAATAATACATCCTCTGCTGCATGAAACAAGGGAGGCATCTTTATTATTTAAAATCCAGGTGAGAGCATGGAGGATAGGCATATCTGTTCACTTCCAACCCGTCCCATCAGTTCTAACCAAACTTGAACTGTGTCACGAACCAGCTTGACCCACTCCAAAATTGTTACCCAATCAAAATTGATGGGTCAATGTCCAATGGACCTGACCCAAAATATGTACTTACACAAGGTAGAGGATGCAAACCATTCATATGCTAATTTTATCTTAATTAATTTCAAACAGTTCAATTGAAGAGAATCAGTAAATAAAATAAAATAAAACATAAAATAAAAGGTATATATATATTATGATGCAATCAAGTACCTCATAAAAAGTATATTTACTTTTTACTTTTCTTATTTTCACTTTTAAGGTTTATGATGTTTGATGGAATGATTTAAATTTGTTTTGATAAAGGTTACATATAGATGATTTGAATCTTCATCTCTTTTTCTCTCTATATATATATAGAGAGAGAACGTGATAAGATCAATAGTTAAAATTTAAATTTAAAAAACCAAACAGTATTGTAGTATTTTTTTATATACCTTAAATGCACCCCCATACTATTTTGTTTATTACTTTAAAGATCTCATCATATATTTTTAAGACCAAGAATTGAGATCTTAAAGAAGATTTTGGTATAAATAAGTATGTGCATGGACTGCTCTCTCTATATATATGAGTTAGTCGTGTCAACACAAGCACATCTCCAACCGTATCTAGGTCTTGAAAATAGACCCAAAAGTAGAACACACCAGTTTTCATGATCATCAAGGGCACGCTAATTGGGTCCTTGAAAGTCACACCAGTCTCATGTTGAGGCTTGTTAGAACATGCTTAACGAGATTTTCTTTATGTAAAACCTGCTCGATTTAGACCATAAAAGTGTACGTATTTCATGAAGCCATGTGCTATGGCTTGAACCTGTAGTCTTTTGATAAGAGCAGTTGACAATGGAATTCGAATTTCCCCATTATTTTCATATCCATACAAATTCGAATTGTATCCGTAACATTTACAACTTTAAGTACGTAATTAAGGGTGTAATTGAGTTGAGTTGAGCTTGGGTACAAGCGAACTTGACTCGACTCGTTAAGAAAATGCTATACCCGAGCTTCAACCTTGCGGCTTCAGCTCAAGCTCGGTTCACTAGGCTAGTTTGGGATCAGTGCAACCAAGACTGACTCGATTAAGCTCGACTAACTTGATTCCAGGAAGACCAAATCTAAGCTCGAGTGAGCTCATACATGACCACACTGAAAATTCGACATATAATAAAAACAACTTGTATGGCCATACTAAAAATTCGACATAACCCTCTCATAACATTCCATCACCAACAAGACGTCAATAAGAAAGCGACTTGTTTTTTTTTTGCAGTGGCTATCAAGGCTAGTGACAATGGCCAGGTCCAAAACTTGTCTCGGTGGGGCGGACCTCACATTCAGGTAGGGAGTGCTTTAAAAGTTTCTAATTTTTTAAAATTTTATTACAAAAATACTAAATTTTAGAACTTCAAGTGGAACAATTAGGGGTGTGGCAATAACCAAAAATCTAAGTCGGTTGAAATTTGAAAACTGAACCCCAACGGAATTGTATTCGGTTTAGTTTGGTTTACTTTATATATATATATAGATAGATAGATATGTTTATATACATACAGACACATACACATACACATATATATGCACATCTCATTAAGGGAGCCTGCATCACGGCTTGAGGGGTTTTTGGTTGTTCTTTAATCTTCCTTCTTCAAGGGCAAACTGAATAGTTTATACTTGAATAGCCCACTGTATATTCATTGGGTAACTTCTCAGTTCACACTCGGACAACTGGTGAGATGTCTATTCAGACACATACTTATATATATACATGTATATACAAATAAATCTATAAGTATATACATATATATTGAAAGAAATTGAAAGTTACTATACGATCTCTTTGTCCCAGACTCTACTAGACAAACTGAATCGCAAATTGAGTAACTCATCGATATTGATACAAGGTTCAAGGATATTTAATGCGTCACAAGATAAGTGTCATCATCACTATCGTGATGATTCATCGTATCAACAATCATAATGATCAAGCATCAAAAGCTATCTAGCAAGTTCTCCTCTTTGCGCACACACATATATACATATTTTATTATTCAGTTTTCAAACGTTAAAAACCGAACCGAACCGAACCGAAATAGAAAATTCAGTTCAGTTTAGATCAGTTATTCATTTATATATAAATAATGCTCACGCCTACGGACAATGCGCGCCACAATGTGGATCCGCCGCTGGCTAGTAATAGACCGAGCAGTTCGTAGATGGGCTTGGTTTGGCTTGTTCCAACTTGTCCATCTTTGGTTCTTGACCTTGATAGAGTTCGATTTGGAAAGTGTATAACAAACCAAACTTACAAACATGTTAAAACATAAATTGTTCGCAAACATCCGAGCACGAGCTAGCTCGTGTACGAAATGAGCCAGCTGCACGTGTTTAGTTCTTGCGGCTTGTTTACGAGCTAGCTCGTGTAGAAAACGAGCACGAGCAGCATGTGCTCGGCTCATACGGCTTGTTTATGACATACCTCGTATAGGAAACGAACCTATAAGCAGCCCGTGTTCGGTTAATTCAGTTCGTGTAGAAAACGATTTAAACACAAGCAGCCTGTGATCGGCTCGTTCGGCTTGTCTACCAGCCGTGCTTATTGTGGCAGGTACGGACTACTTACTTCCAGCGTAACAGAGGAAGCAGAATCCTCAGTCTTCGTGCATTTATTTGCTCGGGTTGGCTGTGCCTACAAGAAAGCCAAAACGAGCAGAACCAATTCCGGCAATGGACGCAGCCATCGATATTGGCGGTGATGAGCCAATAGAAACGACCACCATCAGAAAAACGGGAAAGGAAAATGAAGACAAGCGGAAACAGCGGCAGAAATCAGCCTCTCAACGGAGAGAGAGTTCTCCCGTGCACGTCGTTGTCGAATAAGATCTGTCGTCATCAACATCTCTCTCTCCGGATGCTGCTCGTTGTCTGGATTTCTTCCCCCTCTCTCTAAGAAGCAGAAGAGATAGAGAGATAGAGAGAGGGGGGTGGGGGTATGGTGAGGGAGAGAGGGACGATATGCTGGTGCCAAAGGAGGGAGGCGTATTTAACTCCGCTCCCCGAGGCAACTCCCCTACGATCGGTCACGCCACTCGGTTTCTTGCCACGTGTCAATCCATGAGTGGCCTTCTTCTTCAAGCAATCTCAACATGTCAGTGTCTCTCGATGGTTGTGTGTTGTACTCCTACAAATGCGCCCCAGTTCGTATCCGTATATGCCCCGACTCCTAACCCCTCTTTTGTTTCTATTCGCTCATTTCCTCTCGCCTCTTTTTTTCCCTTCCTTCAGACCCTCGCCCCACTTTACCCCTATCTCCTGAATTGGTTGGTGGACTTGATCTGTGCACGCCATACCATCTTCTCTTCAGAGCCCATTTTTCCTTTTATTTTTTGGTGGACTAAGAAGACTCTTTAAATAAGGTGAGACCCAATTCCCCTTTCCCTGATGGTTAATGCTATAGGGATTATGTCTGTTCTCTTCTATAAAGCATCATAAGGTTTATTGGTTTATGCTGCTTGTTTGATTGCATTAATTTAATCTGGGTTTCTTGGTGTGCTTCGTGGTCTCTCTTTTCCTGTCTAGGGTTTATTTACTTCTATTTGAATTCTCAATATAGGTTTTAGTGTAATTGGTGTTTTTCTGGTACTCGCAGAGAACCATGTGCGGTATTGGAGAAATGTGGTCGTTTTGTGTCGGCTGTTACTTGTCATTACATTGGTATCTGATCCATGTATTCTGAAAGCAGCAGCCAGTTCACTTATTTTAAGCGTAGTTCTTTCTTTCCATGGCAGAGTTGTATGAGCATCGTGATTGTTGCTTATTAACTTTCCTGTTTTAGGATGTTAGTCTTAGCTGGGCCTCATTCCTTCGAGAAACCTGTTTCTCATGCAGATCTTTTATGTGCTAGGGTTACAGGTGCACTAAGTTGCTTAGGCTGTGATTGTTCCTGTGTTTTGTCCACTATAAATGTGTATTGGTGAAATGGGTGTCCCTTAATAAAAGTGTAAATTGCTCTCTTTTACCTCTGTAGGTTACTAATAAACCAATGGCATCTCATGAACACTCCTAGACAATAAAATGCAATTGTCTTCCTTTTGGAAGTGATTCAAGAATTCGCTTCATGGTGTACTAGTTATTTAGAAGTGTGGTTGAGCTGCATTATGGTGCCTATTCTGGACAGTCAATCCAAATATCTGATTTGTTAAGTTCATGATCAAGACCTTGTTGGACTTGGATATCTCATTGTTTGATTCTGATATTAGAGTTATTAATGAGATAAAAGTATTCTTATGTAGTAAATCTGAGATAAAAATATGGGTCTTGTCAATATTATTTTAGAGATTAAAATCACAAGGTATGATGATGATGATGATGGTATAGTAATCTCTCAGTCTAATTATGTTGACAAAATTTTAGAAAGATTTGAATATACAAATTGTACGTTTTAAGACCCCATATGATTCATCAAAGGCCTTGTACATGAATAAAAGTGATATTAATGTGTCTCAATTAAGGTACTGTCACATTATTGGAAGTATAGTGTATCTAATCAACTGTACATGATCAAATATTGCTTTTGATGTGTGTAAGTTGAGTAGGTACAACAGTTGTCCAAATAAAAACCATTGAAAAGTTCTGGACAGAATACATAATTCATACTGATTCCACAGGTAAACCATATAGGAAGATTTTTGCAAATATATGTTACTGAAAGAAGGATAATTAGAAAGGTTCATGCATACTGGGATGCAATTGAATTATCATAGTTCAAAATATATTGTTAAGGTGATAGTTGACTTGCACCAAGGATTTTCCACTGACAAAGAACTGAGCTGTAAGTATAGTAGCTCTTTCTTCTTTGATTTTTTTCACAAACTTCCAAAGCTCATTTTCTAGATTTTTCTTGTCATTTCTGTTGTTAGTATGAAAAATATATACTAGTAAGATTTAACAATATCATTCCATCTTTGTGACGAATAATAATGGTTCATAGTGTTCCAAAAGATGTCACATTATTGATTAATAGATTGTGGGTTAGTAGACACATTTGGATGAAACCTGGATGCATCTGTGTAAGATACAAGGTGGAATCAGGTATGCCCATATATGCATGCACAAAGTACCACCCATAAATAAGACTCTGAGATATGTCGTAGGCCCATCAAATTCTGCTGAATATAGTTTATGCCATGTTTATGTTTAAAAGTCAAAAGTCTTGGTGTCAAAGAAATCTAATCAGGTGTATCATAATCTGGAATGAATTTGGTCATCTGGCACTATAGGAGGCAATAGTGAATACTGGTCAAACTTAATTAAACAGCAGGTTTTTAGCTGGATGTATTAGAACTTACATGGATGTGAATCATCAAGATTAAAGATATAGAGATAGCTGGTCTGCTTTGGCATTATGACTCTGTCCTGTGAACGCTGTATCAAATGACAAGTCCAGGCACATTGACTGTAAATTTCTGTGGTAAATGGAAGCTGAATTCATCTGGACAGGTCATCAACTACTGACATTTAGAAAAGGGTCTTACAGCATGACTTGATGTGTATTTAGGAAACAAGTTGCACATGTTTTAAAATGATATAACGATTGGGGGGGGGGTGATAGTTGAATGATGATTTCATAACATAAATTTGTTACTTATATTAATAGGATATGTCCTTTCCGTTTGGTAGTTAATAGGATAAGCTATTATCAATGCATCTCCCTACACATTGCAAACAATCAGGGGGTTGATGGATTCTGGACCTTTTTCTTCCAACAACATCCAATTTGCCATCAGTGACACTCATAATCAAACACATCAGCTATGCTTCTTAGGCTAGGAATCACCTAAGGAGGGACATTAACAAAACTATGTTGCTATCTCTCCAATCTTCACCTTAATACTTTCTTTTTGATAACTCAAGCAAGACTTATTCATGGTATCGAGTAACTCTCAATGAAGATGTGATGCATAGAAGGGTATGAGTTGGAGATGCACATATAAAGGCCAACATAGAGGATTTCAGAGAGAAAAGAAAGTAGAATATCATTGGAGATTCACTCATATCACATAAAGCCTTCACGATAGTTGGAGCACTGAAGTTAACAGCGTTTGACTAGAAACTGAGAGTAGTCAATCAGGGAAGAGGTTTTTGTTGTGGCCTATATTTTAGCTCTAGGTAAAAAACTTGAAGGAACATAGCTCACAAAAACAATGCCAAACCTTGATAAGGAATGGTCATTGTAATGATGATTTCTTTCCTCAAACGTAAAAATAATTTTAGGCTGTGCCCTGAATATAACCCCAACAACATGTTTGTAATTCACATCCTTTTCTTTCTCCTTTTTGGGTCTCCAAAATTTCTGTGGTGTTTCCCAGTACTAGCATCTTGTCAAAGATTTCATTTGATCCTGTTAGTGGATGATTTTGTTGTTATTCAGGGCAACACTTCAAGATGAGGGATGCTACTTGTCCATTGGATAAATTAATTACTGAAAGGTGGGTACGGAAGCGTAAAAGGAAACATGTTTCTTCTTCTTCTGATTTAAGTAAAGGAAGGGATCCTGGAGCTAGTTTTGTTGCTGAAAGAAATGTTCCTAATCCTAAGCGAGGACTGAATGGTGAAGGTGGCATCTCAAAGTTTGCAAAAAAGAGGAAAGGAAATGATGGGGTGAGAGTTGTTCATCTTGCTTCTTAATATCTGTTTATGTTTATTTATTTCTCCCAAAGAAAAGTTATTATTAATAAACAAACTTGTCCACCTGTGTTGGTATTAGTATTTGTTGTGGTTTTGTTCATGTAAACCATAAGCAATTCAGTTAGTAAATCAAGTTTGACATCTTGCCGGTCAAGGGTGGTTGTGGGTGCCTTGTAGGTCGATCCTAAAATTCTAGTCAGTGACAAGAAAGAGTCCCAAGGTAGTTAGTACGAAAACAAGGGGAAAACATTGCAATATATTAGGCTAGGGATTACACATGTTTTGCGTGTCTGTGCCTATCTGTATATTTATCTGCATGTGTATGTGTGCGTGTGAGATATATCAAATGTATGAGATCATGCTGAAACATTTCTATATAAAGCAACTATACCAAAGTTTAAAAGTGTAACCCAGAAGATATATATATTAATGCTTAAATGCATAGGATACACATCAGGATAATTTGCATTTTATATAAAATAATATAACATGCACATAATTGATAATTTATATATGATGTAGATAAATAGTCAACGGCATACATTTGAAGAATATAAACTAATCACTGGAATTGAACAGAATATAACATGTAGAAAGCACGTAACGAAGATAATAAGTACACACCGGAGTTACTGGCTCATCTGAGTATGTAAACATGGCATGTTCCAGAAATGGATTCAGTGCTTTTATTCATCATCTGAGAGTTCCATATTTTAGTACGTAGCATGATGTTGAAAAGCATTATTGAAGTAATGTCAAAATAATAGATGTCCACCAAAACGGCATTTCCTGCTGACACAAATAGACAGCAACTATGCGAATTTGTTAGTTTTAACGTGAACATTGTATATGATTTATATCTTTGTCTATGCATGTAGTCAATTTAAAGATCTGCATGCATAAGGTTATAACTTATAAGAAAATGGAATATAAACAAAGGCTGTAAAATACACTAGATATACATAAAACAGGCATAATATTATCACACACACAACTTAAATTCTGGTTCGTGGAAATGCACATAATGTAACTTAATGGAGCATTCATTTTGATTTATTATACATGTAGCTTACACATGATAGGGCTCCGTGGAAACAAAGAATCCATGTAGCCAACCCCGTCTAGTATGGGAAAAGGCTTAGTTGTTGTTGTTATACATGTAAGCAGTATAATTTAGTAAGGACACAGACACATACTTATGGAAGATGTATATGTATGTGTACAGTACATAAATATATGCCTACAGGCTTGTGCTGTTTCCTCCACCTAGGTGGACAGCATAGGCAGTTAGTCAACTGTTTGGTCACAATGCAGTCAACCAATTAGTTCCACAGCCTAGGCACCTCTAGTGCCTAATAAGATGCCTGGACACCTTGTTGGGCTAATTCATGATTTTTGCTGTATAGCTTCAGAGATATTATCATTGATTATGCTGTATGAGTAAGATGAAGATATTGCATACTAATGGGTTAAAGTGTATTAGATGATATGTTGCTGACTTCATTCTCTTGGACTACTCGACTTTAAGATGGTTGAATATGTACCATGTTTAGTTTCTTGCACATATGTTGTTTGCTGCATAGTTCCTGCTGTCTTAACTCTGTTGAACTCCATCTTTAGTTTGATTTATTGGCATGCTTGTGAGGTGAATCCGGTGCATGAGTGTGTCTTTGCAAATGGAGAGGTGGATGGGTGGACACGCAGACATGCTTGTCCTACATGGATCATACCAGAATTAGCGAATGCATCATTTTCTATGGGCGGTTTCAGTGGATGGTTGCATCTACGGATGCACATTAGTGGCTGTCTGCATGTATTCCACATGTCTGCTGTATATGTCAAGTTATAAAACTACTTTGTGATAAATGTAAGATGGTAATCATGTTCAGAAACAACTTCTGAATTTCCACTGGCTTTTGATACTGCAGCATTACTTCGAGTGTGTCATTTGTGATATGGGGGGCAGTTTACTATGTTGTGATAGTTGTCCTGGAACTTATCACCTTCAGTGCCTTAGCCCACCCCTCAAGGTATCTGTTATGAATGTCAGGCAATTGCTCTATGTCATTACTGTTTAGGAGTAACAACTAAATTATTTACTTATTTTTGTCTTCTCGCTTTCCATTTTGTTTAAGAGGACACCTCCTGGTAGGTGGCATTGCTCGTCATGCGCCAACCAGATGGAGACTGCAAAATTTACAAGCCTACGGAGCAAAATATCAAGGCATGAAAAGTCTAAGAAAATTGTTCAAAAATCAAAAACTGATTTGAAGCCCTTGTGCTCTTCAGTGAAATTCTTGGGTAAAATGAGGACCTCCATCTCTGGGAAAAGCAGTAGACTATCTGGCAAAGGAAAGCGGACTTTTCCTCATATTAATGCATCTTGTGACACGAACTATGATTCCCCCAAAATTGAAGCATCTAGCAATGCAGCATCAGGCCCCTCATCTGTGGAGGTGAAGCCCAGAAGTAACATTGATAGTGGTGATATGGACATTGCCAATGGAACTCCTGTTCCTGAAGCAGCTGATTCTCTTAGAACAAAGATGGTTTCTGCATCTGAGGTAAATTCATCTATTGGAAATGCTTGCTTGCAATTGAAGGTTTATCTTTCTGAAGGAAACACTGGCTCACAGAGCAACGGTGGAAATTCAAGAAGGAAAACCCCTCTATCATCAGATAGATCCACTCAGAAATTGAGAGGAAAAAGACTTCAGACAGAAGATGGAGATATTGTGAAGCAGTTCAGAACTGACAGAACAAAAAAGGCTTTCAGTATTTGCATCAAATGTGGATCTAAATTAGAGATACAATCTTCTGAAAAGGATATGGATTGCCACAACTGTGGTACTACTCACAGGAAGGGAAAACTATTGCCAAAAAATGATTCTCAAGCTGTACACTTTGGTGTTAAGAGACAGAGTAAGGTATTTTTCCTGTATGAATTCTTCTGCTGTTTTGGGTTTACCTTTATTCCTGCTTAGAACCAGTCACACTAACTGAACTCATATAAACTGCACTCTGTAATTAGATTATTACATCCTTGCTTGTCTGATCTGTTTTCTTGTTGCAGAAACTCTGTAAGGAGAAGGCACATTCCTCTCATGCCTTGGTTGCTAAGCATAAAGATGTATCGATGATGGAAGATAAAGGGAACTGTTTGCATTCAGTCCAACAAGTATGCTATTCAAATAGAAGTTTTTAAAATTTTCTATGTAGTACATCCCGGAAGACCCACCAAATTTGAATTTTGTGTTTAAGCACTACAGTACATAAAGTCGGTCCCATGGGGCAGTAGCGGGTAGTGGGTGGGGTATGTGTGTAGCCTAAGCCTACCTTTCGATTGGACTTGCTCCAGATCTTTTGACTCCCGCCCATCTTCCTTCTCACTCAAGTAGGTTGGTTCATGATTCTTTGTAGAGTACAACACTTTCTCTGGTTGGGTATGTATGACTGTTCCTGCAGCTTGTGGAACTGACAGTGCTGCATTCCCGAATGGAATATTGACTATCTCATCGAACTTACCTAGTCCCTTGTGAAGGAGCTGGTCATCTTTACATTACATATAATGTAGGTGTGGGTTTCCTAGAGCGAACCGAACATTATGTTATATGTTATGATCCGACACCAACACTATGTTGGTCACTGATTCTCTTTCTACTTGGAATACCACTCCCAAAGTTGGAGGAGAAAAAATCAAGGGCATACGTTTGCATAAGCTTCCTCATCACTTGATAGTAGCATCCAACCACAATCTTCTTTCTGCTGCGTCTCTCTCTCCATAAAGTTCTTTTCAAACATTTATATCTTTCATCTTCTTTCACTTTTACTAGTTTAGCTACAATGGTTTATTGGGTTTGGTTTCTTTTCTTAAAAGTATCCATAAAGTAAAAACCTTTAAGATACTTTATAGTTTCTACAACTTAAAAGTTTTGATGCTGGTCGGAAGGCAAACTAGTAACTTTGCATGTGAGCTAATGTTAACCCAAAGACAAGCCTGAGGTTATAAACAAGTTGAAATTTGATTAACCATGTAAAATATTGCAGGTTGAAACTACCAAAAGTTTGGTGGATATTTGAATTGGTGGTTATTTGAAAATTTATCTACCATATATTTGTTGCTGCAGTTGCTCTTTCAGATGGGTTCATGGTACCCTTTCAGTTCCTTTTTGTAATGTTAAAAGAAAAAATTGTTTGCAGGTTGACCGCATACTTGGGTGTAGGGCACAAAAAATTGTACCTTCACTAGACAGTCATTCCAATGGCACTCCAGCATTTCCTTCCACCTTCCTTCAAGATAATTCCTTGATTCCAGAGCTTCGTCATCCTCCTGTGCACCAGGTGTATATCAATAATCCACCAGATGACCTTACTTGTTGTGTTGGTTCAAGTGAAGAAGATCGTCTAATTGACAGTCTCTTTGTGCCTAAGAAATCATTGGGGAAAGAAGAAAGAATGACAACTGATTCTCCTGTAGACCCTGGGGGTGCCACTGTCGTGAGTGAAAACATGTACGATTCTGCTGCCTGCACAACAGAAATTGAAAATGTCAGCCACAAACTTTTGGCAGAGGAATGCACTGGTGCTGAATTGAACAGTTCGTGCAATCCTGAAATTAACAAAGAGAAACTGACTAGTGATCTTCCTGATACTGGTTCTAACAGGCTTGGGAGCTCTTGTGAAAATAATATAGTAACAGATGGCACAGCTGGGAATTTTAAACCAATGGTGGCCATATCTGAAACTGAATCTTTAACTAAGGGCAATTCTCAGTATGAATTCTTAGTCAAGTGGGTAGGTAAATCCCATATCCATAACAGCTGGGTTTCTGAATCACAGTTGAAAATTTTAGCAAAGAGGAAGCTAGACAATTACAGAGCAAAGTACGGAAGTACCATCATAAATATCTGTCAGGAGATGTGGACACGTCCACAGCGTGTGATTGGTCTTTGGAATTCTCATGATAATACAAGGGAAGCATTAATTAAGTGGTGTGGACTTCCATATGATGAATGTACATGGGAAAGATTGGATGGGTCGGCAGTTGGAAATCTAACAAGTCTTATTATGGATTTTGAGAGACATGAAAGTCAAGCTGTAGCTTTTGATGCTTCTGACATTGACTCTGGAAAGATAAAATCTGAGGTTCATCACGGTGACATTGCTTATCTTGTGGACCAGCCAAAGGAGCTTACAGGAGGTTCTCTGTTTCCACATCAGTTGGAGGCATTAAATTGGCTGCGGAAATGCTGGTATAAGTTGAAAAATGTGATTCTTGCTGATGATTTCATCATTGTATTTTGAATTCAAAGTTGCACTTCCTTGCTTGGTTTTGGTACCACTTTCCACAATGCCTAATTGGCTTGCTGAATTTGCACTATGGGCTCCAGATGTGAATGTTGTGGAATATCATGGCTGTGCGAAAGCAAGAGCCATAATTCGCCAATATGAATGGCATGCTAGTGATCCAAGTGGATTGAATAAGAAAACGGAAGCCTATAAATTTAATGTGCTCTTAACTACTTATGAAATGGTTCTTGCTGATTCTTCTCATTTGCGTGGAGTTCCTTGGGAAGTTCTTGTTGTTGATGAGGGTCATCGACTGAAGAATTCTGGAAGTAAGCTTTTCAGCTTGCTGAATACATTCTCTTTTCAACATCGTGTACTGTTGACAGGTACCCCTCTCCAGAACAACATTGGTGAGATGTTCAACTTACTAAATTTCTTGCAACCAGCTTCATTTCCTTCTCTATCTTCATTTGAGGAGAAATTTAATGATCTTACGACTGCGGAGAAAGTTGATGAATTGAAAAAACTTGTTTCTCCTCATATGCTTCGTAGACTTAAAAAGGATGCTATGCAAAATATTCCCCCAAGACAGAAAGAATGGTTCCTGTTGAGTTGTCATCCATCCAAGCTGAATATTACCGAGCGATGCTTACAAAGAATTATCAGATATTGCGGAATATTGGGAAAGGGGTTGCCCAACAATCTATGCTGAACATTGTGATGCAACTGAGAAAGGTCTGCAATCATCCATATCTCATTCCTGGAACTGAACCTGATTCTGGATCTGTTGAGTTCCTTCATGAAATGAGAATAAAGGCTTCGGCTAAGTTGACTCTTCTGCATTCTATGCTAAAGATTTTACATAAGGAAGGACACAGAGTTCTTATTTTCTCACAAATGACCAAGCTTCTTGACATCCTAGAGGACTATTTAACCATAGAATTTGGGCCTAAAACGTATGAGAGAGTGGATGGCTCTGTTTCTGTAGTTGATCGTCAGGCAGCGATTACTCGCTTTAACCAAGACAAAAGTCGATTTGTTTTCTTGTTATCCACTCGCTCCTGTGGACTTGGGATAAATTTGGCCACTGCTGACACTGTGATCATTTATGATTCCGATTTCAACCCTCATGCAGATATCCAAGCAATGAACCGAGCACACAGAATTGGACAATCAAATAGACTTTTGGTATACAGGCTTGTGGTTCGTGCTAGTGTTGAAGAGCGCATCTTGCAGCTTGCTAAGAAGAAACTGATGCTTGATCAGCTTTTTGTAAATAAGTCTGGATCTCAAAAAGAAGTAGAAGATATTTTAAAATGGGGAACTGAAGAACTCTTTAATGATTCTCCTGGTCTGAATGGGAAAGATGTAAGTGAAAATAATAATACTAACAAAGATGAGACAGGAGCAGATATAGAACATAAGCATCGGAAGAGGACTGGTGGTCTGGGAGATGTATACCAGGATAAGTGTACAGATAGCAGCAGCAAGATTCTATGGGATGAAAATGCAATATCATATGTATGCAAAACATCGACCTAGCTATAGACTCAGCAGAGATGGTTTGGTTGACCATATTGAATGCAAGCAGATTCTGCTTTTGAGCTTTGTTTAGTTTCCTCACTTTATGTTTAACTTTAAACCAGCGATGCGATGGGAGATTGGTAGTTATATGGTCCTCTTTCTTAAGATGACATCAAGCAAATACTGTGCTTTATAATTGCTTAATTCTATGTGTTGCAAGGTATCAAGGGCTTGATTTGCAACTTCATTTGTCTAACCATTACTCAACTTGATACAAGTCATTGCCTTAGTGGTGTTATCTTTGTAAATATTCGTCGATGAATGAAGGTGCCAGACTGCTTGATTTATTCATGTTGTGATGAAGTATTTATAGACTCATTACTATGTAGACTCATTACTATGTACATAAAATGTAAAAAGAAATAACACAAGGAGCAAGAGGATGAACTAGTGCTGGCCTGCTACTAGCCGTTGGGCAGCTCCAACGGCTACTAGTTGTTGGGGCTCCCAACGGTAATGGCTAGGGTCATGCTGGCCTCAAACTGGGGTTGGTCCGTGCCCCAATTACATTAACCCCCCCCCCCCCCCCCCCCCCCTCAAACTTACGGAAGTTTGTCCAACATAAATCAAGTACAACTCAATTTTCAACAAACTTGTTACAAAAATTTCTACCAAATTAGTATCAAGTTGCTACAACTTCCTTTGAAACAACTCCAAATCATCTTTCCATAATCAATGTATCAACTTATTTGTCATCCTGCATGAAAATCAATGAAGTATCAATACATACATTTGCACAATCTTAATGAAATCACAAAGACAATGTACAATATCTAATCCAGAGGGTAAACCAAAAAATGAGTCAAATAAGTTCATGAAGTTGATTTTCAAGAAACTCATTTGAAAGAAAAACATTGATATTATTCAAATAAGATTGTCTATTATAATAACTAGATTCATAGATCACTACAATCTTGTGATATTATAAAGGGACCTTGGTATATCAAACAAGCATTTTAAGGTTATGCATAAAACCCAAGTTTTAAGGACAAACTTGAACCCAAACAAGCTTTTTTAAGGCAAAGCTCAAAACCCACCAAGTCAAACAAGCTTTAAGGCTAAGCTCAAACCCGAGTTTTGAGAAAAAACTCGAACCCAAACAAGCTTTAAGGCAAAGCTCAAAACCTTCAAATCAAACATACAATTCCCAAGGCCCTTAAATATCCTTTAAACTCAAAAGTGATTCTATGGTTCCAAAAGTAAGATAATCCATTTGAATGATCAAAACAAGTCAAAGAAATCAACTTCATGCTTTTCAAAAGGTCTCAGAAGGTTTGTTAAAACCATAACATTAATATAACTATAAGTCTTTTTCAATATTTGATTACTCTCCAACCAAAAGGCCAACAACATGAAACATCTTAATCACAAAGATTTCCAGCAAAAGAGTATCAATTAGACTCGCTATGTTATATAGTTCTAAGTGTTACATAGGTAATCATGATGTACAAAATATGTAAATGGCAAAAATAAAGATGCGATGCTGAGATTAGATATGGTCACACTAGAGAAGACCAATAAGGATATATGGTCACACTAGGAAAGACCGATAAGGTTATTAGAAACAAATTAGGAGTGGCACCAATAAATGAGAAAATGAGAAAAAAATAATTTAAGATGGTTGGGACACATGAAAAGGTGACCAAAGGAAGTTTCACTAAAAAGGTGTGAGAAAATTATGCTGAAAATGTTAAAAGAGGTAGAGGAAGACCACAAAAGTGTTGGAAGAGAATAATAAAGAATGATATATCTTTCGTTGAATTAACTATTAACAATTTAGCATGGCACATGATCGAGCTCTATAGAAACAAAGAATCCATGTAGCCAACCCCATCTAGTATGGGAAAAAAGCTTAGTCGTTGTTGTTCATTTGTAGTGCATCTGACTTTTTCTTGTGAAGTTTTAAGATGGATAGACGATTCATTGTAGACTTTTAAAACCTATTTCTTCCTTTCATGTTTAAAGGGCAGGAGTAAGTTCTGTGAACGACATAAGGTTGCAAACCATAATCTCTCAAGCTAATTATTCTTTTTTAAGTGTTGCTTCCTCAGTTCTTTTCTTATTCTATATTCATGGTTATTCGTAGACTTATAAAGCCTAGTAAAACTAGGTGCTCAAAATAGACTAGTAAAACTGGGAACTTTACAAAAGAAGTGGGTAATTATTTCTGTAATGTTTATCTATTTAGTTTTCCTTTGATTTGTTATGGTTGGATATTTATATGAGTAAGCTAAAATTGAGGGCTGACTTGTTCGTAGATGAAGATGCACGTACAAGAGTAATTGGTACTGCAAGAAAGCTACAATAGTCTTCTGTGTGTTCTTTTCCTTTTTTTTCTTTTAGCCTTATTGCTGTGAAAGTTATGTAAAGTTGCTGCTATGTTATAGGGATGAGAGGACCTTTCTTCTTTCATTATGTGAAGCTCTCTAGATATGTTTTTTTCCACTTTCACCAAATACATGTTCTATTTTTCATTAAATAGAATCTGAGGGTTGTTTCTTGTTTGTTTGGCATGGTTAGAAAAATAGCATAAGCAAATTGATTTATTATGTCACTTTACACAAATGATACTTCATTGTCATCGTCCTATTGCAGTCAATTGACTGGAATGAGAATGAACAAGTTGAAGAACAAGATGGCTTTGATATTCCTGGCATAGATGGAGAAGGTTGTGAGCAAGGGTCGGAAAAGAAGGCTGATCATGTGGCTACAGATGAAAATGAATGGGATCGCCTTTTACGGTCAAGGTGATCCATTTTGTTTGAGCCATTATGTTTATGTTATATCATGTTTCATATATTTCTTACAGTTTAATATGCTGAAGTTGTTAGATAGTTGATTTACTGTCGTTCTTACATTTTGTGAATTATATGCAAGCTTCATAGTTAAGCTTCAACATACTCCCTCTCCATGCACCTAAGCAGAAGCCGAGCTTGTAAGAGTTGTTATTCTTCAACTTATGTAGTAGATGTTAAGTCAGTTGTACCTCAATCAGCTGCACAGATCTTAGTTCTCATTAAGCTCAAACTTTGTTATATTAGAATTTAACTCCAAAAAAAGCAATATCATGTTTTATTGTTTCTCTTGGACACTTTTGAGGCCTCCCTTACCTTCTACTGAAGTGTACACTGTTAGTGTACTGAGTCTAGATTAATATAGTTGAAGGTAAAAGTGTCTTAGTATAGTTAACTGCATTAGGTCTCTTTTAGTTTATATTGTGGTTCTTGTAATTCGGATTCATTAGGACCCGTGATTAATGATGTAAAGGTTAATACTTATTAAGGGTATATTAGTACTTTAAGTTAGATTAGGGTTATATAATAGTGTGCTGTCATTAGGGTTGTAACGAAGAAAAGTAATAAAGAAAGGTGGTGGCAGGATGAATGGGCCGACTAACCTATTTCTCCATTTTGTAATCGTCTGAATCAATTTATTGATTAATCCTTCATCAACCAACATGGTATCAGAGCGTGGAATGCAAATACAGCGGCCTGCCACGTTTGTTTAACCCTGGAAAAGGTGTCAAGTATCTTGTTAGTATTTTAAAGGGTTGATGAAAGAAAACTGGAGTATACCATCAAATATAGTAAGTTTATAACAAACTGAAACCATATTGACTCAGCCGATTGTGAATGGAATCAGATTCAAATCGAGATTAGTTGTGGTATGTGGTGATTTAGCCGTGATACAAGATCATTGATTTCGTTTTTTAAAGAGGTGATTACAATTAATATCGTGAATATTTATTTGAACAAGTTCATCGATTTCATAAAAGGAAAACATACATTGAGCAAGAGTATTGATATATACCTTGGAGCACAATTTATAGATTCTCATTATATGTAAAAACAACAAGCATTGACATACTGTGGAGTAGGCAGTTTTTCTGTACTAGGATTTAAGTTAGCAAAACTTCAACTTATCTTGGAGCTGCGGTGGACTGAAGTCAAATCAACATCAAGTATTCCAGTATTACCTAACCAAGAGCAGCATACATATAGACAAAAATAGACTAAGTTAGTTTTTCCAGGAATATTGGCACAGGTTTAGTTATCAATCAGTTGAAAGAAGAAATTTCAGTTCAAACAAGCAAAAATCAATATGGAAGGAAGAATGAAAGAAGAATCACTATCGCCTACATGTGGAAATGATCAAAAAGTGGAACCATTACAAATTACGAATATCCGCCTGGATGGAAGAAATTACAGAGAATGGGCGAGGTCTATTGAACTAGTATTACGATCCGGAGGAAAGATGCCTATTATTAAACAGAGCCCACCTCCTTTAGAAGGAAAGAGTGCAGAGTATGAAAGATGGTCTAAAGACGATGCCCTAGTCAGATCATGGCTAATTCAATCTATGAATCCTTCTATCAGCAATACTTTTATGTATATGGAATCAGCAACTGAAATTTGGTCAGCAGTGGAGGAAGCCTATTCTAGACAAAGAAATATAGCAAAGGAATATGAGATTATTGAGAGAATAAGAAAATGCCGTCAAGGGACAAGATATGTATGTGAATACTATGGTGAATTAAGAGAACTCTGGGATGAACAGAGACTTTGGAAAATAAGTGCAACCACTGTGTAAAGGAGAGAACAACTGAAGGTGAAATTAAAAAAGTGTTTGATTTACTCTGGGGAATTTCATCAGAATATGAATCAATTAAGTTGAACATATTGAACAAGGAGGAACTACCTTCTCTTGGAACAATATATTCACTTCTACTAAGAGAAGAAGATCGGAAGAATTTAGAGAAAGGTGAACATATATAGGCTGAGAAATCTGCATTTATTGGTAGATGACAAAGTAGTTACCAAAGAGGAAGAGACTCATTTAGAGGCAGAGGAAGAGGAAGGAATCATAATTATGATGGAGGAAGGAATCAGAATTATGATGATAAGAATAGATTACAGTGCACACATTGTGGGAAAAGAGGACACACACGAGAGCATTGTTGGGAAATCAGTGGAAAACCACCTGAATATAAAGCTTATGGTAGAAAGCCCACAGAATACAAAGATTATGACAGTCATGTAGCAACAGTATCTGAGAAGAAAGTAGAAAAGAATCCTGACAGACTTGAAGAAACAACTTGCAGAGATTGAAACTCGTCTACGGGATCAACCTTCAACCTCATCATCAAAAACAGAATTGAGTCCTACTTCCTACAATATTAGCGGTAATTGCTCTCTTAAAGATTCTATGATTTTTTCTAATTGGATAATAGACTCAAGAGCCACTGATCATATGGTAGAAAATAAGTCTAACTTGATGCAATATGAAGTAGCTTCATTTCCTCAATATGTAAAAGTAGCAAATGGCTCTTTGATTCTTATGGAAGGAAAGGGAACAATTCATAGAGATAACCTCAGGCTTAACAAAGTGATTTATATTCCAGAATTCCCCGTCAATCTACTTTCAGTAAGTTCACTGGTTAGAGACATGAATTCTATAGTTACTTTCTCTCTATATGACTGTGTTTTTTAGGATCTGAAGACGGGCAAAATCTTTGGACATGGTGAACTACGCAATGGATTATATATCTTACCTGGAGATCAGATTTTAAGGCAGAAAAGAGCATTGGCAGCTAGTACTACTGAAGAAGAAATAAAGATCTGGCATAGTAGATTAGGACATTTGCCTGTTTCAAAAGTAAGAGAGTTTGTTTCATTTTCTATTCCTAGTGATGTGGTCATTCAGTGTGATGTATGTCAAAGAGCAAAACATCATAGAGCTATATTTCCTAGTAGTGAATCAAGATCAGTTGTTCCATTTGAATTGATACATTTTGATGTTTGGGGACCATGTGTAATGTTAATGTGTAATAGGGTACACGGGCCCTTAGGGCCCGTGCCATACTGGATGAAGGCTGGCCCTGGCCATTGGGGGTAGCCGTTGGGAGCACCCCCAACGGCTAGTGCTGGCCGGCCATCACTAGCCCATTACTTGCTCCTTTTTGCTTCATGTTCCATTCTCTTGTAATGTCTATAAATAAGACATTATCTCATGAATAAGATTATGCAGTCTTGTACTGCTTTTTGACTTGTTTTGTATGCGCTTTATCTCTTGTTTGTTATTCTTGAAGATCGGCATTCGGGATTGAATGCCATTTGACTCTTGGCGACTTGGTGATCTTGATTCGTGCAACATCAACTTTCGATCATTGACAAACATTTACATGGTATTAGAGCCTTGGATTGAAGAAATTGGGTGCATTGAGAAGCGTGCCATCAGTGCAAAATTTGAAGAATTTTACCAAACTTGAGGTTAGTTCATAATTTATGATTTTTGCAAAATAGAAGGTAAAAATGAGTCGTTTAGATGTATCCTAGATCCGAAATGCTACCAAAGTTGGGCTAGGACTATGAAAAAGTACTTTTTGTCAAAGGATTTTTGGGATTACATCGATGGAACCATAAAGGAACCAATTTTGAACATTGATGATATAGACGATGATGAAATTGTCAAAGCCCATGAAAAATACAAGTTAGATTTAAAATTATGGAAAAAAATGAGCACAAAAATCACATGGATTATTTGCCAAAATGTGGATGAAAAGCTTAGAAATAGGATTAGTGCATTTGAAAACGCTTTTGAAACTTAGGAATATTTGAAAAAACTTCATTCTCAAGATGTCTTTGTTTTTCAAATTGATTTAATGGAAAGAATGATAATGCTTAAACCAGGGAACCTAAGCATTAGAGATTACAATAATGAATTTTCGGAATTATGGACTCAATTGAAAAGTTTTGACAAATTTGGAAATCTTCATAAATTAGATGAATTTCAAGAATTTCTAAACAACCAATACTTCTTTTTGTTTATGCATGGGTTGAGAGATGAATTTAAAAATATTAGATCAAACCTTATACATAGAAAACCTAGACCTAGAGGGGATTCCTTTTTGGCCGACCTTGTTATGGAGGAAACGAGATTGAAAAACATGAATGTGGCTAAGGAAGCCATGCTTGCCGGATCAAAATCGAAAGCAAATTTGAAGACCTACAAGCCTCCGCATGCAAAGTACAATGAAAGCATGTCAAAGAAGCCCATTGGATCGTGGCCCAACAAATACACTATACACCACTATTGCAAGAAAAATGGACACATCAAAACCACGTGTCCTTTACTTCGGAAAAGAAGTGGAAATGCGGGAGCCGTAGAAGAAGGGGGTGTCTTATCCAACAACATCAAAGCATACGTAGAAGAAATTTTCAAGGAAAAAGCAAGCATCTCTGGAAATGCTCTATCCGTTTCTCAAGGTATGTCTTGGTTTTTAGATTCCGCTGCATCCTTTCATATGACACATAGTGAAGATTTTTTGATTAATTCTTGCGAAACCATTGGAAAGCATGTGTTTACGGCCGATGGAACAAAACTCCAAATCAAAAAATTAGGAAACCTTGAAAAACAAAACTTTAAAATTCAAAATGTAAGTTTTATATCTAAACTTAATTTAAATCTACTTTCGGTTGCTCAAATATGTGATAACAATTGTATAGTCACTTTCTCATCCAAACATTGTGTGGTGCAGGATCACCTATCGAAGAAGGTGATTGGTCAAGGCCATAGAGAAAGTGGACTATACAAAATGGACTATCTTGTTATGCCAAATTCTGGCTTTTGTAACATAACCCAAGATGTTACGTTATGGCATAAAAGACTTGGACACTTGGACTCTCAAAATTTGTGTAATATTCCTTTGATGAAAAGCATTAGAGAGAAAAATTTTGAATGTAAAGATTGTATTCTTGGAAAAATGCATCATCTTCCTTTTGGAAAAAGAAACTATGTACCAAAGAAAGCTTTTGATTTAATACATTCGGATGTTTGGGGCCCCGCGCCCGTTGTTTCTAAAGGAGGATTGCAATAATATGTGATTTTTGTGGATGACTTTACTCGTTTTACATGGATATATCTCTTAAAACACAAATCCAAAGTATTTGAAAAATTTGTAGTATTTTGTAATATGATCAAAAACCAATTTAGAGCAACCATTAAAATCTTTAGATCCGATTCGGGGGGAGAATTCATGTCTAATGAATTTCACAAATTTATTGAAACTAATGGTATTATTCATAAAAAATCATACACTAAAACATCTCAACAAAATGGTCTAGCGGAAAGAAAACATAGGCATATTATTGAAACTTGTAGAACTATGCTAATTGCTAGTAAGGTTCCTAAATTCTTATGGGCCGAAGCTACTCTTACCGCAGTATACCTTATAAATAGAATGCCTTCATCTAACCTTGAGAATACTTCACCTTTCGAAAAATTGTACATCTCTCCATATTATGAAAGACTTAGGGTTTTTGGATGTAGATGTTTCGTGTATACGGACAAGAATGACAAATTATCACCTAGGGCTATTGAATGTGTCTTCCTTGGTTATGGCATTGAAAAGAAGGGGTATCGGTGTTTTGATCCCATAGAAGACAAATTGTACGTGTCCAACGATGTAAATTTTTTTGAGAATGATATTTATTATGAGTTCAAATCCTTGGAAAACTCGGAACCTTTCATTCCTCAAGATGTTTTTGAGCTAGAAGAAGATAATGACTATGACTCAGTAGATCATCAAGACATTCAAGAAGATCATGTTGGAAACAATGACATTTCACACACCACTATTGATACTCAGTTAATTGTCGAACCCTTCTCCTCACATTATACAAGACGACGTAGAGAAACCAAAGTCCACATGAAACCTGATATTACAAGATTAGAACCCAGGGTTTCAAGACCTCCTCAGCGATTTGTGTCTTATGAATCTTTTGAACCACAACGAAGAAATTTGATTGCCATCCTTCATCAAGTTAAAGAACCTAGGTTCTATCATCAAGCTAAAGGTATTCCAGAATGGGAAGATGCTATGAAAGATGAACTACGCCCTAGACAAGGCTCAGACATGGATAGCTGCACCCATACCCAAAGACAAGAAAACCATTGGATGTCGATGGGTATATAAAATTAAAACTCATAGCAATTGTCACATTGAAAGATATAAGGCTAGACTCGTTGCTAAAGGTTATGCACAAGATTACGGAATTGACTATGATGAAACCTTTGCTCCTGTAGCTAGAATGACTACGATTAGAATCCTCATCACCATTGGTGCAATTAAATAATGGAATATATATATCAACTTGAAGTCAAGAATGCCTTTTTGAATGGTCACTTGAATGACGAAGTCTACATGAGTCCTCCTCCTGGTATCAACCTTCCTCCTGGTCATGCTCTTAAATTACAAAAGGCTTTGTATGGTTTGAAACAAGTTCCTAAAGCTTGGTTTGGCCGATGTGAAAAATTCATGCATTTGTATAATTTTGTGACTTGCTATACTGATACTGCATTGTTTGTACGAAAAACAACAGCTGGTATTGTGATCTTGCTTTTGTATATAGATGATATGATTATCACAAGAAGTGATGAAGCAGGAATTGCTGAAGTTAAACTTAACCTTCATCATGAATTTGATATGAAAGACTTGGGCTTGCTGAATTATTTTTTGGGTATTGAGATAACCAAAAATAAGAGTGGATACTTTATGTCTCAAACAAAGTTTGCTAATGATATTATTGACAGATCTGGTCTTACAGATACTAAGGTTGTTGATACACCGGAAGTTCTAGGCACCAAACTGCGTTCCACTGATGGTGAGAAATTAGATGACCACACCCCTTATCGACAGCTCATATGTGCACTTACTTATCTCACCATTACTAGACCAGATATTTCTCATGCAGTACACACAGCAAGTCAATTGCAACAGGTTCTGTTCATATGAGTGTTGTCTTGCCCATTATTAGATATATTAGAAACACTGCACACAAGGAGGTTCTTTTAACTTCTTCTTCATCTTTTGATTTATCCGTATATACGGATGCTGATTGGGGTAGAGATGTCAACAATAGACACTCTACGACTAGTTTTTGTGTGTTTTTAGGTGAATCTCTTGTTTCCTGGAAGTGCAAAAAGCAACAGAAAGTGTCCCCCTCATCCACAGAAGCCGAATATCGAGTCATGGCTACAGCTGCGATGGAGATTTCTTGGATCACAACCCTTCTAGCAGACATGAGAGTCAATGTCAAACACCCGACCATCATGTATTGTGACAACAAAAGTGCCATGTACATTACCTCCAACAATACTTTTCATGAGAGGACCAAGCACATCGATATGGACTGTCACTTTGTTCGTGAAGAGTGTTTAAATAAGAAGATCTCACTCTGTTATGTCACATTTGAGATACCGCTCGCAGACTTCTTCACCAAATCTCTTTCAGCTTCTCGATTTCAATTTTTACTAGACAAACTTTCAGTGTATACCCCGTAAGTTTGAGGGGGGTGTTAATGTGTAATAGGGTACACGGCTCGTGCCATACTGGCCACTGGGGGTCCCCAATGGCTACTAGCCGTTGAGAGCACCCCCTGCCCATTACTTGCTCCTTTTAGCTTCATGTTCCCTTCTCTTGTAATGTCTATAAATACGACACTATCTCATGAATAATATTATGCAGTCTTGTACTGCTTTTTGACTTGTTTTGTATACGTTTCAGCTCTTGTTTGTTATTCTTGAAGATCGGCATTCGGGATTGAATGCCATTTGACTCTTGGTGACTTGGTGATCTTGATTCGTGCTACATCAACCTTCGATCATTGACAAACATTAACAGTGTAATACCTTCTATTGAAAATTTCAAATACTTTGTTACCTTTATTGATTATTTCTCAAGAATTACTTTTGTCTTATCTAATGAAATCCAAGTCAGAAATCTCTTCAATTTTTTCTCTAGTTCATAATCTTATCAAGACTCAGTTTAGCTATACTGTTAAAACACTCAGATCAGACAATGGTGGAGAATACTGTAATGCTCAGTTCGGATCGTATCTTCAAGCTCATGGCATCATACATTAGAAATCTTGTGTTTATACACCACAACAGAATGGAGTAGCAGAACAAAAGAATCGACATATCTTGAAAATTGCTAGAACCTTACTTATTGAACACAATGTTCTAAAATACTTTTGGCCAGAAGCAATTCTCACAGCAGTATATATCATGAATAGAATTCCGACTGTGACACTTGTAGGAAAATCTCCTTTCAAAGTGATTAATCCTGGAGAGAATTCATTTTATCTTATTCTCAGAATATTTAGATGTGTTTGTTATGTGCATGTTCATCAACAACTCAGAGACAAGTTTGATCCCAGGGCAATAAAATGCATTTTAATTGGATATTCTTGTGAAAAGAAAGGATACATCTGCTACGATCCTAACACTCATAGAAGATATATTTCTATGGATGTAACCTTCTTCGAGACTACTCCTTACTACAAAAGGTCTAATGAGGTATCTGACTCTATCTTTGAAGAAACAATTGTTCTACCTCGAATCAACATGAGTGAAGAACCAGAGGAAGACAATACAGATCAAATCCCAAAAGAAAAGAGCATCCAAATATATAGAAAGGGAGAGAGAAATATATTTATAGATAGACAAAAAGAAGTAATAAATCAAGGGGGAGAAACATAAACTTATGGTTCAAGAGAAAGTGTAGAAGAAACAAGAGATGTGGACTTAGATGATTCAGATGTTCCCATAGTACTCAGAAAAGGGAAGAGATCATGCCGTAAATATCCAATTTCTCAATATCTTTCCTATAATAAATTATCACAAAGTTATTATAATTTTGTGCTAAAGGCTGATGTACATCAAATCCCTAAAAATTATCTTGAAGCATCTAAAGACAAGCAGTGGGTTGAGGCTATGGAGTCTAAAATTCGAGCATTAGAGAAGAATCAAACTTGGGAACTCAGTGACTTACCTAAAGATAGAAAAGCAATCTCATGCAAGTGGGTATACACAATTAAGTACAAAGCAGATGGTTCATTAGAAAGGTACAAAGCTAGGTTAGTAGCCCGCGAATATAGTCAAGCATATGGGATTGATTATGAGGAGACATTCACACCTGTAGCAAAACTTACATCTATACGAGTTATTATTAGTATTGCAACTCAAAGAAATTGTGTAATGTGGCAACTTGATGTGAAAAATGCTTTTCTGCAAGGAAAACTAAAAGAAGAAATTTATATGGAACCATATCCAACCCCTGGAAGAAAGGTATGCAAATTAAAAAAGGCTATCTATGGATTAAAATAATCACCCAGAGCGTGGTTTGAGAAATTCAGCAGGAGCATTATAAATTTGGGCTATTAGAAGAGTGTCAGTGATCATACACTATTCTTCAAAAAAAGGGAGAAAATTGTATATGTAGATGATATCATTGTAACAGGTGGACATTGACGAAATTCAAAAACTAAAGAAGGATCTCCATCAATTATTTGATATTAAAGATCTTGGAAGACTACATTATTTTTTAGGCATTGAAGTAGCCTATATAGGTAAGGATATATTTATGAATCAAAGAAAATATACCTTGGACCTATTGCAAGATGTTAAAATGGAGAATTGCAGACATACATATACTCAAATGGACGTAAATCATAAGTTACAGATGGAAGATGGAACTGAAAGAGTTGATTAAATAAGATATCAACAATTGGTGGGAAAATTGATATATTTGACCATCACACGTCCAGATATAGCATATGTCATGAGTATAGTAAGCAGATTTATGCAATCACCATCAAAACGTCATATGGATGTTGAATTTCACATATTACGATATCTGAAGACAACTTCAGGATATGGGATCATTTACACATCTAATGGTCACACCGACATTGAAATTTATACATATGCTGATTGGGCAGGTTAAAGTCTACCACAGGATATATAACATTGGTTGGAGTAAATATAGTATCATGAAAAAGTAAGAAACAATCAGTGGTAGCGAGATTAACAGCTGAAGCAGAATATAGGGCAATAGCCTTAGGTATTTGTGAAGGAAAATGATTGCGATCATTACTGATGGGGATAGACTTATTTGCTGACAAAACTATACCTATATTCTGTGACTGCAAAACAACAATACAAATAGCCTCAAATCCAGTATATCATGAGAGGACAAAACATATTGAAATTGATTGTCACTTTATAAGGAACAATGTTCATGCAAAGGAATTCCAATTAGAATATATGCAATCAGGACATCAGTGTGCAGATATATTGACCAAGGCAGTTATTAGAGATCAAACACAAAAATTGTGTAGCAAGTTGGGTGTTACATCATCTTTCACACAACTTGAGGGGGAGTGTTAGTGTAGTGAGTCTAGATTAATATAGTTAAAGGTAAAAGTGTCTTAGTATATTTAACTGTATTAGGTCTCTTTTAGTTTATATTGTGGTTCTTGTAATTTGGATCCTAATGGATAAGATTCTGATTCATTAGGACCCGTGATTAATTATGTAAAGGTTAATACTTATTAAGGGTATATTAGTACTTTAAGTTAGATTAGGGTTATATAATAGTGTGCTGTCATTAGGGTTGTAATGAAGAAAAGTAATAAAGAAAGGTGGCGGCAGGATGAATGGGCCGACTAACCTATTTCTCCATTCTGCAATCGTCTGAATCATTTTATTGATTAATCCTTCATCAACCAACATACACCATCTACTTGCATCTTGCTAGAGCTCCATTTAGCTACCTATCTAAATGTCCATGCATTGCCGCTGTTGTGTCCATGACAGAACTGTGCTTCCAGCAAACATACCTTATTTATGATGTCTGACATAAAAATATGATCTAATCACTTGTGTATCGTAAGTTCAGGAATGCCATTCATAACAACCAACATATTGGCTATCTTCATAGACATGACTGTGTCCTCTTTATCTCTTTATCTACTTCATTAATTCCTCTTATTGTATGTGCAGCGCTAACAAGCCCCTTTAAGGTGAACATGATTTAGATTTGGAGAATAAACCCCTGGTGTCACTTTCAGGTGGGAGAAACATCGACATGAGGAAGAAGCAGCTTTAGGTCGTGGAAAACGGTTGAGAAAGATAATATCATATAAAGAAACGTTTTCTCTGGTCCCTAATGATGCCTTAAGTGAGGTATGCCAGCATTATGCCGACTCTTTTTTAGCTTGCTGTGTTTTCCTGTTTAGGTAGAGCCATATCAAGGATCTTCAAGGGTGAATGCAACTAAAAAAAGTTAGCTGCGTCCTTCATGTTGTGAGAAAGCTTTTATTTTTCATTAATATTCATGTGAGGAATCTTCACTAAGATCCAATGCAAGTCAAGGTGCATTTCAGAAATAATATCTGCACCAAACCATTTGCAAGTTGCAATAGAGAATTCGTTCATGATCCTTCACTAGGATGTGTGAACCGTCTTTCTGCAACTGCCTTTTTCGATTAGAACGGTGGAGCACCAACAATGTTAAGTGGCAATATTATAAGGGGATCAACTACCTAATACCAAGACATTTGATAAATTTAACTCACATTTGTCATCTTTTTAAGAAACAAAGTTTTACTGGTTTGTCTGACCATGAGTTTAGAGCTTGTTTTATATTTCATCTTGCTGCTTATAAATTACAGGAGAACATTGATAAAATTTCGTACAGAATAAACATGCTTCTTTGTCTACTTCTGAATGTTATTGAAAAAGAATCTTGAACATGAATGCGTTCTAGAAATCTAAACCATGATGGTCGGATAGAAAAGTAGGCACATTTGTTTCTTTCTCTGATTTGTCCTCAAAAGTTGGCAATAATGTGGCCAATATAGCTCGAGAGTCGCACTGTTTAGACAGGAGAAATTTAGTCTCTGAATCCCAGTGGTTTGATTTTGTTAAAAGTGTGGTTGTAAAAGTTGTTGAGCAGGCAGAGAAGTTTCAGACTTCAGAGCATTTAGTGGACTTGCCTTGCCATGCCTGAACTGTTCCTGCTAAACTGTCTTTCTCTTTGGGAGAAAAAATAACACCCTTTTTTTTTTAAATGTTTGATCTTTAGGTATGCAACGTTTTGTCCTTCTCTCCTTTATTGTGGGTTTGCTTCATCTATATACTGTCATACTCTGAAGGAAGTGTTTAGAGTGCAGAAGTTGACTCTTAATGTTGAAATGTTTTGTGAAACTTCAATGTTTTGGACTATGCGGGACTGTACAGGATGGTAAACGTTTTGGCACGAGATATTGAAAAGTAAAATGCCTTTTGTACTAGGAGAGGGAATGTTTCCTTTAGCAGAATGTGACAGAGCCGTTGCTATCCATCTAAAATTTGTTAGTTATAAATTACCAAGAATTGCATTTACCTTAACTGCACGAATAACATTGTTCATCATGTAAATTGATGTTCATGAGTTTACTCCCCAGTCCCCAGTAGTTGTAATCGTCTGTACATATTTTCATGAGTTTACACAGATCAAACGTCTCTTATGATGTAGATTTTATTTGCAGAATAGCATACTAAATGAATGAAATGACTTGTCGTTTTGTTCAGTTATATCATAACTGTTATTTGAAAGCAGAGTGGTAAAGAAGATGAGGAGGCGGAAGTTGATTATACCCCTGCAGGTCGTACTCTAAAAGAGAAATTGTAAGTTCTCAAGTTTCTGTACTTCAATCATAACTAAGGTTAGTTCTCACTTATTATTCCTTAAACAGTACCAAGCTTAGAGCCAGACAGAAGGAGCGACTTGCACGGAGAAATTCATGTCCAGTTGATCCTATGCCTAATTTGGGTGGACTTGATAAATCAGGGATGAATGTGCATCTCAATCTGAACAAAGCACTCATGGGGTCAAATCCCGAACTAACCCTAAATGATCATATGGTTCTTGCTGTACAGGTAGATAGTAATCAATCCTCTGCACAATTAGGTCAACTTTCAGACTATGATTGCTGCGGAGGCTCGGAAAGGTCTCCTCTTGATCATTGCTTGAAGACTCTTGCCTCTTCCTCCATAGACACTCCCCATTTCTACAAATCTCGATATGCTAGGTTATTTCTTTCTTCAAGCAAGTTATTTCCAGTGGCTGAGCAGGCTTCCGGAAATGAAGATCCAGTAGGTTCATCGGCTGAGAATGATAGATTGGTGCTCTCTGAACCTAATTGCAAGGTTCAGGAGTTAGAACTTCCATTTGAACTTTCAACCAAAGGCCAAAAGGAACTCTCAATTGATATGAACCACGGAGAGAGAGATGACAGAAATGGTGCCGTTGATGAAATAATCTTACCACACTTTTCATCCAATGATTCTTGTCTGAGTCAGAAGAGTGATCTGAACAACAGGGGCTTCATGTTCAATCTGGTACGTTATATTGCCAATCTCTCTCTCTCTCTCTCTCTCTCTCTCTCTCTCTCTCTCTCTCTCTCTCTCTCTCTCTCTCTCTCTCTCGGCACACATACGCACAAAACAGATGATTATTTCATATTATGTGCAGATCCCTTGTCCTGATACACATGCCCGGAGACCATATGGCATTCATGAACCTGTGATTACTTATTCGAGCTTTCAGAGTGAAACGGTAGCCTCCAGTTTCGTTTCGCAAGGAAAAGAACGTGTTCAAATGTCATTGTCAACCATGAACCCTTCATATCTTTCTCATCTCTGCCCAAACTTATCATTGGGTATATCAGATCAAACTGTTAGTAAGTCTATCGAAAATTTGAGCACAATAGCGTTATCAACTCTCAGGAGATCAATGCATTCTGGAGAAACAAAAGCTGATGATAAAGATATGTTATCGTGGGTTCAGAGTGGAGCTACTTTTCCATCATTTCCAAAGGGTCAGCAGAGGGTTCTTGAGGACTTTTTGGTGGGAAATAGAACAAGCGTATGCAGCAGGTTCAAGAAGCGATATTCAAAACCTTGGTCAGAGGATGAACTTGATGCACTCTGGATTGGAGTCCGAAGATATGGAAAGGGAAATTGGAATGCTATGCTAAGAGACTCCAAATTAAGATTCCAAAAACACCGGCTTGCTGAAGAGCTATCTGAAAGGTGGGAGGAAGAGCAGCTGAAGATTCTGGATGGAGTGAATTATCGATATCTGGAAACTGAGCAACCGGAACTTTTCCCACGTGTTTCTGATGCAGTGATGGCACGGGCTTTGCTTGGAAGTACATTTTCAACCTCGGGGCCTCCTGACCCGTCTGTGCTTAAATTCCATCGTCATTTGACAGACATGAAACTGGGATGTGTGGATTCAGTTGCAGGGCCATCTATATCACCTGATATTGTTGGCAGGACAATCAGAAGACCGCTGAATTCATTTCTAGAATCTGAAAAATTAAAATCTACTACGGTTCAGTGCATAGGTAGACAGCTTGATGGGTCTGGCAGCTTGGCTTTAGAGCAGCTCATCCTGCCTTCTCTCTCACCTTCCAGTTTCAGGGAAAAAGCATCCGGTTTGAACTTGCAGCACAGGAAAGAGGAAGTTTCAACATGGAAATCTCTCAGGTCACCCTCATTTCTGGACCAGTCGATCAATCCGTTGCATGATCCCTGCAAGCTTTCACTTACAGAAGCGGAGCAGAGACAAAAAACTGTGGATTTGCTGAAGGACATTGCTAGAATCAGTTCAAATACCAATAACTTGCCTCACTGGCTTAGAGAAGCAGCTAACCTGTCTCGAAAAAGGACAGAGCCTGAGTTACCGCCAACAATTTCTGCAATTTCCCATTCAGTTAGTTTACTTTATGGGAATAAGACTGTAATTCCCCCATTTAACAATCCAGGTCCTCCACCTCTCCCACCAAAGAATCCGAGGAAACATCTGAAAAGGAAGAGGCGGGTAAGCAAGATGTCTGCCAGCACAGCAGATTCTGTAGATGACAATGCCAAAAGCATGCTTGCCAAAAAGATGTGTTGTAGTTCTTTGACACCTCCCGTACCATTTCCAGCTTCAGTTCCATCGCTAGCCCCTTCTGCTGCTTGCACATCCATGTCCTCCGGGGTTGATGCAAATGTAAGCTTTCCAATGCTGAACCTGATGCCTTCTTTGCTGGTGCCACCAACAAACTGGCAGTCATCCATGAAAACCGCCATATCTGCGTCTCCCCAAGTTCTCCAACTTGTTGCAACATGTGTTGCTCCGGGCCCTAGGTTACTTCCTCTGAGCACAAGCACTATGAGAAATGAACTACCTACTATGCCTAGTGGGGGGAGTGTAGGTGCAAGTGCACATTATCTCAGTGTATGTCCTCCCACGAAGAGCTCTGAGAACTTGGAGAACAATCATGAGGAATACTTTCTGGTTGAAGAGACGAATGAACAGGGTCATTTTGAGGTTACTAGCAGCGGGAGCGATAAACATTTGAAGCTTCATGGGAACGATACCAGTGAATTCCAGTCAGACAAACATGCATTTGACATCTCTAAGTCGAAAGACGTTCCAAATGTACGGAGTGGCTATACTTCCTCTCATCCACATGGCCCTGACAGTGAAGATAACTCGAGGCAGATATAGTCCAAGGAGAAGGTCTCCATTGATAGGAAAAGCAGCAAACAAGCGTTGTAATGTATATCTCATCGATTCTTTTTCCTTAATATTTTTTTTCCCACGCATCCATTTTTGCAAGGATGAAGTCAGTTGCCTTACTAGGGAACGTTAAGCACTGTAAAGCTTTCTTCTGATTAATACAGAACATATTGATAAGGAAAGGAAAAGTTGGAGTTGTACACTGGGTTCCGATTAGAAAAGTGGTTTCTCCGAGTTATAAATCAGGAAAAAGGACGTTTTAGGTCTTTCTTTTCTTCATTAAGAATGTGAGATAGGATTGAAGCTGGAGAACCCTTGCTTCTTGTTATGTTGTTTATACTGCAGTTCATTCCAAACAGCAGGGCAGACGATAATAACTGCATTACAATGCTATTCTCGTGCGTGGCTCTCTTTTGGAGTTGTATGCATGGCAGGAAGGCCTCAAAATTGTTGAAAACAATAAAAAGTCATTGTTTTTTTGTTTTTGGATTCTAATACTCGAACATGGCCGGTCCCAAGCCCGGATAAAGGAGGAGGGTTGCGTTAGGCTTCCGACAGCCAGCGTAAAACTTTGTCGGACTTATTTACCATGGATTCTACATTCTTTTTAGGCCTTTGTAGAAACAAAGAATCAATGTAGCCGACCTCATCTAGTATGGGAAAAGGCTTAGTTGTTGTTGTTGTTGGATTCTAATACTCGAACATAACTTGGAAAAGGTTTGGTTTAGGTTTAAGATTGTTGTGTGACTTATTTGATGAAGCACTGAAGGAAGAATAGTCAGAATAACCATAGGAGTTCTTTTTTTTTGTAACCATATGTAATCTTTCTATTGAAGCCCAGGAAACTTGTTTTGGTCCACCTTCCTCTCTAGATTCATGTCTGACCTGACTACTGTTCTTATGCCATGCACTATACTTGCCTGCTTATGCTGCTTTCCATTCTCGAACAAAAGTTGTAAAGCTCTTTCTTCGAGTTTGTCATAATAGCATGGATATTCATCGATCTCTATTTTGTTGAAAACCACCTTGATTAAAGAGGAAAATTTTCTTCTCTCGATGGCTTTTAGGTGCATCTCCCATTAGGAAACATATCTGAGCCGGATGCTTCTCATCTTCTCATGCGTGCCTGAGCAAGCAATGCTTCTTGTTTATGCTAAGTTAGTGACTGAACTCGCAACGGAAGAGATACCTGAAGGAAGGGCTAGATAAGCCTACCTCAAGAGGCCCAGAGACTAGCCATTAAATTAATCCCAGAGTCTGACATCCATTTGCTTCTCTTTGAAGGTGCATGTTCATTACCGCAAGAGTTTCCTCGCTCTACTGGTTGTCATCCTTTACAAAAGTGGATGGATTCATATATATATATATATATATATATATATCGCATATTCAATGTTTAAGTCTACTTTAACATCTCCACCGTTTGGTTTGCATAATTAAATGATGAAGATTTGAATTTAAAAATATAAAATATAATTTTGTATTTTTCTTACTTTGTTAAAAGGTCAAGAAGGTTACACCGTTGCTGTTAGTCAATTCTTACTACAACTGAACCATTTTCCATATTATACGGGGTTGGTCATATGGATTCTTTGTTTTCATAGAACTCCATGAAATAGCCAAAAAATTCAACAGTGACTTGTAACTATTATTTTTGAATAGCGCGGGTGATGGACGCATACCTGTGTGGATCTGATTCCTACCCGCGAATAGTGATGAGAGGTTGCAACTATGATATAAATCAATATTGTAGTCAATTCTAATTCAAGATATCAATCAGGTTGATATTGGCAATTTCTAGGCCATGAATTCTAAAGTCTAAAGATGGGATCAAAGCAAAAATAAGATGGGCTGATGGATGCTTGTAGTATAATTCGGTCCATGTATTTGGATTCATTGAGATCAAACGCACGCCAATCTAGATCTGTACTATCCGGTCTGGTTTAAACGGTAGGATAGACTCGGGCCCCGTCCGGGTAAACGAGGGTCGATTTTTGAAACAGCTGGTTCCGGTTCACCTAGAACCATGAACCAGGTTCTATCAAGTTCGGGTTATGATTCATAATTACCAGCTCTGGTTACGGTTGTACTTCCAATTTGAAACAAAAGCTCAAAAAAGAGAATAAAAAAAGATAAAAAAAATTCAAAAGAAGAACTTTAAAAATGGGACAGAAACTGTAGGAGCTTCTGCCATCTGTTGGTTGGATCCATTTGACTTCCAGCTTAAACCACCGGGATATGTACATATAAATATGTCTTTATAGTGTGTATTTATATATACATATATACTCATAATTATATATAGAGAGAGAGGGAGAGAGAGAATTCAGCGAACCGAATAAGAGAACCAAACTGAATCAAAATAATTCAGTTCAAGTTTGATTTTCATAATCAAAGTTTGGTTCAAACCGAACCGACCGATGCACACCCCCTAGTGTGTGTCGACCAATCAATAGTTCAAGTCACACACGCAGAGAGAGAGAGAGAGAGAGACTATCAATAGCCATTGAATGATCGGACAGCTAAGGTCCCGAAGTATATACTATAAAAAAATTCTATCGTTCTTTCAGACACAACATATATATATATATTGTTTAGACATACAAAAGTGTTAGGAGGCCTAACCGAGGTATGCACCGCCCCTGGAGTCGAACTAAGATCATGCTCTCATGATGTTAAGAGCCCTGTTTGTTTGGCTAACGCCCTGACTGCACAATCTACAGTCCTCACAACAATGATCGTACTGAAACAAACTTTTAAGTTTAAATGAGCGAGAGTTTCATTTTCCAGAGAAAATGTAAAAAGTATTTCCTGTAGACCTTAGCGAGCTATGCCATGTTTGGCTCATCAGCCATGAGCTCGACTTGTCTTTAAATGAGTAAATGAGTCAAGCCCCAATAGCTCACCTGGCTAAGTGGCCGACTCACAAGTTGAAGGTCATGAATTCCATGCATCTGACTGCAGCCTCCGCTTTGAACGATTAAAGGCAAAGTATACAGCATCAAACAAAGAAGACCTTAACAAGATGAATAGTCAACAGTACCATCTAAGTTCCTTTCGACATCTTCAATAGCGAACTTAACATTCTTTCAACTGCTACTCATACAAACAGAAACTGCAATATGGCCGCACAGGCCTATCAAGAAAAGCGCACACAATACACATGAGAGAGAGAGAGAGTTTAACTTTTGCAAGAAAGCGGCCGAAGGGCAGTTTGATATCATGATACAACTCAATAATACACGATCCATGGGCGGCATACTAAAAACAGAAAGCCCACATGTTGCAACTGTACATAAAGGAGCAATTCATGCCTGAAAGGTTAAGACGCACTGCTAGATTATTCCCTCTCTGATCTGTTTCATGATTGATCAAAAAGAGATGCACAATGGCAACAGATGAGTCACACAGCTAGATAAAGGGAGATCCAAGCTCTCTCAGTCACATGGTTGGTGGTCCTGTTTGCTTGGACACAGCCTGTTAAAGCAAGGAATTTTTGTGGGCCAAGCTCACATGGCCATGCATTAAAAGCCTTCAACTCAACAGCTGACATCATTCACATGCATTGCCTGCTAAACCCACATGCTCTGTCTCCTCTCGGCAGCATCTTTTCCTCTCTCTCTCTCTCTCTCTCTACACACACATTCCTCCCTCCCTCCTTCAAGCACACATAACATTCAATGATTCAATCCAAAGTTACAGAGTGCATGCACACACAAATCTTCTTTTAGTATCAATCTACACAATACAGTAAAACAAGGACTGCCATTTAAACTAAGTTAGAAGTCTGGTCACTCAGTTACGTAAGTTCTGTTTCTCCTTTCTACATTGCTTGACTGGGTCACGGACACAACACGACACGAGATAAGGTTACTTTAGTGGGTTTTCCTGTATAGTTAACAATGATACACGAGAAGATAGCAAGAAGAGGCCAAGTTGAAGTGTCTTTGTGACAGTTGCAAAAGGGATGGTTGCTATTCGGAAGGTGGAGTGGCTGCCAAGGACAAGCAATGGGTATGGCGGGGGCAGGTGATGAGATGGTCGTTGGTGAGGCCGGCGGCTTGCATGAAGCAGTGGATGACAGTGGGGCCGACGTTTCGGAACCTCCTCCTCACCATGTCCTTGCTTATGCTCTCCGATTTGGATGTCTTCACCGGGATCTTCCTGCACGACTTGTACTCTGGACACATTGTTTTGTAGTTTACGAAGCCCCATATGTAGTTGTCCAGTGATCCAAATTCATCCTTTATCTGTTTTGATACGTTGGTTTTGTTAGATCACATATCAATCACAAGAGAAATTATGTACCACACTCGAGTCATGCAATATATATATATATATATATATATATATATATATATATATATATATATATATATATATAGATATATATAGAGAGAGAGAGAGAGAAGAAATGGAAATAGAAGGATTGGTAGATCACCTCAATCACTCTCTTGGAGTTATCAACCACACTGCGGACTCTGTTTACATCCATTCCAAGTTGGACACTGACGCTAGCAATCCTTTTCTCACTGAAGTTTGCAGTAGATTCCGCATCAAACCCATCAAAAGCTTGCCTGGAGCAAATTCCTTAAGAGTATAAAAACCACAAACTAAAAGAAATATCTAAACAGGAGGAACTGCAGTCAGGAAATATAAATTGTTCGAAATACATATATACATGTTAAAAACCTATATGGAGGTCACAAATTAATGAATACTGGTATCTGTGTCATATATGTACCTGAAATCATTACGCATCTTGAGAATAGTGGTCCAATCCATACCCACTTGGCAGCCCGCCAAGACCAACAATTCAAACAGCACCCTGAAATTAACATGCATACACCCATTATATGCAATGGAGCAAAGGTTTTAACTTTGAAATTTTAGGATGGGTTTGCAACAATCCCACAAAAGATCAAGTCACAAAAACTCATTAACTTATTACGAAAAGCATTAGGATTGGAAAACTTTTGAATGGTGGAGACCAACTTACTTGTCATCATGAATAGGCACACCCCATTCCTGATCATGGTATCTAACATAAATGGGATCTGCGTATTTTGTCAATTCCAATTAGAACATATCAAACACAAAACTGGGATATAATCTTCACAAAATGAAGAAAAGAGAAGAGAGGATCAACCAGCAGTAGGTGTGATGAAACTGCATCTCTTCTGCTCTTGTGTTGCCGTTTGGCTGGTTGTGGTTACTGGTTCCTCCAGCACCACCTTCCGTCCTGGCTTGAGCGTCCTACCATAGTGAGCAATCCTTTGCTTCCTCTCCGCCTGCAATAGGTTCACCTGCTCTCTTCTTGCTGCTGCTATGCTTCCAGGCGCCAACGGATTCTTCAGCAGCAAGCTGCTTGCTGAATGATGATCGTGGTCATTATCGGAACCTTCCACAAGGCTGCCACCGCCATTAACACAAGAATTCCTGGACTTTTTCCTGTTTCTAATAGGTCTAGGTGAAGAAGATGAGAGTTTAATAATGCATTGTTTGTCTGTACTCAGGTTCAGGCTGTGGGGGTCGTTGGCGTTGGATCTCTTGCTGAGGATGGCTGAAGGAGCTGATTTAGACTTGTAATTGTTGTGGGGAAAGACTGGTTTGCATGGTAATGACTTTGGAACTGAGTTTCTTAATGGGTATGTAAGAGAAGAGTTTTCCGAAGGTTGGTATTTCTTCATAAGTTCAGTTTTGCATTCTTGAAGATTACGGACGCAGTTTCCCCCTGGTTGTAACACTGCACGCTCATCTCCCTGTATCTGTAAAGCCATCATATGGTGCTGTTTCCCTCCTTTATCTGCGGTGCTGCTGCTCTCTCTGTCTATCCGGGTGTTGATCTCTCTTTGTATCTATAGCAGTACCATAGATGCTCTCTCCCTCTCTGGGGTGATGATCAAGGAAGGATAAGGGGGTGGAGAAGGTTTCTTAGTAATAAGATGGTGCCATCCGAGAATGACGATGACATGACAGTGCCGTGCATATGGTGGTGGCCACCCACTTGAAATAAAGAAGGAAATGCCTGGTCCTACTGACAACCGCGTTTCACTAGCCTCCAACTCTCCCTTCCTTCGTGTAGTGGGTTCCTTACTTTTGTAAAAGCCCACTACTTTTCTGCTGCACCGTGAAATTCAAGCGTGTTCTTGTGACTTTAAAGGCCCACGAGATTGAGTGCAGCGTAGGGAAGAGCAAATACATTAAACCAATGATTGTATTCACTATAATCCTTTCCCCAAGCAGAACTCTTTGTTGATAGAACGTTGCTTTTTCCTTTTTGTTATTCGGCTTTGTGCCACTCAATATGGTCAAGGCTTCATATCTTTTGTTAATGTGATTGAAATAAAAGATAAAAGATCCTGCAAATAATAGCTGGCCAACGGACTCCTTTTAAGAGGGTTGGAGCACCAGTACAGGCACTGAAACGAGCATATTTCAAGTGCCCTTTATTTTTAGCAGGGTTAGCATGGTGATCGAGTGATTGAATCTCCAGTCCAGAAGATGAATGACTGTTTCCGAATCCTGTTTTGTTCTTTTACTCTTTATTGTGTTTTCATGAGAGCATTGGATTCTGCCGTCTAGGTTAATGCGTTTGGACGATTAAAGCAAGTCAAAGTCTGTGACCAAGATAATGCCAAGATCACACAATTGTATAGTACAGCGACGCAGCACTTTTTTTATTTTAAAAGTCAAAAGGAAGTACCTAGTCTCTTTAATAACTAGGAGCAATGGCCTTTTGAAAAAATCGTACACCCTCAAATAATCCAAGGCTAGGTTATGCTGGTGTTGGTTTGTCCAAAAATGATGCCCACATAAATCAAAACTCTCCCTAGCAACTTGTGTTCCAACCAGAGATGGCAATTCCTACCACCTCACATGTGGGATATATTCTCAAGGAAAAAAAGTCCGCTATAGAGACAGAGTAAAAGGGAAAAGACATGTAAGAGGAATGGGACACGATAAGATTTAAAGTAAATCCACTCTGCCTAAAAGTATATATAGTATTTGTATGTGTGTGTGTATATATAGAGAGAGAGAGGGAAACACGATAAGGTATATATGTGTGATCATAAGCATTTTATATATAATTTATTTTTTACATAAATATAATTATATACATACAATAACAACAACAACAACTAAGACTTTTCCCATACTAAACGGGACGGCTACAACAATAACAACAATATACATAATTATATTTAATTTGAAGTTATTATGTATATTACACATGTATACATAATAACTTCTAATTAAATAATATAAAGTATAACGGAAAAGATATTGTATTTGTTTAAGTATATAATATTAATTATTAAAAGAACACTTTGTACTTTGAAGTGAAACTGCATATAATAGGACCCGATTGTAACGAAGAGCCCCAACACCAAAGGGGGGGCGGGGGGGCGAGGCAGCGTGTAAAAGAAAATTTGTAGTGCGGAACGGCTACAACATCCCACCCAACCCCATCGATCACACTTGAAGAACGAGCCAACAATATAATCCTCTTCGTGGATCGTTATCATACGACCAAAAGCAACCCATCATCACACGGAGCCGCATCAAATAGACTCGAAATGGCCAGCGTGCTTCGTATTAGGATGACATTGAAGCCTGCCTTAAAAAGTGGGCGAGAGCACGCGTGTGAAGATGCAAACTCATGCATATTCTCGCAAGAAAAGAAAGTTAGTGACCTTATTAATTTTTCTGTTTTTTCCTTTTTTCCTTCTTGTAAACAGTCAAAGAGTCCATCCTATAACCCACCCCACAAGTTCAATACCATCTTGTTCATCATTACACAGAATATACCAAATGCCTTCTCGCCTAGATCACGTTAGGAAGAAGAAAAAATACAAAACTAACACGTCCTCCAAAACCCTCTTCGGCCCCCACATAGATATGCCATTGATGATAAATACGATACCTCTAATGACGACCTATATATATTTCAATCTCAACGCACTAATCCCACATTAATTCCAGGAGCCACCAGTCCTTTTTACATTCAATCATCCGGCCCTCCCAGGATTGTCTCTAGCCAAAAACAGATCGCAAGCGCTGGGGGAGAAGAGACAAATAAAGACAAATCTGTGAGAGCTAACAACCTATCTCGCCTTCCTCCACGTCGCCATTGCCAGCTGCACAATCTGAAAATGGAGCCTCGTCCTCCTCGGGGTCCTCGTTCTTCATGAACAGCCCCAAACGTTCCAGTGGATTCCCGCCACCTTGCAATGAGAAAGCACCGAACCCTTCCACACCATCCGGGCTCTCCAATTCACCGCCTGAACTCATTCCCTGCGAATAACCAAACTGTTCTAGGTCCTTCAAGATGTTCTCGTTCCCATTGATCTCGACTGTTCTTTCCATCTGCCGCCAAGAACACCAAACCAGGAGCTTTAGTTTTATCAGAAAGCAACGAAGAAGACAAACCAATGGACCCTAATGCTCACATTTTGCAAGGCGAGCCGAGCTGCTTCCCTTTCTTGCTCAATCTTCCTTTTGGCCTCTGATTCTTGCAAGGCTTCGGCGGCCCTGATTGCAGCCTCAATTCGAGCCTTGTCTGTCGAACAGGCAAGCATGTTAACTAGTGAAACAAGGAAATGCAATCGAGAAACGAGACAAACTGAAATCGCATGGCCTTGAACAACACTGGCCGCGGTTTACGTCCCGACGCACCTTCCTGGTGCCTTCTTTCCATTTCTTCTTTCTCACGGCGCATCTTAGCAGGATCTCTTCTCTCCCCCTGAACAGAAATAAGGATCAGAAAATCAATTAGACCAGGAATTTCGCATCTAAACGCCATCCACTGTTTCCTACAGTACGGATTGGGTTGAGAGAAGGTTTAACGCACATTGTTCAGGAGTGTTCTCTGCTGGGCTTTTAGAATAGTCTCCGCAAAGCGGCTTTTCAGCATTGCGGCACGAAGAGCTTTGCTTGGAGAGAGTTGCATCTCAGACGTGACACTCACCCCTGCTGATACAATATGAGAGTTCAGTAAATAAACTAGCGAAGAGAACAACCTTGATCAACGAAAACCAAATGATCCTGAGAACTGAATAACCTTCTCCGGACAAACCAACAGAAGCAGCAGTCAGGTTAGGACTGGATTGAGTGTTCTCTTCGTCCAAAACACTAGCAGATCCTGAAATATTAAGATACAGCGTCATACTATATTTATAAATTCTAATAAATTAAAAATGGATTCATAACACATCCAGATTAAAGATTTATTGCGCACCATCTGTACCATCTGCGTCGGGATCCTGGTTATTCCTTTGCTTGCTTGTCAAATTTGCATGATTCACCGAAGGTTCCTACATACAAATGCACATGCTTCAATGTCATGACATTGCCTCAGATTAGTAAGAATTGTCATGTTGCTTAAAATTGAAATTACCAGAACATTCCGTCGACTGACTCTATCCTCAGAATTTTCAGAATCTACATCTTCACAAAAGAGAAACAACAAAGGCAATTATTTATCCGAAGGATAAAAAAGATGGAAAATAAAAAATGATATTCAAGTACGGTGCACCTACCGCTCATAGATTGGGTGAAATCATGACGAGTAGAGCAACCTTGGCAGCTCATGTCACCACAGATGCCATTTGTGCAGGTCCCTAATGTTTTACTCACAACCAGACCATCACCTCCACTACCTGAAGAGCAGAAGCAGATGCTTGAGAACTGCATCAAGCATCAGCTCACATGATCTTTTCAGAACATTACCTTCATGGACATTGGTATAGACACTTCGGCCAGAAGGTGTAAAAGCACTGCCAGTATCTCCAGACTGTCAAGCCAATAATGTGCCACATGACACATAAGCATCTAATAGAAAGCACAAGCATTAGCAAAAATGGGAGGAAACCTATGGAACTGAATCTCACTTTTATAGACTTTGACTCCATATAGCTTCTCATGAGTTTTTGTAACTCCCATGCTGCGTCATCATCCAACACATCAACATCCAATTCGATTTCGTCTTGATCAGCCCCGCATGATCCATATTTCTGTAGGAAGGATAAGAGTTGCGGAGGAAGATTGCTACCAGATATTGCTGTCAGGTCCTTTCTTAGTTTCTGCTTATCCGCTAAAGTCAGTGACCTCTTAACAGTTGAATCCAAGTAATAGACAGGTGCCTTCCGAACAACCTTTTGAAGTTTGTGAGCTTGCTTAGGCACATTTCTCATGTTCGGATTTTCCGTTGATATTGGTGTCTCCTTTCCCCATTTCTCTTCCAAAGTTCTCCATCTCTTGTTAAACGTGCTATTTAAAGATTTTGCCATGGCATGGACATCATTCCCAGGAGGATTATACCGCATGGCATTAGAGAAAGTTAACCTGACATCTGAAGCAAAGTCATGAACACCAGCATAAGACTTGCTTTCAAGCTTTGATTTGATCGTACCCAAGTCCATGGGCTTCATGATTATCGTAAAGTAGTCGGGAATGTTCAATTTCATAGGATCAACCGGGTGATTGAACACCCAGCCAAATTGATGACTCATTAGCTTCTTCAGTATATCAGCACACTGCTTCATCTTATCACATTCAAGTCTTGGCCGTTTGTCCCAGACTGCATCTTCGATACTCTGAGGAGTTGCACGCTTCAATCCTGTGATAGTCGATCTGCGCAATCTGGTAGATAGATGGTTTGCAGTTTTATTTGCTCTGCCTTCCGTGGATTGGCAGCAGTCACTGTTTTGTCTGGCATAGGCACAATCTTGAAGTGATTTCTGAGGAAGGAGATCACAACCATCGACTAAAACCAAATCCTTGGGAAACAGTAACTCGACATTTTTTGCTGTGGTCCGTACATATGCAAGTTCATCCAACAATTTCTTTCTCAATGACAGTCGTTCACTGGCTGACATACTTGACAGAACAAACATATTCACCGGAGCATCAGATATGCTGATATCATTGGGTTCACAACCAAAAGCCATCTTGACGTACTCCCGGTTTTCAGTTTCAGTGAAGCTACAAAAAGGGTCACCAATATTCAGAACATGCCTCTACAAATTCTCCAATTGCAACAGAACAGAAATACCTATCTTGAACAAAGAAACTATCATTGTTCAACCAATTAGCATCAAATTTTTAAGAATGAAACGAAAGCTTATTAGAATAACAGATAAAAGTGAAAGTGAACACCGTAACCCAAGTCCCCAGATATAAGGACACCAGTCAATTCTTGAAAACATCATCTATCTTAACAAACACATTGAACATTTATTGAAAATAGTACTAATTCTTAAGAACCCACATTGCTGACATGCTGTCAAGGATCAAACAAGCCAAGACAGCCTCAAGAGTTCAAGATATTAACAAAAGTTAAGTTCTTGACAGACAAATAACATGACTAAGAAATTACGAGAATATTAGAACACCTTACTGAACATTACGCTCAAGACCTCATATGTAGCCCTTACGCTAGGTGGAGTCAGCTACATGGATTCCTTGACGCCATAACACTCAGTGTTGTGCCGTACAAGTAGCACAAATTCTCATATGGCAAAACTTACTAAACTAAATCTAAAGATAACAAATTCTATTGCTTTATAACCTAACTGCAAACTCGCAGCACCAAAGCTTTTTCTTAAGACACCTGTATAATAGAATTTGTCAAGCTTGAAACTTGTACTGTATACCAAGTTATCACCTTACTTGCAGTTGCTCCCAAAAGCTTGAGGTTGAGATGGAGTCCAGCAAATGCTCCTTTGATGAAAAGTCAGAGCCACCCCAACCCACACATCTGAAATACCAAATACACTCCACACTATTGCAAGTGTCCTTTTTTGTGCTTTTGATAAAGGTAATCAAAGACATGTATTAGCTAAAGTTTGCTTTGCCAAAATCACATTAATGATACAGACTGCATCTTATTTGCATGTATATTGAACCTATCTCCCAAGGACACTACTCATGGCTACACTAGAAGTTGGTGAAGGACAGTCTCAGTCTCCAGTAACCTAGATCATATCCATTTAAACCCAAAAACATTTGTGCATAAAAAAATGTCCCCAACTCCAAGGCTTGATTCATTCCCTTGCTTCAGCTAGTCCCCTGCCTCTTACCAGTTACCCCACTTGCTTCTTCGACCGCATGCAGCGATAACTTTCAGAAACTACAACAACAGTAAGCCGCTTCATATGCTCCCAACCTCCATCTCTACATCTCAAAGGAAGGTGAATGAGCACCTCCACCTTCTTTTCTTTAACATGAAATACTTAATTCATAACAAATATAAAGATATGTGGTTTACTTGGGTGCATATTGGTATGGTTTCATAAAGCTACCAGAAAACCCAACACGTGAAGAGAGTTATCATATATCTCCATTTCTTGATGCTTGGCATCTGCTCTATCCTTATGAGGGACCAATTTGGCTATATACTTGGTTTTAGCTTTATTAAATGCAGTAGAATACCTAAATGTTTGATACAGGCAATAGGCTATTGCATGAGTAGGCTGATGCAATTGTTTGTTCTATTTATTATCAATATTGTTCTATTTATTATCAATAATTAAATGAAGAAAACGAAGAGGAGATGTTATAAAAATCGTATGGCATTGTATGATACGATTTTATCGTGTATCATACGAGAATACGATACGATACTTTCATACATATCGCAATAAGTAATTTATCGTGATGTATCGTATGATGCGGGAATGTATCGTGATGTATCATACAATACAAGGCTCATATCGTACGAGTCAATGCTAATTTTTTGGGTATAAAATATGATAATCCGAAGTTGCATAAATCACTTATTTTCTTCCCAAACTCTTTTTCACATCATTTCCTTGTTCCCAACTCATTTTTCCATCCTTGTTTTTGTTTATTTTGCTGTTTATTCACAAGATTATCAAGTTTTCCACCCAATCCAACTCCCCATCTCTAGGACTTTGGTCAAATCCATGATATACCCCTTTACTTTTGCATTCTACCCGATTTTTCACTTGAAAAGTTTGAGGGTTTTGCATATTTCATAATTTTTGACCTCTAAATTTGAGGATTTTCAACAAATACATTCTACGTGATTCTTCATATTTACCTTTTCTTTGTGGCATTATTTGCATTTACTTAGCAGCTTGTGTTAGTCTCTACATATGTTCATGTTTTTAATGTAGATGTCATGCAGGTATGTTTATGTAAGCTCCTAGTGTTTGCTTCATTGTCTTAGTAGACAAAGCTTGATAAGGCGCTGGCTGCCTCAGCACCAGCACATCATTCTCTCCAACATAATGATCTGGATGGAACCCAATGCCTAAACTGTCAAATCAACTTACTAAGTTGCCCCAGCTACTAACTGATCCAAATCCCAGTGATTGCTACTTTTACTTTTTCTTAATAAATGCAACCAGGTAGAAGGCTACGATCCCCTATATTTGTAGCTTTATAAGGTGCAGGAAGGTGCAAAATTCGTCCATAGACAAATGTGCAACCTGCGGCATATAAAGTACGCTACCAGATAACATTAAAACTTTTGGAAACACTAAAGGAAAGGTTTAGTTGACAACCAATAGAGAATATAAAGATAAGGAGAAAGATAAAAGATGAGAATGATCATAAGAGAAAGCCAGACAGGTGACTTTGTGAAGCAAATGCGGCTTAAGTAAAAAAAAGAAAAGACAGGAGGAACACTATGGTTCTTCTAACTTTTCCCCTCCGTTTCCACTTGTAAAGAAACGAAGAAGTCATCGCAACAAGGAGTTGCATCATGCATGAGTAAAGATGGCAACACGAGTTCTTCATTCCTCACCAAACAGTTTAAGCATCAAACTACACACTAACCAAGTACCTTCAGGTCTATTTTTTAAATATGAAGAATTTCAGTCATCAGCTTTTTCCAAGAAGAACCCGTCCTCTGTCAGTCATGCTTGTCAACTCTGAAAACTCTGCAATCATATTGTTGTGGCCATACTGATCGCGACATAATTTAAGTACCTACCATAGCACTCGTGGGCATGATTTTCTATATTGAAAAGGCCTTTAAGTACCATTTTCTAGGTATAATTGATTTCAATAATTAAACGGGTCACTTGCTAACAATATGCGGTATCACTCAAAACAGTTTTATATGCGCTGCAACTATTCCGTCAGATTCGTTTCCTCTTTATCCAGTTATTATCGCACTTACTCTGATAAATTTGTTTTATTTAAGCCTTCTTTTCCGCCTTGAGGTATAAATTGACAATTCTCTCCACCCAATGCAATTCCAGAACTAGAATCACTCACTACTGCAACTTAATTGGTGGGCCGTGAAACCCGCATCCTAGTCTGAACCAAAACCCCATCTTGCAATACTAGGTTCCAACTGTGTCACCCAACAACTCATAGCAGCTGAACTTCAAATAACAACCAAACAAACAAAGACGGACCATGGAGACAGAATTTACTTTTCTACATCCCACAACAAGTTCAACGTTAGCCAACTACACGCAAACGGAAGGAGGTGAAGACGCTAGGGCTCGAACACCGGACAAGGCACGATTGATTGTGACGAAAACATGGTTGAGAGTAGAAGTACGAGAAAGGATTAAGGAAACCCAACTCAGCAGACCAAGATTTGAACCTTGGTCGAACACCGGAAGGAAAGAAAAAAAAAAGAACGAAAACAGGCTTCATAAGAACCAAAGCAGACCTTGGGAACCATGTCAACGACAAAACCAAAAACTAGGGTTTCACGATCCCAGACCCATGGCGACAAGGAAATGCCAAAAACCAAACCCAGGGTGTAGAAGACGATAATTCTACTACAGAAAGGTGAAGATCCGTAGACCTAACATCCCAACGTGCCTGGAAGTGGTCCCAAGTCACCGGATCGGTCACCGTGCCTTTCCCGGAAGATAATCAAACCGCCTAAACCCTAGAAACCATCACAGACGGACTAAAACTAGCAAGAAAGAAGGAACCCACCTTGCTATTCTTCTACCCTTCCTCCTGCTGCTCCCGCTGCTTCGCTCCTCTGCACGCCAGAGAGGAGAAACGAGAACCCGCGCGCGAGACCTCGATCGTCTATTTATAAGAGAAAAGGGGAAAACAGGATGGACCCACACGGTAGTCAAACGGGAGATACCGACGGCACAGATCTTACCAGCTGTTCTCACGATTCTTCGTTAAACTAGAGGAGATGGACGGCTGATGGCCGACCATATCGAACGGAGAAGGCTCCACAATCGGGGCCCTTCCGTTCGCTCTATTATTTCCTTCGTGGAGGGGTTAGCTTAAGGTAACAACGGATCGGGTACGATTTGGATCCAAGTTTGATACTGGCTTTTAGTTTAGGGACCGAATCACGACCCGGGTCTTGTCGAATCCACTGTAACCTTAACCCTAACCAAGTCTTTCTCCCAATTAGATGGGTCACCTGGAAGGTGCAATGTGAGGGTAACATAGCCAGTTTCGGGTAAACCAAGAGTGCCCGGGAAAACCTCTTGTGGTTCCGTCGAATTTGGTCCTGTTTCACAAAGTCCAGTTCCATCAATTGACAGTTCCGGATTCGGTTTTGCTTCTGCTTAGATATTGGTTTTGTTTCTATTCTTCCTTGATTTGGGCTAATGAACAACCGAATTAACCAATACCAAATCAGACCCGAATCACTTATCATCCAGATAACAAAATAAATCTGGCCTTAACAATAGATAAGTACATGACATGCAGTACGAGGGAAAGAAGATCTTTTATGTTGGTTTGGAGAATACTATTTTCACTCTTTTTCCAAAAAGACTGAAGTTATCTTTCATCTCTTTGTCTCTCTTTTTTAGTTCAAATTCAACAAGGGTTTCTCTCTTGACAGATCTTTTTACTTGAACAATTGATATTTTATTCATTTGTAGTCATCATTGTTTTCTTCACAACTAACAATACATACTCTTATGAATCTCAATCAAAAAAAGAGAAAAAAATAACCCAAGAAAAGAAAAATGAAACATAACAACAAAATCAATAATAACAAAAAAAGAGAGAAAATAATAAAAAAGAAAAATAAAATTAATAAACATACGAGTACATTTTCATGAACATCGCATTAAATAAAAAGAAAAATGGCTCAGTCTTGTCTCTCTTGTGAGGGAGGGGTGCTTGTGTTGTGCCTTTAATTGGGAACATGTCATTTTTTTGTTTTGATTGTTACTCAAAATGAAATCAATATGTCAAATAAACAACAAAACTATATAAATCAATGACATGCCTCAAAATCATTGAAATTCTCTTTGAATCAATACTCTTCTTCCTTTTCTTTTCTTTTTTGGTTAGATTTGAAGCACTATGAGATGGTCAAATATCATATGTTAATTGAGTTTCGAGTTGTGGATCACCAAAGAAATGGCATGAGAGGATAGATGGTAAAGTAGGAACCCACAAAGAAAGAGAGATTTCATATGATCGAGGGCCATTATGATAATTTTTAAAATATAATAAGAATAAAATCAGAATACTGATAAAAAGATACATGTAGACAAAAAAAGAGTGGTGTATCAATTCTAATTATTTTCTCCTTCATTTTAATGAGACATATAAATGCATATCCGGTTATATGCTTAATTATATGAGCCTCAAATTGCTCAAGCTCACTTGAGCTTGTATAAGTCACTAAGCTCAAGTAAACTGAGACGTGTTGGAGCTCGACTTCCGAGACAAACGAGCTGTAGAGGTACGATGGCTTATTTGTCAACTCAAGATCTTGTTCATGTTATGTTAGTTAACTCAGAGTTTAAGCTAAGCCGAACATGAGCTGAAAGCCGAGGTGAGACAAGTTGAACACCAACTACGCTTAAAAGCCAAAAAATATAACTTCACACGTAATTTTGAATATAAGAAAATTAAATGATACTATGCCAAGATTATATTATTCGTGCATTTATCTGTAAGTTTAAATTTTCGATCAGCTAGTTGCGTTACTTATGTTCATGTTCAATCTCATATACCACAACGAGCCAGCTTGTGTTATGCTCACTTAGATCACAAACATAACATGAAAGATCTCATTATGAGTTGAGCCAAGCCGGACCACGAGCGCTTCGCTCATTTTGGCCTTTCTACTTGACCTTCACAAGCCAAATTCATAGTTGAGCTGAGCCGATCCAAAACGCACATCGAGCAGCTTGGTTTTAGCAAGCCTATTAGCTATTAGTGTGATGTACAAGTTTGTAAAGAAAATACTTAAACCCTTATTGCTTCGATTTCGGTTTGTTCTTGGCAATCATGGGTAGGATGTTCCCCTTGAGTACGGGGTTAGTATAGTGCGACTCGTATCACAATTTCAATTCTAATAATATTTATGAAATTAAATGTATATGTCGTTTAAGTTCAATCATTCAAAAATCTAATTCAAATAATTATAAAATGTTAAGTTAAATAGTTTGAAAATTCAATATCTTTTACATACACTCATGCATATGCATATGCACGTGCATGCACACATACACATGGACACATGCACACACACATTTTTATTAGAAATAGTTTTCAGCATTATAAAATGTAAAGTCAGGCGTGGGTACGGAGTATAGGTTTGGGTACTTAACCCTATCCATCACATATCTCATCAAACCAGTCTGGGTATTATCCATATCCAAATCCAAACCCGGTCGTATAAACCCCGGCTATTCGGATTGGGTTGGGTTCGGGTCCCACGAGTCGGCCGATATTGCCACCAGCAAGTCCTAGTCTGCTAATAGTTCGGTACGTATCGGTTTCACATCAAACCCGATTCACTGGCTACCCCGGTATTCCCCCCCCTCTCTCTCTCTCTTTCTCTCTCTCAACTTCGGAGTATCGACCATGTCGAGAGCGGCAGCAGTCGCTTGCGCCAAAATCGTCTTTCGCAGCTCATCCACTGTCTCCCTTAAGAACTCGTGTCGTCCAGCGAAGCTGTTCTCTGACGCTAAAGCCACCCTCCATTCCCCTTCTTTCCGTCGTTCAGCACCGCCATTGAGGTTTTCTCTTCGTTGCTTTCCGCCAACGGTTTTTTTTCCGGCTCTTACCTCTTTTACACCAAATTTCATCTCTTATGCAACTCTTTGATTCGTTCTTAGTCTCGCTTTTCTCCGTCATTTTGCAGGTACCCATTAGAGTTGAGCAGTTCCTTGCTCTCTATGACGCCTCTCCACACAGCCAATGCTTCAGCATTGCTCACTTCCATGCTATCGTCTTCTTGTTCTAGAAGTCGGGGATGGCTTTCTGATAGTATGCGCGAAACTCATCATCATTGTTCTTGTTTTCTTTTCTTTTTTTTGTTGATGTTGGTGGTTTGCTTGGATTGCAACAATGGCGGTACAATTCAGTTCATTGTCCTTCATTTATGATTTTACTCACTTCTAACTTTTGCTGAATTCATCTTCTTCGTTGTGATTGTAAATACTTGTTGATAATTGAATGTTGATGTGGTCGTCAAGAGTCAAATGACAATCACTCACGAATGTCTATCTTGAAGAATGATTAACAAGAGCGGAAGCATACACAAAACAAATCAAGAAGGAGTGCAAGATTGCATAAATCTTATTCATGATAATGTGTCTTATTTATAGACATTACAAGAGGAAGAAGAGAGGAGCAAGAGAGGCATAGTGGGCTACTGCTGGCCGACCAACACTAGCTGTTAGGAGTGCTCCCAACGGCTAGTAGCCGTTGGGAACCCTGACCCTTTGGCCATGATGGCACATGCTCTAAGGGCCCACATCCTATTACATATTAACACCCCCCTCAAACTTACGGGGTAAGTTTGTCCAGTAAAAACTGAAATCGAGAAGCTGAAAGAGGTTTGGTGAAGAAGTCTGCGAGCTGCATCTCAGATGTGACATAGCAAAGGGAGAGCTTCTTATTTAGACACTCTTCACGAACAAAGTGGCAGTCTATCTCAATGTGCTTTGATCATGAGTGTTGAATAGGATTTTGGACAAGTTTATAGTATTTGTTTTATCACAAAGGTTTGCACATGTGATCATACATCATGGAGTAATCCTCCAATCTGATGTTTAATCCATAGGAGTTGTGGAGCACCGGCTAGATGCTAATATCGATACTCGGCTTCACTGAGTTGAGAGTGAGCTATGAAATTTTTGTTTCCCTGCTTGACCATATTACTAATGCATTGCCTAGGAAATGACACTTGGACCACTTGTGCTCTTCCTCTCAACTCTACATCTCCAACAAAGTCAGCGTCACAAGATGTCCACAAGATTAAACTCTAAACCTTTCTTTGTACCACAAATCATACTTAGATGTTCCAAGTACGTACTCTAAAGATTCTTTTTACAACCTTAAAGTGAGATTTTTAGGACATTCTTAGAATCTTGCACATAAGCCCACACTAAATAGCTACCATCGTGTCCTAAGCTAGCTATCGAGTATAGTCGGGATCCATTCATACCTCTATAGAGTTTATCAACTTCTTTGTTTTACCTTTCTCTTCCTTCTTAACAATAGTTGAGGAGTGCATAAGTGTTTCCATTGGTTTCACCCCTTCCATATTGTTGAATTTTCTTATGAAGTCCTCGGTGTACTTCTCTTGATAAATGAAATTGTCCGGACTTGTCTTATTTTATTTACCAAACCAAGGAAGAATTTCAATTCTCTCATCATGCTCATCTCGAAACTTACTTTTCATCAATTCAAAAAAATTATTTGCATAAAACCTCGTTAGTGGATCCAAAATACATTGTCATCAACGTATATTTGGATTATTAAAAGTTCACTCTTTAAATGTTTTCTAAACAAGGTAGTGTCCATGACTTCCCTTGTGTAAAAACTGTTTTCTATCAAAAAAATTGTTTAGCTCTACAAGTACCAAGCTTTTGGAGCTTGCTTTAAGCTTCATAAAACACTTTGGAGAACTTATAAACATGTTCTGGATGTTCAACATCCTCAAAACCCAGAGATTGATGGACATACACTTCCTCATTTATAAAGCCATTAAAGAATGCACTCTTAACATCCATTTGGCTTGAGCTTAAAACTTTTAAAAGCACGGCATAGGCAAGGGGCATTCTTATTGCTTCCTAATCTATTTGCTGTTGGGGCAAAGGTTTCATCATAGTCAATTCCATATTCTTGGGCATAACCTTTAGCAACTAGTCTAGCCTTGTATCTCTCAATGTGACCGTTGCTGTGAGTTTTGATTTTATATACCCATCGACATCCAATGACTTTCTTATCTTTAGGCAAGGGTGCAACTATCCATGTCTGAGCCTTGTCTAGGGTGTTGAGTTCATCTTTCATAACATCTTCCCATTCTGGAATACCTTTAGCTTGATGATAGAACCGAGGCTCCTTAACTTGACGAAGGGTGACAATCAAATTTCTTCGTTGTGGTTCAATAGATTCATATGACACAAATCGCTGAGGTGGTCTAGAAACCCTGGGTTCTAAGCTTGTAGTATCAGGTTCAATGTGGGCTTTATGAGTTGTTCTAGGTCATCTTGGATAATGTGAGGGGAAGGGTTCAACAATTGACCGAGTATCACCAGTGGTGTGTGAAATATCATTGGTGTCAATATGATCTTCTTGAATGTCTTGATGATCTACTGAGTCACAATCATTATCTTCTTCTAGCTCAAAAACATCTTGAGGAATGAAGGGTTTCGAATTTTCCAAGGATTTGGACTCATAATAAATGTCATGCTCAAAAAATTTCACATCATACAATGTCTTCCATAGGATCAAAACACCTATACCCCTTTTTGTCAATGCCATAACCAAGGAAGACACATTCAATAGCTCTAGGTGACAATTTGTCATTCTTGTCTGTATACACAAAACATCTACATCCAAAAACCCTAAGTCTTTGATAATATGGAAGGATATTATAAAATTTTTCGAAAGGTGAAGTATTCTTAAGGTTAGATGACGACATTCTATTTATAAGGTATACTGCGGTAAGAGTAGCTTCGGCCCATAAGAATTTAGGAACCTTACTAGCAATTAACATAGTTCTACAAGTTTCAATAATATGCCTATGTTTTCGTTTCGCTGGACCATTTTGTTGAGGTGTTTTAGTGCATGATTTTTGGTGTATAATACCATTAGTTTCAATAAATTTATGAAATTCATTAGACATGTACTCTCCTCCCGAATCGGATCTAAAGATTTTAATGGTTGTTCCAAATTGGTTTTTTATCATGTTACAAAATACTACAAATTTTTTAAATACTTCGGATTTGTGTTTTAAGAGATATATCCATGTAAATTGAGTAAAGTCATCCACAAAAATCACATAGTATTGCAATCCTCCTTTAGAAACAACGGGCGCGGGGCCCCAAACATCCGAATGTATTAAATCAAAAGCTTTCTTTGGTACATAGTTTCTTTCTCCAAAGGAGAGATGATGCATTTTTCCAAGAAGACAATCTTTACATTCAAAATTTTTCTCTCTAATGCTTTTCATCAAAGGAATGTTACACAATTTTTGAGAGTCCAAGTGTCCAAGTGTCCTAGTCTTTTATGCCATAGCGTAGCATCTTGGGTTATGTTACAAAAACCCGATTTTGGCATAACAAGATAGTCCATTTTGTATAGTCCACTTTCTCTATGGCCTTGACCAATCACCTTCTTCGATAGGTGATCCTGCACCACACAATATTTGGATGAGAAAGTGACTATACAATTGTTATCACATATTTGAGCAACCGAGAGTAGATTTAAATTAAGTTTAGGTATAAAACTTACATTTTGAATTTTAAAGTCTTGTTTTTCAAGATTTCCTAATTTTTTGATTTGGAGTTTTGTTCCATCGGCCGTAAACACATGCTTTTCAATGGTTTCACAAGAATTAACCAAAGAATCTTCACTATGTGTCATATGAAAAGATACACCGGAATCTAAAAACCAAGACATACCTTGCGAAGTAGATAGAGCATTCTCGGAGATGCGTGCTTTTTCTTTAAAAATTTCTTCTATGTATGCTTTTATGTTGTTGGGTAAGACACCTCCTTCTTTCATGCCTCCCACGTTTCCACCCCTTTTCCGAAGTAGAGGACAAATGGTTTTAATGTGTCCACTTTCCTTGCAATAATGGCAAATTGTATCCTTGTTAGGCCATGGTCCCGTAGGCTTCTTGAATGTGCCTTCATTGTTCTTGACATGTGGAGGTTTGTAAGTCTTCAAATTTACTCCGGGTCTTGATGCTGCAAGTACGGCTTCTTTGGCCACATGCATGTTTTTCAATTTTGTTTCCTCCATAACAAGATCGGCAAGAAAGGTATCCCCTCTAGGTCTAGGTTTCCTATGTATAAGGCTTGATCTAATGTTTTCAAATTCGTCTCTTAAACCATGCATAAATAAGAAGAAATATTGATTTTCCAAAAATTCTTGAAATTCGTCTAATTTGTGAAGTTTTCCAAATTTGTCAAAACTCCTTAATTGAGTCCAAAGTTCTTAAAATTCATTGTGATAGTCCCTAATGCTTAGGTTTCCTTGTTTGAGTATAATCATTCTTTCCATGAGATCAATTTGAAAGACAAAATCATCTTGAGAATGAAGCTTTTTCAAATATTCCCAAGTTTCAAACACATTTTCAAAAGCATTAATCCGATTTCTAAGTTTTTCATCCACATTTTGACAAATGATCCATGTGATTTTTGCATTCATTTTTTCTCATAATTTCAAATCGATTTTGAATTTCTCATGTGCTTTGATGATTTCATCATCATCTAGGCCATCAATGTCCAAAATTGGTTCTTTTATAGTCCCATCAATGTAATCCCAAAAATCTTTTGATAAAAAATATTTTTTCATTTTTCTAGCCCAACTTTGATAACTTTTCGGGTCTAGAATACATCTAAACGACTCATTTTTGCCTTCCATTTATGCAAAAAATGAATATTTTGGACCAACCTCAAGTTTGATTCAAATCTTCAATTTTTGCGCTTTCGGCACGCTTCCCGATGCACTCGTTTTCTTCGATCCGAGGCTCTAATACCATGTAAATACTTGTTGATAATCGAAGGTTGATGTGACTCGAATCAATATCAACAAGTCGTCAAGAGTCAAATGGCATTCACTCACGAATGTCTATCTTCAAGAATGATTAACAAGAGCAGAAGCATACACAAAAAAAATCAAGAAGCAGTGCAAGACTGCATAAATCTTATTCATGATAATGTGTCTTATTTATAGACATTACAAGGGAAAGAAGAAAGGAGCAAGAGAGGCATAGTGGGCTGGCACTGGCCGGCCAGCACTAGCCGGAATCCAACGGCTGGTAGCCGTTGGGGACCCCCAGTGGCCAGGGCCAGCATGGCCCTGGCCCTTTGGCCATGATGGCGTGGGCCCTAAGGGCTCGCGTCCTATTACATATTAACAGTGATATCTTCAGTTTCCCGAGTCCATTATAGATAAGAAACAGAAAGGTTGCTTGTTTTCTCAGCTTGATACACTTTGACCTTGTTTTGCTGCATGATGCTTGTCAGGTTGATGATGACTTTCTTTGTTAGATGCTAAGACTATGAAACCAGAATGGTGTCTTGAAGTTTCAGTTGTCACATGTTAATGAACGTTGAGTTTTGCATGCATTTGTTTCATGGCATTGAAAATAGAAGAGGTCAATGAAGTCCGACCGTGGAAATTCAAAGATGTTATCACGCATGGCTTTGGCCCTGAGGAAGCGCCAGGGGTTGCTTGTCCTCTTTTAACTTGATCGGAAGTTCTATCAGGTCGTGAAGCAGTGGATGTGATCGCTTTCATGATCAAGCAACATGAACTCCAGCATAAATTGTCTCCTGTTGTGTTATGATGAGTAAAATCACGTTCAAAATACTACTAAAAGAATTAAATTCGTAGTTTCCAAGTTAATTTCCACCAAAAGAGGAGCTAAATTCATAATTTCTAAGTCAATTTCTGCAAACCTGTTATCAGTTCACATTTGTCAAAGATTGTCTATATCAAACTTTATCAATATGTTGCTTCATGTAAACATTCGGTGATAAAGAAACATGTATATGAGTAAATTGCTGGGCCATATACCAAAATTAATGTATTAATATGTGATAGCTCAGAACCTTCAAGTGAGTTGAATTGAGATAATGCAATCGATTGTCAAAAATTCTAAGTAAACAATAGTATTACAGTCATGGCTATTTTTTAAGCATAGGCACATATGTGAACATTGAGAGATTCCATATAAGGTGTTCAATTGGGTCCCAAAAGGCGCTGCTTCATTCTTCATTTTCAAAATTGATTAAAACACGTAACTAAGAGCTTGTCTCTGCTATCAATCTTGAGGCAGATGAGCTCTGTATGCTTCTCAGGGGTTTCTCGGGACAATCTGTTGTGTTCTTGAAAGTAGCTGACATTTCTTAGGTAGTAAACAACAGCCATTTGATAATTATTATATTGTTGTGAATGATTTTTTTGAGAGGAAATAATATAATAGTAATCATTATAACAATAATCATTTAAAATAAAGTTAGTTTTGCAAATGATTATTTTAGCTTGTTTAAAAATTTTGTCTTTAAATACCTAGGGCCAATTTTTGAGAGTGATGAAAGAATTGATGGAGATGTTACACATAGAATTAATGATGGTTGGTTAAAATGGAGAGGAGCATCAAGTATTCTTTGTGATAAGAAGATACCATTAAAGTTAAAAGGTAAATATTATAGAGCAACAATTAGACCTGCCATGTTTTATGGTTCTGAGTGTTGGGCAGTTAATTATGAACATGTACAAAAGATGTCTGTGACAGAAATAAAGATGTTGAGATGGATGAGTGGTCATAGAAGAAAAGACCGTATACATAATGAGGTTATTAGAAATAAATTATGTGTGGCACCGATAGAGGATAAAATGAGAGAATATCGTTTAAGGTGGTTTGGACATATAGAAAGAAGATTAAAAGAAGAACCTATAAGAAGGTATGAAAAACTAGATTTTGAAAGTATTAAAAGAGGTAAAGGACGACCATAAAAGTGTTGGAAAAAAACAATAAAGAATGATCCAGCTTATTGTGAGTGAATTGCTAAAATCGCACATGATAGGGCTCTGTAGAAACAAAGAATCCATGTAGCCGACCCTGTCTAGTATGGGAAAAGGCTTAGTTGTTGTTTTTGTAAAATTTTTGTCTTTGTTCCAAACATTTTTTCAGCTACTGTAACCAAAGCAACCATTAGTAGAAGAAAAGCCAGGTCACAACCAGGTTAAGGATGTCATGAAAATAAGAGTTTCTGATTTAATCAACTTCCAATATTTCTGCGAAGCCAAGTGATTTGAAAACCATGATGTGGGAGGTTTTATCCTACCAATGCTTTTGTTGTTTGAAATGAATAACTCAGTTAAGTCTTTCTGCCCTGGGTCAAGCGATTAAATCTCATATCTAAACATAGGTTCTCATTTTTCTATCAAACTGCAGCACTTTATGATTCTAGGCACTTTTGAGCATCTTTCAGTTAGATTTCTGCTCTTTGGTTTTGCCTCTCAATTGTTATTCTTAATTGACGCATCTCAGTACTTAATGATGGATCATTTTTTGAACTTGTGCAACATTGTAGTGTTTCACTTTCTATCAGGACTAAGTTAACTTTGCTTGTGTTGCTGCCTTTTCAGTGGGAAAGGATGATGTATGATGGTCTTCATTTGATTAGATCAAGGAAATTCATAACTTTGATAACGTAGAATATGCAGATCTCTTCAAAAAGGATTCCATGTACTCTTCAGAGTACATGTAGTTGATCCAAGAATAAAGATGTATTAATCAGAAATGTACCACTGTATTGCTTGTTTGGATGTTGATATCTTGACTGTCTCAGAGGGCAAGGAGTTGTGTTACTTTCATGTGCCAAGTAGATTTATTTTCGCGACAGTGGCTATTAAAGTACTTTGTATGGCAACCTTTTGATGATACGAAATGTGTAAAGAATATGATAATGGTATTCTTCTAGTATTTTCGGCCCTTTTTATGCGTAATCTCTTTCTCTCTCTCCACAACAGAAATTCATCTATGCACGTATATATATCTGTTGTGCATCGACCCATTTGGAGACTAAAAGTGTAACTTCCTTGGAGATTTAGTGTTGACTAGGAATCTTTAATCTGTTTCAAAAAGCATGTAAGGGGTATCGACCTAGTTAACATGCACCTAGCTTCTAGAGATTGCATTGAACTGCCTAAAGTCCACGGGTAATTCCCATGGTGCCTCTTGAAGCCTTTGCAGTTGTGGTCACTCATTTAGTGGGTTTAGAACATTAAACTTATCCTTCTATATCTTCATCCAACTTGAACATTCACCCATATGAGCGGTAGGAGTTTTTTGCATAAAAAGCGACCAACTTCTGAAATCCAACAGTAGGTTTGTAAACATCCTCTTGTGATGGGAGAAAAATGTTTAGTATAGATGGTCTAACGACTGAAGTTAACCAGTGGCATTCCCTTTTCTCTCTCTTAGTGAGCCAATTCAAAAGAACCTTCAAACGGTTGGCAAGTTCCGCAATGTATGTTAGCATGTGGTGGGGTCCATCCAAACTCAGCTTGCCAATAAAAAAGAAACAAGTATCCTTGCTCAAATAATTGATAGTCGTTTGGTGTAATGTCTGCCTAATCAGAAACAATTCTTATGCTAGGTTTCTGAGACGGGTCTCATAAATCTGACTGAAGAAGTGTTCGCTTCCTTGAAAGGACAATTTTGTATTAAACATATCCCTAGCAATTATATACCTTTGATAAAAACTTTATCATCAGCGTTACTAGAAAGGCCCTCACCTACTGTTTCTTGAACTTGGAGACATGCTTCTATATTTCATCAATATGCAGTTTAATAAACAGAAGTTCCACATCCTGAAAATACCTGTCAACATGTAGTGTTCTCGTCAAACTATAATTAAGTTCTTATGGACAACTGAATCATATACCAGCTCAAAAGTTGAATCTCACCTCTAAGTTTTATTGGGTGTCTTCTCTTTTGCAATCAAAGAGAGGTAGTGCTGAACTTCTGTGGTTGGGGTAACATCAGTTTATTGGTTCCATGTGTTCTACGTTCCAACTTCTCTATACTTGTGACAGCCTTGGTGTCAAAAGTCTTGCAGAAAAGACAGTGTTGAGATGTTGGTTGCATTTCTGGTATAATTGTATTGGTAACCTCGTTTTGCTTTATGAAAGCAATCACCTACAATATTGGCTGGTCTTTGTTTTTCCACAATTTATTTGTTCAACTCATATCTGGTTCAGCATACATTCAAATGCAGTTACAATGATTTGATTGGTATCTCGTTCCTCAATGATGCACTGCTGCATATAATGTGGCTCTTGTTTTGTAGATAGATGCTTTTTTGTTAATGGAGAGCCATTAAGTCTTTGTATTTGCTGTGGGCTTCTTTTTCTGAATTAATTATTGAGGATTTTGCGTATTCTTCTGGGGCGTGCAGTCTCAACACTTAAAAGGTGGCATTGTTTGTTGGGGTGGATTTAGCTGAAGTGCATCTTTAGGATGATTAAGGCCATTATGACACTAACATGTTTTTTGTTGTTTTTGTTTCTTATCCTTGACACTCGATGCATGGAAACATTGTGAAAGGAAAGTGCAGGGTTATGTGGCACGGTTGATTTGCTGATGCTTATTATTTCATACTCATTGGAATTATATTGTAGGTCACTGGGTCTTGGATCTTATTATGAATGTTGAAAAAATATAAAGTTAAAAAGGTTTTAGTAGGACCTTTTATCAGCCTTTAAGGTGGTTATTGTTAAATTTATCAAAGAAGATTGGTTCGAGTCAATATTTGAAGCTCAGAAGTTCTTATAAACATACTAAGAGCCTCATAATAGCGAATCAAAATCATCTCCATGTTGCAGTAACACAATAATACTACATGGAACCTTGTACCTTAACACTTATAATTAAAATAAAACAGAGAAGGGTCATCTCTGAGACTCCATATGTGAAACCTAATTAGTAGCGTTTAGATCATTTGCGGGCTTCTCTTCACATGAAAATGTCGTCATCAATCTTTCAATTAGAATTGTGTCACAGCAAGAAAAGGTTACATGAATCTGGATAGTAATTTCAGTTTTCACATTCCTTTTTTCTATAAAGCAAAAAGGTTAATGCAGCTGTCTCTAGCTCCCAGTCTAGCTGATCAGAGATTATAGCGGCTGAACTTTTGGACAAACCCATGTATTTGCTTCAGATCCTCTGGTACTTCACAAAGATGAGAATAGTATTCATATAACATTAGATACTCAATTTTCTATTTTCATGCCTAATGAAGATCCTCTTAATGGGAATCAAAAGAAGGAATTGAAGATAAAGCAAATCAGTACAAATTTACATACCTAACAATGGGATGATAATTTATGGAGATATTCCACCTAAATGCATATTCCTAAGACCCATGGTGGTGAAGTTTCTTATGTAAAAACATTTCACTTGAAGATCTCAACTCATTAGATTCCTTTGGAAAAAAGCAATATTGGAGTAGTATCTTGGATTTTCCACTAATACATACATTCCTACATACATACATACATACATTTTGTTATTTATTGGTTTACCCTCTCATGTCCACCTATTTCATGACGTGAATAGTCTTCTGTTGCTGCATATCTTTCCTGTATTTGGTAAGTAATGTCACGTCTTGAAGACTCCCTCACTTCTTCAGTCATTTCTCTTCTCTGCTTTCTTAAATTTACCGAAACAGCCATAGAGTTTGCCGGAACTAAGACACCAATGCGCAATTTCATATTTGAGAACTCGTTCCAAATTGACGATTAAGTAGCCCCAAATTCCTTCAATTTTCTGCATGCTGGGATTCTTTTAGCTTAATTCTCTTGCATAATTGATACAAGTAATTGTTATTGAGTTTTATTTACTGTATTGGGTCACGTAAGTGTCGTGAATTATATTTAGCTTTATTTAAGCCATTATAGTTCCCACTTCTTAATATATCCTTGAACTGATATATACTAGCAATACGGGTTTGGACTTGTGTCACTTAGTGTTGCATTCTGTATTCTGTATATTTTTGTAATCAAGTCTTGAAAATAATTGCCCAAGGCACAATTCGTCTCCTGCCAAGGGAGTTGAAACTGATGTTTCTTCCTGTTGAATGCGAAAACGAGCCCTCACTATGGCTTGTCGCTTTCCTTGTGGTTTCTCAAGAACTTGGAAGTCTAAATGACAAAGAGCTCTGTGTGTGTGTGTGTGACCGAGCTTGAGGTTTTCTAGGCTGTGATTTTTGGTCTAATCGGGAATGGTCAAGTTTTATGACGGATTTTAGGTGGCAAGAATAAACCTTTGCTTTAAAATTTTAGGGTTCCATCAAAAAGCATGGTGGTGCATGTGTCGCATATCTTTTTGTATGAGCCTTTCTCCAAGGTTGGGCAGTTTCTGAGCCAACCTCCAAACGTTCCAATTTGCCGCGTGCTGCAGGAATCGAACTTGTGAATTTCCCAGTCATGTCATGGTCTCACATTTAAGTCCAAAAAGCCAAGACTGTTCTATCAAAAAGTTCCCAATGAACCAAGAAACATCTCAAGACCTTGCAAGGTTGCTAAGTACCAAGCTTGATTGTCTAATCAGTGTCCAAATTCCAAATCATTTGAGTTGTTTATAAATACCCATTCAAAGATTGCTACTATATTCAAATCTCTACCTACCTTGTTTAACATTCAACCACATCTAATGAACTGGAGTCAAATGCATGCTTCTCCTGCCATGACTTCTTATGTCTGGTTATGGCTGACAGGAACTGCTTTTGGTTGTTCAAGCTTGATCTTCATAGCTTTCATGAACAGTGCACGAGCAAGTGGTTTTCGGATGGCTCGTACCCATAGCTCTTTTAGTTGACTTAATGTACAACTCACTTCCATTGGTAGATATGTAAAGAAAAGAATGGTAGCCCAACTGGTTTGATGGTTACATATTTTGCTCAGAAAGCCCAAAGTTCCATTTTCACAATGGAAATTGTATGAAAATAATAACTTTCTACTTGCAAACTCCTTCTAAGAGATTTATTTTCACAATGTAACTTGAAGAAGCCGATGAGGATCCGGGGCCCAGCCACGAGCGACACAAATGCAAATGTTTTTCTTCAACAAAGAAAGAGATCTACGTGATCCGATGCATGCTTCCTTTCAATAAACAATCTAAATATTTAATTTCACCATCTTGCACAACAAGCGCCTGTAGCTCAGTGGATAGAGCGTCTGTTTCCTAAGCAGAAAGTCGTAGGTTCGACCCCTACCTGGCATGCGCTGACATACTGGGCGCAATGCTTTTCATTTTTGGATAGCCAAGATTGAGGAGGTTAGGCAGACCTCTACTAAGATGCCTGACGGGGACTGAACTCCTGACCTTTTACCAAAGAGTGCGACCCCCTAACCAGTGAGCTACACCCCCTTTGAGGCTAGCTTGTAAAGGCTTCTTAAATTAAACTAAGTGAAGGGTAGCATGCAGAGCGTTAGCTCATCTGAACCCATGCTGCTGGTGGTGAGTTTGATTGCTGAGGTATGCATAGATGAGTTTGTAAGGCTTCAGCCTCCACTTGCAACAGAAAAGAAGTTTGAGCAGTCTTTTTTTTGTCGCTTTCACATAGAGGATATCAAACTCATGACCTTCAACTTGTGAGTCAACCCACTAGCCAGGCGAGCTACTGCTCCTCATGCCACGTGTGTAAATAAAACACCATGTAAGGAGATCTCTCTCACAACTTGGTGCACCTTGGCTCATAGAAGGATAGCAACCCTTTGTGAGAGTGCTCGAACAAGGGCTGCTCAGCTAGCAGTTTACATTCATATAAAAGATGCGAGAAGCAATGAACAAGATTCGTCGATGCTTTTGGTGCCATCATCCTGCAAAAAGTGCACATTGGAACTGCAAGGGTGATCCCTTACGTAGGCGGAGTTATGCTTACACTTAAGTATCCGAGTAAAATTGTGATAAGAATATGCAAGTGTCCTTGGAAGAAACAATTGCCGCACTTTCAAACATATCTAGGTGGTATAAAATATGAATAAAGGTAAAACAACACGCAACAGTTTATTCATATTGATCACCAAGAAGAATATACAGCCCTTCCAGAGTGCATCGCGTTAGGTAATCCAAAACCATTTGTTTAACTCACAATCGAGGACTCTGCATTGCCAAAAAGGTGGCCACACTACGTTTGAGTTGGTTCAGCAATTGAAAAAAAACAGCTCAACATGAAGTGAATTAATCAGTACTCTCAGGGAGAACACTTCGTATTGCAACTAGAATCGATGCTTGCTTTTCTTGTTCTTCTTGCGAAGGTCTTTCTTCAGCTTCACTATCTTCTTCACACAACCCATAGGCTCAAGTGACAAGCCGGCAAACATTATCAGCAGGTTTGCTTTCAATCATATCCACATCTGCAGAGCAACATTACATGAGACGATTTGAATGGAACTTCAGCTTAAGAGCAACATTACAAGGAGAGTATCACATCATGTGTATTGAGTGGATTGCAATAGAGCTCCAACAGTCGAGATTTTCTTCATTCAATGCCCAACGGTGCAGCTGGTGCATATGCTAAGGTCAACAAAATCGACTATCCCAAGTTACTTTTTGAAGCATAAATGGATTTTATGAGCCAAATAATCTAAGACAGGATGTTTACCTAGATAAAAACAAAAGGTATGCGTGACTCTAAAGTTTTAGGGCATGAGAGTTGCATTTCATGGCTATTTCTGTAAAAAAAATGCATTCTATCCTATGTTTTTTTGTGGATCGCACTGGTTCTTAGAAAATCATTACTCTATATATTTTATATTCCAGTAGATCTTAAGAACCATCGTTTCTGAAACTGTTGCTTCAGAACACTCACACATGGACATTTTCACATGGCAAAACTAGTGCAGATTTTTTCTCTCTTTCTGATTTTCCTTTTAAGCAGAGGAGTTGGAAGTTCTCAGAATTTGGAGCTGGAGGCCGTTGTAGGTACACGACAACAGCCTCAAGGACAAGCTACCGATTTTCGGAAATTATGGCCTGTGAGATGTGGACATCCTCATGAAAAGAAGCTGCTGTCCCCCTTGGAGCTAACTATGAAACAGAAACATGCAAATGCATCTTGGAACTAATGTAAGAGTTTTAATTGATTTGCCTATGAACTGGTTTAACACCAACAACTTGCTTCTAGGAATCCTTCTCTCACTTCAAAGGTTCATTCAAAGGTTCAATAGAGAAGGGATATACCTGTCAGATAGAACCACTCCAATCCGGAAGAGAGAAACTCCTGTTAGTCCCAATCATGTTTTGTATCTTGAATTGATCTTAAACTTGTGGAATTTCCAAATATAAGAAAGATGGAACAGTTTGAGTCAAGAACCAGGGCTTCCCTTGCACCCCTACCTTGAATTGGCAAAAGTATTCCCAACTGTAACTAGTGATAATGGTGTCTCCAAGATCTTTGGACAATCTTTCTAGTGACAAATGCATGAAGTTCGGATATTTGTCATCCGGCTCAAATCCCTTTGGAAGAAAATGGTCTGCCATAAAAAAATCCTGACTCCTCTTTCCATTTTGGTGTAAGCCGGTTCCACATTGCGTGTTGAGAACTGAAGTTTATACAATCTGCTCAAGCTTTAGTTACTGTATATCAAATGAGTCGAATGAATAACTAATACTCAGAGACACTTTTTTACTTTATTTCAAGAAGTATAAAAAGGTAGGCACGGAGAAAAGTGTTTATAACTGCAGTAGCATGATCTATGGCAAGGTATGTTTTACACTGTATCATTCAATCTCAAAAGTGTAATGACAGAAAATTCTTACGCAATCTTCCTGAAAATATTCCACGGAAAAATAGGTGTTCCATGAGAGTCGAGACACATAAGCATCATCTATCGTCGACCTTTAAGTTTTACCTTTCTCCTCTTCCTTTCTGTTACTTATTTCATGGTTTGAAAAGAGTGTTTCTATTCATGAAACAAATATAACTCAGGACAGTAACCCCGTGCAGTCCTGCTGCACTCTATAATCAAGTACAACTATATGCGTCTGCAGACTATCAACTGATCCATTTCACTCTGAACAGAATGAGTAGGCAGCAGACTTCATTGATGAAACAGTCCAAACGAACAAGTTAGGTTCTTGGAAGCATTCATTTCCAAGAATCTTGAGTTGCCTCTGTTTTCCAAATCCAAACACACTAAAGCATAGGGAACATTTGAAAAGTGCAGATTCTCGACAAGAATTAAAGAAGAAGAAAAATTTATGAGAAAAAGAACCCAGAACAAGTTAAGACAACAATATCAAACTCGACCAAGTTATTAACTGCACGATAAAGCGGCCCAACAATCACCACTGACCACTGATTCACCTCCTCAACGCTCAACCCACTTCATTTCCCAAGACGCTCATTTACTCGTTGCACCTGGGTCTGAAATCAGGTTAGTCTGACAGCGACTCCTAATTACTTAATTATAGTGCATAAAGTATGGAGCTTGATCTCTTTAGAATCCTACTCCTTGTCGGTGAGGAGCTAAACCACCGCCTGCTGCCATTAACAATATATACAATAGAGCTAGGCCACTAAAGAATGCCGGAACAAATCAAAAGCCACATTTTTTGTACAATAAGAAACACATCTACAGAGAACAAAAAGGAACAGGAAGTGCAGCAACAAATGATTCGACAGTAGTCAACACAAGGAACGTCGCTAATGGTATGCAAGCAGGTGGAAATAACGATTAAGAAGAGAGCGAAAAGAATAAAAAGAAGGTAGTGATGGTGCAAACCCATATTGGAGGAAGGGGCATAGGAAGCTTTGTGGCAGCCTGAAAATACGGAGATCCTTTATGTAAATTATTCACTACATTCGAGCAACAATCTAGCAGGACTAACTTCTTTATCCACACCTGTCTTACTCCATTCGGGAAAAAAATGTAGTGACCCTTACATACTTATGACTGCATTTGTGCTCTTAAGCATGTCGTTAGGCAGGAATGCCCTAAAATGCTCATAATTTGTGTAATCAATCCTTTATCCATAGGACCGGCAATGCAAGGCTGATCCCTTAAATGGGTGAATGGAAAAAGTTTTTTTTTAATGCACATGACATAACATTTATCATGTTTACACCTGCTTTTGTGCTTAGTATACTGCTCTTCAGCTTTTCAACCTGTAATTTACATTGACGTTTGCAGTATTCTCAGTTAGGTTTCTTTCCGGTTTTGAAGGTGCTTTTAACTTCTTGCCTTGTACAGATGTCGAAGATTTTCCAGGCAGTGCATGCGTACGTGTCAGTAAACTTCCAAAGAAGAACATTCACAGAGATTTGCTATCAGTTTTTAAAGGTTTTCCAGACCTTCTGTGTGTTAGTCCAGCAGTTACAGGAAACATGAAGACCAGAGATCCCACTTGCAAGGGCTTTGCTTTTCTTGATTTTGAATCAGAGTCAACAGCTAACAGGTGAGAAAAGTGAATACTCTTATAATTCTGATGTCTTATTATGTTCCTCCAAAATTGTGGCTTCCTTTGGATGGTTAACCTTGATTGCAGTGTGATAGATTACACGCACCATATTGTATATGTTGGGTTTACTTGTTTCTTTCATCCATTGGGGACATGCTTTTGAAATTTTTTAGGAAAGATGTTGATAAATTTCTTGAGTATTCATCCACACATACAAACCTCTTGTAGTCTTTGTATCTTTTACTTCAGCAAGTATGTGTATCAGGATAAATAAGTAAGCAGTAAAACAGGCAGCCATTTGGAGCACATTCTTAAGAGGTCAGCCATCCATTTCAAGACATTGAAGCTTGAGGCAACCAAATGCAAATTTGTGATACCTTCATGCCCAAATATAAGTCTCTCTAACCTTTCCGTGCAATTGCATGCTATCATTATACAATTGACATTATTTTCAACTAGAAGTGATGGGCTAATGTCTGGTTCAATTTACCCCTTTTTACCAATCTGATGCTGGAAACGATGCTTCTTGACATGATTGGTTTTGTTCTATCAATCTTGATCTAAAATTAACCACCAATTGTCCTTTCTGGCTGTTTCCCTGCTTTGACCATACCAGGGATTTTGGTGTAGGCTTGATTTTTGTCTCATGCCAGTCTTCCCATGTAACTATCAACTTGTTATCTAGGTTTGTTTCTATGCACACTTTGGTGTTTCTATTGTCAATGCCATTATAGTTAGCTGGCTCATCTGATAGTAACCTTGTCAGGAAACTGCTTTTCATGTTCAAATGGTGAACAAGAAGTCACTGTTTCTAACCATGGTATTTGTACAAGCTAAAAGCTAATGTTTTTTCAACATATTTCAGATATTGGAGTCCACCTAATCTTCTCAGTCCGTCATCTTCATTTGATGTCGGTTCTCCATGAATTCCCAAAATAACTACGGGAGATATACAACACTTTCTTGATGCTTTTTCCTTCTTGCTTTTTTTATATTCATTCCAGTCTTCTTTCATCTTTGATGTCAATGGCATACTCGTGCTTTTCAAATTTCTGTTGACGTAATTTTTCAGTTTCCCGTTTCGTGTGGTGATTTGATTAATATGAGTGAGCATATTTAATTAGAATGTACATATTGAATGTTAAATGTCTACAGATTTGGACCTGTTGACTTTCTAGTCATTTTGAAATAGTTATTCTTAATTATCTTCTATTAGGTTTGTGGAGATGTATTCTGGACAAAGTATAGCGTTTGGTAAAATTCAAAAGCTAATCTCTTTTGATGCCCTAACATCAAAGGATGCCCTTAAGTCTGGATTTGAATCGAAAGAGACCAGTATCAGATGTGGTCCACGACTGAAGGTCGTAGATATGGATGCAGAAATTGATGGAAGTATTGATATTCGGAGTCTTCACACAGAACAGCATGCAATTCACATCGAAGCTTCTAAACGAACCACAACGACTAGTATTAAAGAGTCTGACAAGGAGATGAGCAATACAGATAGTTGTGATGGTGATCTGGTTGTAGGTCGACAAGATCCTGAATCCTCCACTGAGAACATCAAGGAAAAGGTGATCACCCCCGGGGTTGCAACTTCAAAGAAACATAAGAAAATGCAAGTTGGAAAGCCAGTGGCGGAACGGAAACCAGACAATGGATTAAAGTCACAGAAGGTCCCTGGATCTGTGTCCAGGTAATGTCATCGGTGAACATATTATTTTGAAACGACCACACTGATTAAATTTTAGTTGAGGCGAGTTCTCATAATGCTTTTCATACATTGTTTCCTGTTGAGTTGCAGACTGAAAATCAGAGAAAGGGCTGTTCTAACAGAAATATTCTCAAAATATGGTACAACTCTTCCTTCACCTGAGTCGTGATAGCTACATCTTCATGAACTATTTGCTCATGTCGCAGCATCCCGGAGATTCCATGGCTGAAAATTTCTTCATTATTTGTGCCTTGGTGGCAACAAGAATAGGTCCACCAAAGTATGTATTATGTCTTGGTTACAGCCCGTCTTTTTCAGCTAATGTAAGCTGCTCAGTTAGACTTGGTACATGAACGCTGAACTTAACTAGGTTCAAGCTCCGGCAATCATGACTCATTACTTCATTGTCCATAACATGTTCGAACACACACGATATATGTTTGTGTGTGTGTGAGAGAGAGAGACTATCCTATGTGCCTCTGAGGTTACACATTCATGCATTTTTTTTATAGAGTATAAGGTTGTAATTATATTTTTTTCATGAAGGTTAATAACTTTTCAAATCGCACTCATGGGAAATGTATGAGTAAGAATTTGTGAAAAGTTGCACGATATCAATTTTCTTATATATATATATATATATATATATATATATATATATATATATATATATATATATATATATATATATATATATATGTATAGATAGATAGATAGATAGATAGATAGATATATAGAGAGAGATCACATACTTGTCATGTTATATAATATAATATAATATTTTTGAAAATTTTAATCATTCATCTTAAGGTATAACATTTGAGTTTAGAATTAAGAAAACAAAAAAAAAACAATTTTTTTAGGTAATACTTATTGATACATGTAGTTTTTTGCTGGACTCCCTTTCTTACCAGATTCTGCTAGAAAATTTGGACCAGCCGTGTGATTGCAGGGAGAGTGCCAGAAGCTGATCACAAAAAAAAATACGCAAGAGGCACATATGAATGGGTTAGAGCGCCTCTCTCTACCCGCCTGTCTCTCTCACGTCGACCTTGTTCTTCCTGCTCTTTCTTTTCTATCATAATGACATAATGAAGACGACAAGTTGTTCAAGACCTTCCTCTTCTTCCATTTCCGGAATGCGATGGTGGTCGACGACATTGACGCCTCGGCACCGGCAGCGGTGGGATCTCCATCAGCAGAAGAGGGTTCAGCTACGCCGTTTGTGGGCTGCTTCTACTTCGTCATGACCATGGATCGCCGCACCAACAATCCTTGGCATCTCCAAGTAATGGATGCCCTAGCTTCACAGGCAACACACTCCGTTCCATTAACTATCTCATTGCATCTCAGTTATCCGTGCAATCCCAAGAACAATCCAAATCCTCTAGAAAGTGTAAAAACTCTCATTCAGAGAGAGAAAGAAAATAGTATATATTAACACTTTTACGTGCTAATCTAAATTTAATGCATCTAAGATGGATATACACATATATCGATTTCTCTCTCCCTCTCCCTCTCTCTCTCTCTCTATATATATATATATGTATAGAAAAGAAAATAGTATACGCTAGCACTTTTACGTGCTAATGTATTCAAACAAATATACAGAGAAACTGGTATATATTAATATTCTTACATGCTAATATATTCAAACAAATGTCAACTAGATTTAAAACTTAAAAATTAATTTTTTTAATGTGAATAAATTGTAGACAATTCAAATCTCAACCATCAAAATAGATGGTTAAAATTTATTTGAATTTATTAACACTTAAAAGTTGGTAACATATACCAGTATATAGACGCATCAAGGCTCTCTTTATATATATATATATATATATATATACGCACACTGAGAACAAGGCCTTTCACGAATTGATCGAAGGGAGCTGGAAGACAAGACAAAAACTTGGGTTGTTTGACTTGTTTATGCTTGCTAAGCCTAGACATTTGGCAGCCAACAACCACCCCCTAAAACATTTTTGGATCTTTTGCTAGGGTTTCCAATCCTTGTGGTACTAATGCAGCGGTGAATCCCATCGCAACTCTAAAGCCACCAATGACTGATAAGACTAGTTACACTGCGCACGAGCAGATCCGAGGTACGCATGCCAAACCCCATCTTACCTTTCGAAGAAAAGGCTTGCTCATGTTAAGGTTGGTTATTCCATATCGACGATATCGATAAATCATTTCCCGATTGAACCATTCTCTCTTTGTTTTCCTTCTCAAACACAAGCCAGGAATGCAATTCCTAAAGTTAACACACTTGAACCCAGGTGGCTACAAGATTGATCAAGTGGCTCTCGTATCCATCAGCTCTGGGATCACAGCATACAGATATATAAAAGAGAAATTCCCTCTTAGTTCTCTAGGCAAAAATGTTTGAAATACAATCCACAAGTAGGAGGGTGAACTAATCGATGATAGCGCATTAAACCCACTCTTTAGGATTCACGCATGCATCCCACAGCTTCCATTCCTCAGTTCCCTCTTCAGGTTGCTTCAAGAACACAGTATACCAACATTAGATCGCTCAAACTTCAACCAAAAAACCGATCCTACTTGAGAGAGAAAAAGAAATCCTCACATGGTCATATTGCCATCGAGCTGTCAACGGAAGAGAAACAAGGATGCTCTCTATCCGGCCTCCTGTCTTCAGCCCAAATGTCGTGCCGCGATCATATACCTAAGCATTGAAAAGAAGTATAAGCAAATCTTTCAAGAGGAATGATACAGTGATGCTCAGGGACGATGAACTTACCAAGTTGAATTCGACATAGCGGCCTCTTCGCAACTGCTGCCATGCCTTATGCTGTTCAGTGAATGGCGTATCTTTGCGCTTTTCTATCAGAGGAATGTATGCGGGGACTACGGAGTTTGAACATTCTGTGATGCAGATACACGAGAAACAAGGAGAATGAGGCCCACTGGAGCAAGAAATAAGCAGCTAAAGAGTATCTGTTCAGTCTTCACCCAACTGACTGGGACCTACTTATGATGATTCCAGTGTCATGATTTACTAGCAATCAAAGGAAACCTCAGATTAATCTATGGCATGGAAACCTGTCGAAATGACATGACATATGTCACCTTTGTGCATTCTCTAAAATACAAGAGGACAGGACAAGGATGCAAGTGACATATGTTTATTATTGGATCCTCAACTGGTTTGAGCCAACATACAAGGATCATGTAGCTCCTAAACAGCCTCAATCTCCTCATTCCTGAATGGCTTTAACCTCTTAGAGAGCTTCTTGTGTTTGCTTAATCCAAACTAGCTTGCACTTTCAACGGCACTAATACAGAACACGTATCGGAGAGAAAACACACTGACACACCCAAAGAAAAGAAGATATAGAGAGGGACTACATAAAAGTTTCTAAATAAAGGTCTCCCTGAAATACTACTGTTCTATACATACCTGTGCCACTTATATGCAAATCTAAAGATTTTTATGCGCAAATCAACACATTAAATATTTTCCTACAAAATTTTATTTACTGATTCAATAGTTTATCAAATCAATAGGTTAAACCATCTCTTGCAGAACGTGTTTCAGTCTTTCACAACATTGAATCTATAGGCAAGACATTGCTATTAACATGTTTCAGAGCATTATAACAGCAATTTGTTATCACCGCAACAGCTACCATGACTGTAGCGTTGAGAAGCAAGTATGGATTTGTGAGTACCATGACAATTAAAACATTTAAGATCATAAAAGAGTTGGCCTTTTCTGATGAACACAACGTAATCAACAATATAAGATCATAATACAACTTTTAAAATAAGGATGATAATGAAATTACCTGTTGCAAAGCCTAAAAGGAATTCCTGGTCATAATCATTTAGATCATCGAAGAAAATTCCACCAAGCCCACGCCTCTCACCCCGATGCTACAGACAATATAAATACCCAAGGCAACAATAGTTAAAATCTTCCTATTTTTGAAAGGAAACATAGGAAAACAGGAAAACCAATCACTCATCAGGGATGAGATATCTGATAAAGACTGATGCTTGTGACAAAATAATAAAATAGGTTGATAAGTGTAAGAAGGAAAACACACACACAAAATCCTGCTGACATCATTAGTTATGAAAGAAATGGATGAAAGTGATAAAAAATGTTTTACAAAACCAAGATTGTATAAAAAGGTTCAGAGTTTCAAATCCAAACAAAAGGTTATAAGTACCATACAGTATTCTACCATATGTACAATTAGTATGGAAACTATGCGCCACCATATCCTTGAATTTTGAAAATAAAGTATGTATAGTACTTAAACTTTGGTTAATTGTATTTGATATATTACTACTTTATCTAGAAATGCACAAAATTTTTACCTCTAGAAATTTGCTACAAGAATTATTTATTTATATGAGCATCCTTTAGGACTCCAGAATACATGGATAACTAATAGGCCTTGGTTTTTTACTATTACTAGAAGTTAACACAGGCTTATAACTACACAGATGTGGGAATTTGCTACCTCTTCAAGATACTTGTTTTTTGAGATTATATGTTCTAAATTTTATATTCTAAAAAGAATGTGATTTTACATAGACTGTACAGTTTCCACTATATCATACATACTTTTAAATACATAATCTTATTAAAGGTGGCTGTCCCATAGTAATTATATCCAAACAATCAATCATACAACATCAATAATAAGAAGTCGCTAGCTGAAGTTGAGTACCGTGATGCAGAAATATTCATCACACCATTTCTTGAATCGTGGATAGAAAGTGGGATCGAACTTGTCGCAGGCCTGCTTTTGAATCTATAAGAAAAAACAATAAAGCGCTGGTTGATAGCAAACAATATTCATCACACATTAAACTTCCTTATACACAACCAGATACCAAACTCAAATTATGATTTTAAGAAATACAGGAAGCTATAAAGTAGGGGCGGGGAACAAATTGAGCTGCTCATGACTTGGCTCGGATTGCCTTGTGCTAAGCTTATTTTTGGTTCATGATTTACTCAAGCCGGCTCCTCATACTATCTGGGCTGAACATCAACATTGGTCGGTTTGGCTCGTATAAGGTATTTTAGTTAAGCACATTGACTATATGTTATCAAACCATGTTAACCGTCGCGAGCCTACATGCATGAAAAGACCCTAAAGTTGTATTACAAATGAATTTTTGACTTATAATGATGAACTTAAGTTTTCTAATGACAAGTATATATTAAATTAAAAGCTATCAACTTAAGTTCAGCTCGTCCAGCTCGGTTCTGTTCTCCTTGTGCTCAGCCCAGATCAGCTCAAACGAGCTGAACATGAAGAGAATTTTAAGTTGGCAAGCAAACCATCTATGAACAGCCCATCCTTCAGCTCGTTTAATAACCCTACTAAAAGCAATGGTATGAGTGACGACCCCAAAAAACGCCCTAAACAGTTGGATTCACTAATTTACCGAGTGGAAATGCCTGACATCTTCCTCAAATATGTAGGAAGGAGTTAAATCAGTGCCTCCACCAAACCACCATTTCCGTGGAGCTCCAGAAGCATCTGAATTCAAACATCACATAAAAATGCTCGTCAGTGACACTCATTTCCAATACCATTTGTATCTCTACAGTTGAAACCAAGCCATTTCTGACACCAGGTCGGATCGGCTACACAGATTCTTAGTAGCATTTCTGATGAAATCCATCTAAGAATCTTGAAGAAAATGAACTTATAAATTTGTAGTAACGAAATCAACTCTTTAATGTAAGAGAAATAGAAAGGAAACGCCATTGAAACCCATGTAGAAGGACATGAATCAAAGAGCAATGAAGTAAGAAAAGGAAATACCTTCTGGGGCATCCGTCTCGAAGTATCTATAATTGAAATGTAGAGTGGGTGCAAAAGGGTTCTTTGGATGCAAGACCTACAGAGAAAGCAAGACAGAATCACAAACTCTAGGACACTGAAAACCTTTATTCAAATTCACAAGAAAAGAAGCGTTTGAAAGATCTAACGGAGCTGATTCCGGCAGCAAAGAAGGGAACAGGCCCGGCATTTTGGCTGACTTCTCCCGTAGCAGCCCGGTACGCATCCGGCGGCATCATGCCGTAGACGACAGAGACATTGACACCGGCCTTCTCCCACACGTTCCCGTCTTGCAAAACCCGGCTTACGCCGCCGCCGCCGCCCGGCCTCGACCACACATCTTCCTTGAATCGACAACCATCAACGGCCTCGATCGCAGAACACACTTTGTCCTGCACTTCCCTGATCATCTTCTCGAATCGACCCCGAATTGATGAGGAATCCGAAGATGGTGACTCCCCATCTCGCAAGAAACTACCCGGGAGCTCGTTTTGCGGAATCTCCTTCTCAATTACACGCCCGGAAGCGGAACAAAGGGGTCTCAGATTCGTCCTCTTCCTTGGCAAAGATACCGATATTTTCTTGTGGGGTTTTAGGCATGATGATGATGGTCTGAATGATGTAACCAATGGGTGATATTGATGAGTAGACGAAGAGGATGGAGGGAGGGAATTGAGAGGGGAGGTCGATGAAGGGCAAATGGTAGCAGATGTCGCCATGAAGAGAGGAAGCTGACAAAGAGAGATCAGAGAGAGTAGGAAAGCCGAGGTGCGTGATTGGTGAGCCTGTAGCGAAATATATATGGGATTTCACAGCCGTTGGTTTTGGGGAGTAACTGGGTGCCACATTTAAAGTGCTCATGGTTTACTTGCGTGTATCAAAGATAAAACCCTTGTTATGTTCCACGGTTTACTTCTCGGTCGAGCAATCGTATGAAGGCATGAAAATGGGCACTCCCCTTGTTTTAACTCCCTCTCCTTTGAATAGATCCCAAGAAGAGAGGCATGTTCTAGAGCACCCGTTAAAATGTGACGCAGAAAAAGAGGTAACAAATATCACCTTCAAGATAAACCGTTAACTCAATGGCAGGATGCTCTACCGCTGTTCGACTCTCAAAAGATGTGTGAGGGTATGTGTTAAAAATTGCAGAACTGTGAGCAGAAAACAATAAAAAGTGATATTTAAGCCTCTTTTTCAAGTGTTCAAAGCACTTTAACGTGTTGCTCTTCCTTTATTTTCTATTAGTGTTATGTCAACAGTTTCGTTGATAATCTCGTCTTCTCTGTATTTTGTTGTAGTGTTTAGATGAGAAAGGTCATATCCATTTGCAAGTCAGGCAGGCACAGGTTTTATAGGATATACTTTTAAGCAATGCTCTGTGGTCGCGTGCTTAGAATTTATGAAACGAGCGGAAGAACAAGCACAGAGGGGTTGGCCTGTGGGCATGAAAAGGAAGGAAGTTTAAGAACCCAGTTACAGAGCTACAGCAGTGGGCCGCCAGCCCATCAAAGATAACGAAGAGATCCCAAAGAGGTTTCCTCATTGGATGAAGTCGTTAACTCTGACTGACGACCAAAATCCAGATCCATTATCTTGAAGAGGACAGAGAGATATTAACTCTTTCTGCGGGCGCCCAAATCAGGATAAACTGAAGCCTATATACAATTGGCATTTTTCTTTTTGTTACAAGAGATGGAAGTCGAACTACCCGTCACCAGCAACAGCGCCCTGCCGTTGAAATAACTAGGAACGGCAACGAGGCGAGCGAGGTGGGACGCTCAGTCCCCCCCACACCCCAACCTAGTATCTTCTCTCCGTCCTGTCCCATCCCGTGGGTCTTGAGAAATCAGACCTGCACCCATCTTCCGTTCCACCCGACTTCACTTAATAAAAATAAAAATTAATAAAAAGTATTTAATATATATTACATAAAATACAAAATTTGTTTATGATATTTTATGTTATTAAACTAAATTAAGTAAAATCTTATATATAATACTCTCTCTCTCTCTCTCTCTCTCTCTCTCTCTCTCTCTCTATATATATATATATATATATATATATATATATATATATATATTACATATTTCGGGACAGAACGTTGGGGGCGCGGGGCGGGGCGTGATCCCCATCCCTAAAAATAATGCTCTGGGAGGTGTTACTATGTTGGCCGTGCTACACCCTTTACTGTACTCTTTAGTGACACGGAAAAGAGGCACCAAAACTGGCCCTTACGTGCACCTAGTCGTCTTTCGTGTCATGAATGCTTTGCGTTATTTCGTACTTGTCTCAAAAAGAGGCCAATACAAACACACCTGCCTTCTTTTCACATCAAATCGGGTGCACGTAGGTGTCATTTTTATGGTTGGATTTTTATTTTATGTTAATTCTTGGAAATTTTCAGTTTCATATTGTATTGTTTAGTTCTTGTGTCAAGACAGGTCAAGCCAAAGAGATTTTTTGTTTTCTTCAATGCTTTGGGTGAACAATAACATGGATATATCAAACCATGTTTCTGTTGGGTTTTGGCATTCAGCCTGAAATTGGCACGAAACATCAACAGTTCAGGTTTGTATTAAAACGTTAAAACATGTCAACCCAAAAACCTTTGATCACTTTTTTGTCATTTCGGGTGGACTTTTTGAATCATGTCTTGTGCCGTAGGATGGCACCCCAAAAATGCAATCCTTAAAAGGAAGACATCGGAGATAGTGCAAGGAAATCACTATGTTGTCTTGCATTATTAAAGACAAAAGAGATGCCCAAATGAACAAATAAAGAAAGAAAAACTTCACTTACGTTTTATGAAATTATCACTTTTCTTTTTGTTACAAGACAAGGCCAAAGCCTCACACATACTCATGCCTTTTGAGAGTCGAACTCCCTGCCAACAAGAACATCATCAGAACACCTTATTATTGAGGTAATGCTTTGGGTGCTAAATTATTACTTTGGTACTACGTAGTTTCCTTTCAAAATATACATGCACCTTTTGAGAGTCAAACTCCCTACCAACAAAAACAACGCCAAGACACCCTATCATCATTGAGTTAACGCTTTGGGTGTTTAATTATTAATTTGATACTACGTAGTTTGTAACTTACAAAATTGACACGTCAATATCATATGATTTTCTCGTGATACTTTTGTAACCTCTATTTTGCACTGGTACATCACTTAAAGGCTAATAAATAATGGCGATTAATCTTTCTTTGCATGGCATACTCCCATGATGACACGTAAGTATTACATAAACAGTTTTTTAACAATCATTGAACTGACATGCATGTATGGGATGACACTGACAAAGGCATGCCACGTCAAAAATCATATCATAAAAATTTAAAAAAATAAGATATTAAGTGATAATTTCATAAACTATAAAATATATAAAAAAAATGTACACCAATGTACACACGAACAAAATATATATATATATATATATATATATATATATATATATAATGTGTGTGTGTGAGTACATACGTGTATGTGCATGTGGGTATGTATGTATGTATATATGTTAAGTGCGTGCCAAGGAGATACCCATGTGAGGCGCACACACACAGACAAGGGCGTTGTTGATCCTTTGCTCACGAAGCCAAAAAATTGTTTTTTTGGCAATGAAAGTCATATAATAATGTATAGCTTAAATGAACATGCTTACGTCAAAAGATTTATTTTCTTAGAAACACTTATAAGAAAATCAATTCTCACTTGACAAGCCAACTATGTTTACTAAAGAACTTCTGTGTGTGTATATGGTGAAGGATAAAATCTCAGCCATCCGATTGAGTAATATTGATGGTTGAAATTGAAAAAGCTGTCCTCCAATTTCCACATATATATATATATATATATATATATATATATATATATATATATATATATATATATATATATATATATATATATATATATATATATATATATATATGCGTGTGTGTGTGTGTGCGTGCGCTCACGTGCGTGCATGCACGTTCCTTCTTGGCAATTCCTCTGGCTCTGGAAGGGTTCTCATTCCTAACAAAAAATCATAATGAGAGAGAGAAGGGTGGCGGGTGGGGATTGTTCCTATGGATCCATATTAATTCACTTTACATTGAGATTTTTTTGTTGAGAAATGTCTGTACATGAAAATAAAACGTCATCAAATCATCCTACCCTCCTCCTAGAAGGACATAATAGATGCATCGGCAGTTCTTAAAGTCAGTATTGATCTCCTTTAACCCACAGTCGAGACTGATACAAAATAGAATAGAGGCAGAATGACCAAGCCAAAAGTTGCCTTAGAAAACCCATCTGGAACTCAGATCAAGGACCTTGGTCCAGGAAGAAGTCCTCTAGCACGTAAAACTTTAAACCAGTCATCAAACCATCCTACCCTCCTCCTAGGACATAATAGATGCATCTGCAGTTCTTCAAGTCAATATTGATCTCCTTAACCCACAGTCTAGACTCATGCAAAATAGAATAGGGGCAGAATGACCAAGCCAAAAGTTGCTTTAGAAAACCTATCTGGAACTCAGATCAAGGATCCTGGGCCAGGAAGAAGTCCTCTAGCATGTAAAACTTTAAACCAATGGCCTGCGAAGAGTTGTAGAGAATTTCATCACAGCAACAGATCATGTCATAAATCAATATCATGGCTTGCCAAACAAGATATCAATTTCAAGGAAGTAATACAGTCCTGGCCCTCATAACCACATAAATCCATCACAAATAATTCATTCTTCTTCCTACTTATGAAATTGTGTTGTTCTGAACATCCTAGTTACATAAATTATGCTTAACTTGTTTTTTATGACACATCAGCCACCTAACAAGAACCAAAGAGTCAATGGGCCTCCGCCTAGTTTGGCGTCTAAAAGTATGACACTACAGAAAAGTCTCGCAAGTTCAAATGCCAAGACATCGTATAAAAGTCTTGAGTGCTACCATCTTAATGAAGATGAAACTTTTGCATCTTATTTGGAAGAAATTGAAGCCACTAGACATTGCAAGAAGTTTATTGCAGCTTCAAAATGGTTTATGGCCATAATTTGCACGTAAGGTCAATACAAATGCAAAAAGGATTCCAAGCAATAATGCAAAAAGCCTTGAGAGGTTCTTCAATCTTAGAGAATCCAGGAAAAGGATGTAACCAAATATAGGTAGACCATCCCACATAAATTAGAACACATCCTTTGCTCAGCAAAAAATTCAAATGAACTTGCACTCAGACCTAGGCGTTCCCATGATGCTCCACTTGGACAACAGCGAGAGCAGCTAGCTGATCAGATATCGAAAAAAGGTTTCTAACTAATTGTTCTCGAAGAAGCAGATTCCATGTTAATACAGATTGGCTGAGGTGTCAAAAGGTGGTACCTTTTAAGGCTTCAACCTGGAGAACTACTTTTGAAAAGCCTAACCATGATCCATCAGCTTCAGACGTACAAATTACAATATTTTCTTTATATCAAGTTTACTACATCTGGTCAAACTCCAGTTGCGGGGAAAAATTTCACCTTTGATCTGATTTCTGTTTTTCTCAATGGATTTAGATCAGTTCAAGAGGACCTTAAAGCTAAGCTTGAATCGCAATAATAATTTGTCTGCAGTTAAGACAATATTAGAACCAGAAGTTGGCAATATGTGCATCTGAACCAAATCCGATTCATGTACTTAAAAGACCCTTTGGTTAATTCAGTTGGTGCATGCCGTGCTGTGGTATATGAATTGACGCTCAAGGCACGGTCAAAGGATTCTAAACAAAGGCACATCGATAGAAACATTCATTTATTTCAAATGAGAACATTTAGATTTCGTGACAACAACAACAACTAAGCCTTTTCCCATACTAGACGGAGTCGGCTACATGGATTCTTTGTTTTCATAGAGCCCTATCATGTGCCATGTTAGCAGTTAACTCACAATAAGCTAGATCATTCTTTATTGTTTCTTTCCAACACTTTTGTGGTCATTCTTTTAATACTTTCCAAATTTAGTTTTTCATACCTTCTTACAGGTTCTTCTTTCTATATGTCCAAACCAACTTAAACGATATTCTCTCATTTTATCCTCTATTGGTGCCACTCCTAATTTTTTAAGCTTTCTCCTGAAATTACCTTGCAATCTTTACAACACACTCTTATCTTTTTTTTACAAATAAAGTAATCAATTTGTGTTTGTGATAAGCCACTCTTATAAGTAATTAAATGTTCATCTCGTTTTTTGAAGATTGTATTGACTATAAAGAGATCAAATACAACAACAACTAAGCCTTTTCCCATACTAGATGGGGTCGGCTACATGGATTCTTTGTTTCCAGAGATCCCTATCGTGTGCCATGTTAGCAGTTAACTCCCCATAAGCTAGATCATTCTTTATTATTTCTTTCCAACACTTTTGTGGTCGTCCTCTACCTCTTTTAATACTTTCCAAATTTAGTTCTTCTAACCTTCTTACAGGTTCTTCTTTTGATCTTCTTTCTATATGTCCAAACCATCTTAAACGATGTTCCCTCATTTAGTCCTCTATTGGTGCCACTCCTAATTTGTTTCTAATAACCTCATTATGTATACGGTCTTTTCTTGTATAACCACTCATCCATCTCAACATCTTCATTTCTGTCACAGACATCTTTTGTACATGTTGATGATTAACTGCCCAACACTCACAACCATAAAACATGGCAGGCCTAATTGTTGCTCTATAATATTTACCTTTTAATTTTAGTGGTATCTTCTTATCACAAAGAATACCTGATGCTCCTCTCCATTTTAACCAACCAACATTAATTTTATGTGTAACATTTCCATCAATTCTTCCATCTCTCTGAAAAATTGACCCTAGGTATTTAAAACTTTCCTTTTGGGGAATGCAATGTGTGCCAATTTTAATTTCTATGTCCTCTGAAGTAACCAAATGATCAAACTTACATTCCATATATTCTGTCTTTGTTCTACTAAGTCGGAGGCCTTTGCTTTCTAATGTTTCTTTCCATAGTTCCAATATTCTATTAACTTTTTCCTTAGACTCCTCCACTAATACAATGTCATATGCAAATAACATACACCAAGGTACTTCATCTTGAATATGTTTTGTTAACTCATCTATCACCATTATAAATAAGTATGGACTTAAAGTTGATCCTTGATGTAACCCAATAGAGTCTTCACACATGTTTTTGCATCATCATACATGTCTCTTATAAGGTTAATATATGTCAATGGGATACCTCTTTTTTCCAAAGTTCTCCAAAGAACCTCCATCGGTATCCTATCATAAGTTTTTTCTACATCAATAAATATCATGTGAAGGTCTTTTTTTTCTCTAAAATGTTCCATAAGATGTCTCAAAAGGTGAATCACTTCAATAGTAGATCTGCCAGGCATGAATCCAAATTGGTTCTCTGTTGTACGTGATACTTGTCTTAACCTACGTCCGGTAATTCTTTCCCATAATTTCATAGTATGACTCATTAACTTGATACCTCGATAATTCACACAACCATTTCTCAGGCATCTTTTGGTTTTTCCATATTTCATTAAATAGTCTTGTGAGCCAAGTGATTCCTATTTCTCCTAGTATTTTCCAAACTTCTATAGGAATATTATCTGGTCCTACCGATTTACCACCCTTCATATGTTTAAGAGCCTCTTTGACTTCATTCTTTTGAATACGTCGGTAGAAATTGTGGTTTATATACTTTTCTGACTTGGCTAAATCTCCTAAACTAATACTAATATCTTTATTTTCATTAAAAATATTATAAAAATAGTTTTTCCATCTATTTCTTATATCATCATTTGCCACTAGAATTTTTTCATCCTCGTCTTTTATGCATCTAATATAATTAAGATCTTGAGTTTTCTTATCTCTAGCCCTTGCTATCCTAAAAATATCTCTTTCACCCTCTTTTGAGTTGAGTTTTTTATATAAGTCCTCCCAAATCTTAGCTTTTGCTTCACTAATGGCCTTTTTCGCTTCCTTCTTTGCTTTCTTATAAGCTTCTAAAGTTTCACTAGTTTTCTTAGCATAATGTAATTTGTAACATGCCCTCTTTGCCTTGATTTTATTTTGTAGTTTGTACTACTTCACTCCACCACAAAGCTTCTTTTTGTGCCGGTACACCTCCCTTAGATACCCCTAACACATCTTTCGCCACTTTCCTAATATGTATAGCCATATTGTTCCACATATCAAAGGGTGTGCCAACATAATTCCAAACATCTCCTTAAAGGACTTTTTGTTTAAATATATCTTCTTTCTCGCTTTTGAGGTTCCACCATTTAGTCCGAACAGCTTGATGCACTCTTTTCTTCTTTGTCCATTTTTTTATTTGTAAATTCATAACTAAAAGTCGATGTTGGGTGGTTAAGCTTTCTCCTGGAATTACCTTACAATCTTTACAACACGCTCTATCTTGTTTTCTACAAATAAAGTAATCAATTTGTGTTTGTGATAAGCCACTCTTATAAGTAATTAAATGTTCATCTCGTTTTTTGAAGATTGTATTGACTATAAAGAGATTAAATGCCATAACAAAATTTAAAATCTCCCTACCTTCCTCGTTTATATCCCCAAAACCAAAGTTTCCATGAATCCCTTGATATCCTAATGCCTCTTTACCGACATGTCCATTTAAATCTCCTCCTAAACAAATCATCTCCCTTTATGGAATCTTTTGAAACAACTTCCCAAAAAACTGTCTTTATACTATCTTCTAGTCCTACTTGGGCTGCGTAAGCACAAACTATATTCAAAACCTCTGCTCTTAACACTAATTTCAACGCATGATTTGGTAACCATATCGTTGTATGTCTACTACACTCTCCTTTAAATCTTTATTTATGATAATACCAACTCCGTTTCGAGCATTTTCTTTACCTGAGTACCATAATTTAAAACCTGTATCCTCTATCTCCTTTGCTTTTTCTCCAACCCATTTTGTCTCTTGAAACATAGAATATGAATCTCTCTCCGAATCATAGTATCTACCACCTCCATTAGCTTACCCGATAATGTTCCGATATTCCAAGAACCAATACGAATCTTATTATCTAGGACTAGCTTCTTTAACCCCCGCATCCGTCAATAATCAAAATGCGGAGACCCTCTCTGAAAATTTTTCACTACATTCGGGCGACAATGTAGCGGGACTAACTTCTTTACCCACACTCGTCCATGATGTGGGAACCCTCTCTGCAATTGATTCACTACATTCGGGCGAAAATGTAGTGGCCCTTGCTTACTTCTTATTGCATTCGGGCTCTGCAGCACGTCGCTAGGCGGGGACGCCCCAAAGCAATGCTCATAATTTTTGTAATCCATGTTATAAAAATATGACGAAGTTTTACGCTGGCTGTCGGAAGCCTAACACAACCCTCCTCCTTTATCCGAGCTTGGGATCGGCAATGCAAGGGTGATCCCTTACATGGGCGGAGTTAGAAATCAGTGTCTTATAATCAATAAAATATTATCACCAAAAGAGAACGTGATTCCATTAGAATGATAGGAACATGATTCAAGAATAGGTTCCCAGAAATTTGGTTATGCTGGACGCATGTCAGATTGCTTTTTGGTCAGCAAAGGGAGGTCCCTTTTGGTCTTCATGGAAACAGTGACTCCAGAAAAGAGCAAACATCAGCAAGGCCACAGTTTGGCCGAGTATGCATAATCAAAGAATTAGTATGAAACGGGTCACACATTTGGATAAGACAATACACACGGGAATAATTGAAGAACTATGAGAAATCGTTCCATGTTGACGTATCAATAATACAAAGTCCAAAAATAATTGATGAATATATGCAGGAATAGATCATGAAACATCAGATATTGAGATGGAAAGAAATAGCTCACCTTTTGACTGATGTCTTTGCAAGGCATCCATCAAAATCGAATGCAGCAATTTTATTTGAATCATGAAGTCCATCATCCTTCGTTAACAAGTAAAGTGATTAAACATATAGAATATGAATATTTATTCCGAGAAAAGAATATTACCTCGAAAAAGCTCAGTTTTATTTCAAAATTGAATAATTTCACACATGAGGGAGAGGAACATTAATTAAGAAACAAGCACGGATGGTGCTCTAGGCACAAAGCCTCGTGTTCTGACATATATTTGCTGGTCATCCCAAACATCTTCCTCGTTGACGAGATGAGAATAATGTGAATCATACTGGGCACTTAAAGCGTCAATACCAATAAAACGAAAGAATTTGAAAGGAAGGACATAAGGCTCACAATACGCTAGTTGCACTCTATCTCTAAATATAGTATCTACTACCTATAACATTTTCTGGAATTATCAGCAAGGTTTTTGCTCAGATCTTCTAATGATTTGTTCGGGAAAGTCTTGAACTGTTTAAATGTTTGCTTAAGCATAAAGAAAACTGAATACAGAAAGTAATCGCCCTCACTACTTTTTATTCTTATGAAAATATACATAAATGTACTTAAGAAAGGTTTACAAAGTCAAAGAAATGAAAAAAGGAAAATAACATTCTAAATTATAAATATGAAAGTTCTTATTAGCAAATTATAAACAGACAATGCGATATTCTGAAAATATCAGCAAGAATGGTGGCTGTATATCTAAAATCCAAGTTCAAATGCAATGTTGCACATCAAAACCACAGTCAATAGTCAAGTCCTTTATGACGTGATGGATGGTTCCATGAGGCATGAACATCACTTTGTTCAATAGGAATTGTAAAAATATAACCTCTGATGTGATGAAAAATATATACTTGATAGTTGATACAAATGAAATGTACACATCAAGTGACCCAAGTTGAGTCTGCTAGTCCTACAGGTGACAATCTATTTCTCACAAGCGCGAAATTATTGGGAATTGCAATCAGTTTGGCTTTTCAAGAATGAGGATGGGTGGTTTGAATCATCTTGGACTTGACCAAGCTCTTAATTGACTCATGTTTTTTTGCCTTATTTCCTCTACTGCACTCATGTTTTCTCACAGTGTGCACCAATTCCAAGCGGTACCTTTTTCATCATAAGGGGACATCTGATTAGAAAATAAATAGAAGAAAGTACCATCTCCCATTTGTTGAATCTCTGATAATGAACAGACAACAGAGGAGAAGATGATCATCACTGTTGGGATTGATGGAAGAAAATTCATCTCTGATGTACCTTCACTGGCTCTCCTGCATTCAGAACCTTGCAACTCTATCATCATAGCAAATCCATCGATAAAGATTGATTTATTGAATGACCGCTCATAAATAACCATCTTTCTTCTATTCATTCTTGATCTTTTCCCACTATTTGCCTCTCCAATATTTCTCGTGATCCGGTGCAAAATAATTGATTAAGAAGAAAGTAAACTTAGCAGTTCATTTACGCTTGTTGTACTCATTTGACTCTTAGCATACATAAAAGTCATTAAAACAGAGAAAGAGGCAGGACCATTTCTTGCCTGACCCCTGTACCTCCTATCTGCCCTCCCTTTCCAGAGATGGTTTTCATCAGTAAAATATAGTGTACAGCCGACTCATATAACCTTTTCATCAAGCCCATTACCTTCTAGTGCACATAAAAATTAACATGGAGAACAATAGGATTTCATGCCATCCATTCATGTTCTAGCATAAAAAAAGTCTTAATTCAGTCTTCGAACCTTCCAGCTAGAGCATAGGTATTTAGGTTTTGGAGTCTTTCGGCTTGGTCCTATGAGTTTATAGTCATGTTACTCATGTAAGTAGTTAACTATGTCACGGATGTAAGAAACTAGCACCATGTGAAATATTTAATCCTACAATTCCATCTAGGGTTTTTAATGCTTTATGTGCCTGACAATATCTTATGTAACATTTCACTTGTTTTATTTGTTTCTACTAGCAATGTTTCAACCAATTGTTTGAAGTTTCAGTATTTTCTCAGACCATTTCAGACCTTCTAATTAGAAAAAGTGACACAATGGGCGTGCAGAAATATAAAAAAGAATAAAATAAACAAGTTGCAGAAATGGTGTAGAGAAGATGGTAGGATTCGGTCGGCCACTCTTGTGCAGCCGCCCCTTTTACTTTCTCTTTTTTTTATGTTACTTTCTCATTACCATCAATAGGGTTTACATCTCTTAAATACCTATCTAACAAAGTCTAAGAATTACCTAAGTGTTATTAATGAGGCTTATTTAAAGTTACCTTTAAAAACAAACTAAACATTACATGACAAAAGACTAAAGCAAATAAACAAAAACATAGTTGTGCGCAAATGGCTGATTCTGATGTGATTCTCGCGCCTCCTATCTCTTAACACTCCCCCTCAAGTTGGGTGAAAGATGGAAGTTACACCCAACTTGTTGCACAATCTGCCCAACATGCTCTTGTTAAGAGCTTTAGTTAATATGTATGCATATTGACCTTTTGACTTCACGTGTTCTAGCTGAAATTCTTTAGTATGAACACTATCGCGTATAAAGTGACAATCGGTCTCAATATGTTTAGTTCTCTCGTGATATATTGGATTTGAAGTTATCTATATAGATGCTTTACTATCATAAAATATAGGAACAGAGTCTCCTCTAAAACAACCAATTTTTGTTAATAAAGAGAGCAGTCATTTCCCTTCACATATTCCTGATGTAATTGCTCTATACTCTGTTTCAGCAGTTCATCTGGCCACAAGCCACAATAGACTGTTTCTTACTTTTTCATGATACTATATTGTCTCTGACTAGTGTTATATATACAATGGTTGATTTTCTATCTTCTATAGAACTTGCCTAATCAACATCTATATAGATTTCAATCCTTGTGTGTCCATATGATATTTGGAAGGTGATTGCATGTATCGGCTTACTATGGTTACTCCCATAGATATCCCAACTAGTTGATGATATCTAGTTACATCAATCTTATCAGCCCCATCTTTCATTTGCAGCTTACGGTTGACATCCATGGGAGTAGCACTTGGTTTACAATTTTTCATCTTCACGTCTCGTAGCAAATCCAAGGTATACTATCTTTGATTTAAACAAATGTTAGTACTTGAGTAAGCCACTTCAATGCCCAAGAAATAGTGGTCTTCCAAGATCTTTTATGTCAAATAACCGATGGAGATCTTGTTTTAATCTCTAAATTTCCTCAACGTATCCCCTGTCACAATAATATCATCAATATATACTAGTAATAATGTCAACTTTTCCTTCCTTTTAAAGAATAGTGTGTGATCACTCATATTTTTTTGATACCCCAAATTGATGCTATTTTTAATGAATTTCTCGAACCATGCTCTTCGAGACTATTTTAACCAATAAATCGCCTTCTTTAATCTGTATATTTTATTTTCTGAATTTGGATAACCAGGTGGCAGTTCCATATAAACTTCCTCCTTGAGCTCTCCCAACAAAAATGGCATTCTTTACATCAAGTTGCCACATCGTCCATTTTCTCTGTGTTGTAATGCTACTAATCACTCGTATAGATGTGAGTTTTGCCACTGGAGCGAAAGTTTCCTCATAGTCAATCCCATATGATTCACTATAACCACGGGCTACCAGTCTCACCTTATACCTCTCTAATGTCCCATCTGCTTTGAACTCGACTGTATACACCCACTTACAACTAATTGTCTTTCTGCCTGGTGATAGAGTGCTAACCTCCCATGTATGATAAGTGATTGAAGTTTTGATTTCATGGCTTCAACTCAGTGTTCTTGCTATGATGCTTCAAGAAAGCTTTTAGGAACTTTATGTAATTCTGCTTCTAACACAAAATTATGATAGTTAATCATAACAGATAAATTGAGAAATGGGATAGTAACCACATAATTTTTTATCTTTCTAAAGAGCTATTGGAACATCCAAAGTCTTCAATTCTATTTTCTTCTAAATCTACCTTTGAATATGAAGAATGTACTCCCCTTTGGTTCATGGTATCTATCAGATTGGGCATGACTACATTTCTCTTCCCTTTTGTATACACTTGCATCTCCTTTTCTTCTTGAGGTAAATCATTTTCTACAGTAGTATAATCTTCATCTATCTCATCACTTGTAATGTCCATGGGGATAACTGCCTCTTCAATGCTAGAATTTAACAAATTGATAGGTTTTTGAAAAAAAGAGTCTTAAAGAAAGTTACATCCATGGATATATACTTCCCATGAGATTTAGCATCATAACAAACATATCCTTTCCCTTCACACGAATATCCTATGAAAACACATTTAAAAGCCTTTGGATCAAGTTTATCTCGAAATTGAGCATGTACATGAACATAACAAACACACCCAAACACTCTTGGAATAAGACGGAATGGATTAGTTTCAGGCTTGATCAATTTGAATGGGGATTTTCCTATAATAACAACCGAAAGAAATCTATTCAATAGATATACTGATGTAAGTATAGCTTCAGGCCAAAAGAATTTTGGAACATTATGTTCAAGAAGTAAGGTTCGAGCAATATCCAAAATATGTCAATTTTTCCGCTCAGCAACTCCATTTTACCATGGAGTATAAACACATGAGGTTTGATGAAGTATGACATAAAGCTGGAAATATGATTCCAACTGAGAATTACAAAATTCAAAATCATTATCAGTTCTAAGAATCTTAACAGTAGACCCAAACTGAGTTTTAATCAAAATATGGACTATAGGAAAAATGGAGGATACTTCTGATTTACACTTCATGAGATAAACAAAGGTAAGTCTAGAATAATCATCAATAAAAGTAACAAAATATTTGAAGTTTTCCAAAGAAGGTATCAAGCATGGTTCCTGTTGAAGAATATGAGTTTAGAGTCAGTTTTAGTACATATAATGTCTTAGGATAGTAAAATTGATGTTTAGAGTATTATTGTAATTGTCCGAAGTCGTAAGGGCAATTTGGTAATTTTATGTACTAGGGGTATTTTGGTCATTTTACATTTTACAGCTCCTTATATAAGGGCTGATAGGCTGTATTAGGGTTTAAAAGGTTGCTGAGGATAAGAAAGAGAGAGAAAGAGGGGGGCGGCCCCCCTTTTCCAATCTCCATTGTTACTCTTCTTCTTTTATCAATATATTCTATTCTTTATTATCCACTGCATTTCTCGGTAATTCCAACAGTCCCATACATCAGAATGAATTAACTCAAATGGAGTTGATGATCTTGACTCATTATTAGGAAAAGAGGCTTTATAATGTTTAGCCCTTTCACATAATCACACTGAATAACAAAATCACTAGGGATTACAAAATGAACTAACTCTCGAATTTTAGACAACGGTAAATGACCTAACTGGTTGTGCCAAATTCTTATTTCTTCTTCTTAGTAGTGGCTGCTAATGCTCTTCTTTGCATTGAACGATGTTGTCCAAAAAGTATATATAACCCATTCCTTAGTTCATCACGTTCAAAGGTTCTTCCTGTTCTCAGATCCTGAAACACACAACCATATGGTGAAAAAGTGATTGGGCAATTTAGATCTCTAATCAATGAACTCACTGAAAGTAGATTCACTAGAAATTTGGGAATATATATCGTTGAGTTAAGTGTAAGATTGTTTGCTTGAATTACTCCTTTTCCTTCCATTCAGATTAAGGAACCATTTGCCACATTAACAAACTGAGGTGTAGATGTAACTTCATATGATATAAAATCAAACTTATCTCCAACCGTATGATCAGTAGCACCTGAATCTATTACCCAGAAAGTAGAACGTGCATAATTTTTTAGAAAGGAGTTACCGTTGATACTATAGGAGGTAGGAGGACTTAATTCTGTCTTAGACAAAGAGGTTGAAGGTTGGTCGCATAGTCTTATTTCTATTTTTGCAATTTGCTTCTTCAACTCTGCCATTTCATCTATAAGATTTAGTTCAATCTTCTTTTCAGAGGTAGCTACCACATGACTGCCATAATCTTTATATTCTGTTGGACGTCCAATAATTTCTCAACAATGTTCAGACGTATGTCTCCTCTTTACACAATGAGTACACTACAATTTATTCTTATCCTCATAATTTTGAAATCTTCCTCTTCCTCGGCCTCTAACTGAATCTCTTCTTCTCTGATAATTGATTTGTCCTCAACTAGCAAAGGTAAATTTCTCAATTTGTATCTCATCACTTTTCTCTAAATTTCTTCGATCTTCCTCTCTCAAAAGAAGAGAATATATTGTTCCTAATGAAGGAAGTTCTTCCCTGCTAAGAACATTTAGTTTGATTGATTCGTATCGAGAGAAATTCTCCAATGCATATCAAACACTTTTTGGATTTCACCATCTGTCATTCTCTCCTTTGTACAATGACTACATTTGTTTTCCATCTTTGTTCATTTCTCTTAGTTCTCCGTAATACTCACTCATGGATCTAGTTCCTTGACAACATCTTCTTATCTTTTCAATGATTTTTATACTCCTTGACTATATTTCTTTGTCTTGAGTAAGCTTCTTCGACTGCAATCCAAATTTCTGCAGTCGATTCCATGTACATGAATGTTTTGCTAATAGAAGGATGCATAGGTTGGATAAGCCGTGAACTTAACAATGTGTCATCCTTTAACCATTTTTTAAAATCGGTGTTATCTTCTTCATGTTGTGGCTGCTTCTTTTTGAATATATGTAATTTTTCTCCAGCACGTAGGATAAGTTGCATCGATCTTGCCCATTCTCTATAGTTTTTTCTTTCTAACCGAATACTCATGACTTGAAATGGCTCGATTTTCTGATCATGTCCATGTCCATAAGGTAATCGACAACTATTCCTTCATTCTTCCCTCGCAGACGATATGTGAAAATCTTCTTTTCAGATCTGTCCCATTTTTTATACGATAAAGTAATGGAGGGCTCACGTGGATATCGGCTGAATCAACTCAGGGAAGGCTTTGATACCATGTGCATAAATATCAAAAATAATAAAATAAACAAGTTACAGAAATGGTGTAGAGAAGATGGCAGGATTCGGTCGGCCACTCTTGTGCAGCCACCCCTCTTCCTTTCTCTTTCTTTCTCTTACTTTTTCATTACCAGCAATAGGGTTTACATCTCTTAAATACCTGTCTAAGAAAGTCTAAGAATTACCTAAGTACCATTAACGAGGCTTATTTAAAGCTACCTTTAAAAACAAACTAAATAGTACATAACAAAAGACTAAAGCAAATAAAATAAAACACAGTTGTGCACAAATGGTTGATTCTGATTTGATTCTCGCACCTCCTATCTCTTAACAATGGGAAATGATACAATAAGCTAATTTACATTACAAATGTAACAGCATGCAAGTCCTAGTTGAGAAACAAATACGCTACTTACATCCAGGGCAACTATTCCTATGAGAAACAAACTGTATAGACAGAGAACAGATTATTTTTCCATTGCATTCTCTCCTGTAAACCTTTTCTAGCAATCAACAGCCATATTAGAGGGAGAAACTCACTTGTTCAAGAAAAATGACAGTCCGAAATGCCTTCCACTTAGGTAAAAGATTAGCATCCTAAACAAGAGAAGATACACTCATTTAATCAAGAGAATTCCTACCAAAATTTGCAAATACAAGAAAATAAGGTTGATGAAATCCAACATTTTGGTATAAAATTAACAAAAACTCGAAAAGCAAAAAGAGAACCTTGTATTTATCCTTTATATCAGAAGCAGCAATCACCACCTGCGACTCCACTTCCTTGTCGAAGTTAGATAACTGAAAGCAATTTCCACCATAGTCAGGACTCCATTGAGTTTTTTTTTAATCAGGATTCAGGGAGATTTGTCTATGTAGAGTAGCAAAAGATTGCATGGTATAAAACAATGAATCTGGTTAGAAGAAATGATAGAGCAAAAGGTGCAATTCAACAATACCAAAGGAAAACAGAGAGGGTGCAGGTCTCCCTGTTTCTCCAATTATATATATTAGGAGGTACAAGATAACAAAAAGATGATGAACTAAGCAATTTCTTTTCAGAAAGAAATCATTCTAGAATTAAGTTCACTTGTCTGTGACAAACTAAAAGGCTTCCTGCATCATTAGTGAAAAATGATCCCTAGATTCAGTTGTCTGGTATTGCAAAGCTAGCTTGTCCAAGTAACCCAAAGTGTATCTGCAGGTTCATTTGGACGTATTTAACATAAGTATTTGGGTATCATAACACTAAGCTGCTGAGATCACCATTTCAGAAAGTGTGAGATCAACCAGATACGAAGAAGTCTTGGATTTGCCAAGAGGAGACAATTTTGCAGAGCTTATATTTACTTTGTCAGCCTTTTATGCTTGCAAATGACTAACAGAATCACTTGCTTCAGTAGCCTGGGATGCAACAGGCGAAGGATTTCAAGGGCATTAATCATCTCTGTTAAGAGCAGTTAGTCATGGAAATTGAATCTTTACAAGAAAATACCCAAAAAGAACTGTTGGAAATGTATTACCTGTTGGGACTCTAACAGGTAATAACTTCTACCCTTCGAATTCTAAGAGTTAATAAAGTTGGGAATCTAAAAGGTAATAAGTACTATCCTTGCACAATTATAAATCTGTGCTTGGGACTCTAACAGTTACTCCTATTATTGGAACTCTATAAATACTAATTGTGTAGTTAGAAAGTCTCAACTCTTAATTGAGATTTATTCTGATTTGTAATTCTTATGCTCGGGGCTCACAACCCTTGGAACTTGCTGATTCTTGGCATCATGAATAATTATTCCTAAGTTAAAGTGGTAAAATTTGTGAAAAATAAGGTTTAACTCATGCATCAGGACCGTATCGTATGATACAGGCAATATCGCACAATACAACTACACTTGCATAGCACGATACACACCCTGTATCATATCGGAATTCAGTCTACATCATATGATATGATGTGTATCATACAATATGGACCGATACGCACAACACTTGGGAACCAGTTTTCACCTTTTGATTCATTTGAGGCTCTTGGCCTTCATCAGCTTCAGCAATGTCAAGGCTTTCATCTGCTTTGCATTTGTGAACACCCTGCAATGAAATGCATATCAGTAGTGTGCATTAGCACCACAAAGCTAATAAAAAGTTTAGCTATAAAAGAGCTTGCATTGTTGTTAACACCAGAAAAGCAAAAATCTTCATGACCCACTGGGCCTTGATTTAATGGACTGTTGGAACAGCAGTGAGCAGTCTACAGTGAACTGTAATTAAACCAAGCCATGCAGCTGATAAGCCGGAGCCTTAGTTGCTGGGATGCAGAGGGCGGCCAGATGCTGAACCCACTAAAAATCGAGCTTGGTAACCTCAAAGTTATGGCAAGCGTGTTGCGGCCAAAGGAGATAATTGTTGAAAATACAACTTCCTGAATTATGATTGGGGAGATATTTGGCAACCTAAAGCAAGGGACTAGCCAGGGTATCATGGTTAGGATTAGCGAAAGGGAGGAGGTATGTATTTTGCCTAAAGGGGTCTCTTTGTAACATCTTCTCCCTACATAAGAGGAAGTTTATACATGTGATAAGATCGATGTGATAACAATCAAACATAGTCCCTTCATTTTACTTGCTCTTCTCCCTGCAAAAGGGGAAGCTTTTGTCTGTGATAAAGATCCCCTTTTTTATGATAATAATCAAATGCAGTCCTTTCAGTTTACTTGCTTTTTCCAGCTTCTGTGTTCTCCTAGCATACCTACCTACCATAGCGTTAAGTTGTTATCTCTTCCTCTTGGCCACACTTCTAGGCTACTCCCATGACCTTCACCTTCCTTACTCTCTTTCTTGGCCATGCCCCTCAACCACACCCAAGTGTACCATCATCAACCACCTTCAGCCATGCCCCAGGCTACTCTCGAAAAGATCACTCCGGTCCCATCACCATTCACGTAAAGACAACTAGATTAGATACCAACTGTCCCGATTAAGGTGGACTCTGGTAAGGACTCAAGAACCGTCTGAATCTATCATCTGTTAAGGGCGTCTCTCATATCTTGAGACGTTTGGAGGGGTTACTCAATAGTTCGCTCCTATCGGGCATTGTTCTTCCTGCTATGCTAGTGCGTTGACTCAATCTACCTAAATGTGTGTTGCAACAAAATATGTTCACATCCAAAGAAAAATAATTTACGGGATTCCTTCAAGATTAGTCTACAGCTTCTCCACCGTGTACACAAACTTGTGTGCGATTTACTCGTCTCAAAGAAAAAACAGATAAAACAATATAACTCGAAACGGAATCTGCTATAAAACTCTAATAAGAGCCTCTACGCGCCACGCGGTCTTCGCTGAAAAATTAATACAGAAAACCACATCAATGGCATGCATAAAAAAATTTCATTCCGCAATATTTGATGACAAACACCTAATGCTTTCAAGGATCAACTAATTAAGAGATGTAACTTATGAGACACATGCACCGAATTCCTTCCCCGTCCTTAATTCAAGATAAGACAACCTGAGATGATATGTCAAACCAAACGCAATCAGTAATTCACGTTTGTTTCACTCTTTAATTTCCATCCAGAAAGGTTATGAAACGAGATAAGAAAACCCTGCCCTTTTGAAACATTCAGTGTTACTTGTCATGAGAACGTTGAGGATGCTACAAAAGGCGTTGGAGTCACTGTGCCATTTGGGAACGAACACAGTGAATCAGGAGAAAATCGTGACATAGCCCCCATGACACGATGATAAGTGGCTATTTTGTTATCGTTGACTTCAGCTGATATATGCCCTTTCAACAATGTATCCTGGACGCGAGAAGGTGCGTCCCTCCATTATGATGAAAGCGTATTTTCATCTGAAAACGCCCACTTCACCATAAAACAGATATGCTTTTAACGATTACTCACCGTGGGTTCCGATTTTTAGATGCCACCAACTGCCAACTTCACCAAAGCTCCCTTATCACCCTTCTACAAGAAACAAAGACCAAGGCATTCAAAAAATGTACCATCGTCGTCTTTTCACCGTCAAAGTTCAAAGTAACAATCAAAATCGTATAGCCGTGAACGTTACCTTAAGCGCCAAAAATCCTCCGATTTTACTCGTCGTTACCGGAAGGGATGCAGAAGGGAAGCAATCCAAATGATGCCATTTGGGGACGTCGAATCCTTGGGGTCCCTTGGAGACGATTCCCAATCTCATGACGTCGTTGGCGATTGAAGCCCCGCATTTCTTGCAGGAGGATCTAGCCGACTTGGCGTACTCCACAACCACCTTCGACGCCATATTGACGCAGAATCCTTGCACCGTTCGGGTTCTAACGGCGGGACCAGGTAAGACAGAACCGGAACATGCGTCCCACTGACTTGCCCGTGCAAATACACGGATTTAAGGATGGCAACATTAGCCCGACCCAACCCGACCTAAGTAGGACGAGATTACCATTTTACCTAGTTTGACTGGGGCGGATTCAGCTACAAATCATACCCAGACATAATCTTTGACCAATGATATAGGTAGATATGGTAATATTGACATGATCGAACCGACCCAAACGGGGCAGGAAATACCCGAATCCGAGTCGGGTATGGGGATAAGATATTTCCATAACCCGATTTCGTCCCGTACCTGCCCCATTAAGGTTCGCATCGGGCCGGTATAGGTATACTAGTTCTCGACCTGACCCATTGTTATCCTTATATGCATAATCAACTCAAACTATATATGTAGATGTATAGAAGTAACGTACACAAACATATATTATGAATGATAGGATCCTACTTTTGGAGTGTTACCGTTCGATAGTCCCTCACAAACACCCTCTTCCCTTTCAGTTCCTCTACGATAAGATCGCTAACGCTCCTCTTCGCCATCTCAGCCCTTCCTAATTCGCCAAAGATGAAGTTGTCACTTCACTTTCCGGCTCTGTAGATCTAGGTTTTCAGAAATGATGCTTAAGCTCTTTCGTATTTATAACGAAGAAGAAGAGTAAACGGTGTTGGCACCGTCTTATAGAACGTTCCTTCTCGACCTGCTGACGTCCCTTTCTCTCTTGGAATATCAAAACCCCGCCTCTCATAATTTAGAGAAAATTGCAAATACCAATCAAGTGAAGAATTATTTACACATGAGTCGAGTAATTTTCTTGATATTATATTTTTCTACCTTGCTTTGTAATCCTCAATTCACTGGAGCTGGGAAGCATCAAATGGACTTTGTCGAGCTCGTCTTCTCATACTCGTCTCGAAAAGATCATGAGCCTGATCTCTCTCTCTCTCTCTCTCTCTCTCTCTCTCTCTCTCTCTCTCTCTCTATATATATATATATATATATATATATATATATATATATATATATATATATATATATATATATATATATTAATCTTCTTTTGGCCTTGCTAATGTTTGGCATGTGATCTTTACAAGCTAAAGAAGAGCTGCTTGTTGAGGTACACGGCCTTGATACAATTCACACACGCATACACGGAAAGGATATCTCGTACTAGCCGTGGCAAATCTATATTGAGCTCTGCTCCATAAAAAATTATAAAATTCAAAAGAAAAAATATAGCTTACATATGATACTGTGAGCTTGAAACATACTTTGCACCATCTTAAACAGCTCCGTCGTCTATTCGCCCCACCATCAAGAATGTCTAGATCCGCCATTGGGTACCAACTAGCTTTTACTGAGAATTAGCTATAGCGACTAGATGTTCATTGTGATAGAATTAATGTGTATTAATTGTTGGGTTAATTAAAACCATATATATTAATTGTATTAAATTCTTGTTAAGCATTCTTATGCATCTTTGATATATATATATATATATATATGAAAGTCTTAAATTGTAAAAGACATATGTGAGGAAATTATGCATGTAAAGATTAAGAGATAAAATTTAGTAACATATTGAAAGATGAGAGAAACCCACATATCTTTTTATATAATTGATAACTCATGAACGCTAGTTCAAAGAGCTTGGGAATGACATGTTAAACCACATGCGTGCGTCAAGCCAGGCTTGGGCCTGGGCTTATATTAAACTGTCTTTGGTCTAATGGTCAAATGGATCCCACGCGGTTATGGGATTGAAGAGGTGCATCATTTGGATCCGAGATCCATCTTGTCCTCTTTAAAATGAGATTAGGGCATTCCTAATTCACACTTAATCGTGAAGCACTCTCCTCTCATCTATGCTCTCTATATTTCTCTCAGTTTGCGGTGCCCTATGGTTTGTAGCTACTCCTTGCTCCTCTTCCACTCCCATCGTGCAACACTCTCTTTTGTCATACATGCATTTTATCTTAGAAGGAAAGTATAAATACCCATATGTAAAAAGTAGCGTGATACTAGTTTTTCTAAGACAAGTTTGCAAGGATGACTTGCAAGATAAGTTCTTTGTTTTTCACTCTTATTTGTTATTTTTTGTACGGTTTGTTTATGGCATTTTTTGGATATGTGGCTATTTTTTATTTGGATATTTTATGATTGTTTCATATTGGTCTTTTATGCATGTAATCATATGGTTTTTTCTAACAATCTTAAAAAATTTAATATATGTAATAAACATGTCTTCATTTGCTACTCTATGATCGAATATCGATTTAACCTTAATACAAAAAAAGTTTGTTGGGCCCAACCTTAAATGCTAACAGCAACCTATGAAAAATTTTATATATATATATAGATATCGAGTCAGATTATCTCGTACCAAATGATACAGGCCATAAAAGCCAAAAGCTTATTATGTGTGTTGATAGCACCCATAGGGAAAACCTGACAATAAAAAAGAAATAGCCTAGTGATCCTAAGGGGAAACAAACAAAGTATAAAACCAAAGGGTAAGATCTAAAAGAAACTAAAAAATAAATCATGTTGGTTTTATGGTCAGGTTGGACATTGGGCTAATGATTGTCCTTTAAAGAAAGTTAAGAAATCTACAGTCGTTGAAAGAGCTATAGTCAACATGGTGACAAACACCTACTACCAGTGATGTGTATCTTTCTCTTAAACCTCATCTCCTTTCTAATTTATGAGTCATAGTACTGGATTGTGGATACTAAGAATAATATACATGTTTCTATTGATCGGTCTTTGTTTGTGTCTTACAAAACTATTTATGACAAAATCGTGACCTTAAGAGATCATTCGACTACTGAAGTCTCTTAGGATCACAGGTGGATTTGAAGTTTACTTCTAAAAAAGTCACTAGTCTTCGAGGAATTAAGTACAATTCAATGATTCGCCGGAATATCCTTAGTGATCTAGTTTTAGTTAGGCATGAGTTAATGTTAGATTAAAAATATCATAAAGTCATAATTACACGTCTTACTAAGTATTTTTTTGAGAAGGGATATTTATGTGAGGTAGAGGATCTATTTAAAATTTATGTAGAATCAATTATTGATTTTTATATAAATTTTAATATCAATAAAGTTTGTTCTTTTACTTCTTCTTTTGTTTGTAATATTTAATCATTTAATGTATTACATGTTAGGTTGAGTCATGGCAATTTTGATTCCATGAAAAGAATGATGAATCTTAATAATATATTTAAGACTGTCATAGATAGAAAACACAAATGTAGTATTTGTGTGCAAGCAAAACAACCTAGAAAACATTTTTATACGGTTGATAAGAAACTTGAAATTTTGGATTTGGCGTAACTTAAATTTATAAAATCAATAGAATGACAACTAAAGATAACAATAACAACAACAACTAAGCCTTTTCCCATACTAGACGGGGTCAGCTACATGGATTCTTTGTTTCCACAGAACCCTATCGTGTGCCATGTTAGCAGTTAACTCCCAATAAGCTAGATCATTTTTTATTGTTTCTTTCCAACACTTTTGTGGTCGTCCTCTACCTCTTTTAATACTTTTCAAATTTAGTTTTTCTAACCTTCTTACAGGTTCTTCTTTTGATCTTCTTTCTATATGTCCAAACCATCTTAAACGATGTTCTCTCATTTTATCCTCAATTGGTGCCACTCCTAATTTGTTTCTAATAACCTCATTATGTATACGGTCTTTTCTTGTATGACCACTCATCCATCTCAACATCTTCATTTCTGTCACAGACATCTTTTGTTCATGTTGATGATTAACTGCCCAACACTCAGAACCATAAAATATGGCAAGCATAATTGCTGCTTTATAATATTTACCTTTTAATTTTAATGGTATCTTCTTATCACAAAGAATCTCCTCTCCATTTTAAACAACCAGCATTTATTCGATGTGTAATATCTCTATAAATTCTTCCATTACTTTGAAAAATTGACCCTAGGTATTTAAAACTTTCCTTTTGGGGAATGCAATGTGTGCCAATTTTAATTTCTCTGTCCTCTGAAGTAGCCAAATGATCAAACTTACATTCCATATATTTTGTCTTTGTTCTACTAAGTCAAAGGCCTTTGCTTTCTAATGTTTCTCTCCATAGTTCCAATTTTCTATGAACTTTTTCCTTAGACTCCTCCACTAATACAATGTCATCTGCAAATAACATACACCAAGGTACTTCATCTTGAATATGTTTTGTTAACTCATCCATCACCATTATAAATAAGTATGGACTTAAAGTTGATCCTTGATGTAACCCAATATTAACTTCAAAGAAGTGTGTCGTTCCTTCATGAGTCCTCACACATGTTTTTGCACATCATACATGTCTCTTATAAGGTTAATATATGTCAATGGGATACCTCTTTTTTCCAAAGTTCTCCAAAGAACCTCCCTTGGTACCCTATCATAAGCTTTTTCTAGATCAATAAATATCATGTGAAGGTCATTTTTTTTTGCTCTAAAATGTTTCATAAGATGTCTCAAAAGGTGAATTGCTTCAATAGTAGATCTGCCTGGCATAAATCCAAATTGGTTCTCTGTTGTACTTGATACTTGTCTTAACCTACATTCGATAATTCTTTCCCATAATTTCATAGTACGACTCATTAACTTGATACCTCAATAATTCACACAATTTTGAATGTCTCCCTTGTTCTTATATATGGGTATAAGTGTACTTGCTCTCCATTCCTCGGGCATCTTTTGGTTTTTCCTTATTTCATTAAATAGTCTTGTGAGCCAAGTGATTCCTATTTCTCCTAGTATTTTCCAAACTTCTATAGGAATATTATCTGGTCCTACCTATTTACAACTCTTCATATGTTTAAGAGCCTCTTTGACTTCATTCTTTTGAATATGTCGGTAGAAATTGTGGTTTATATACTTTTCTGACTTGGCTAAATCTCCTAAACTAATACTAATATCTTTATTTTCATTAAAAAGATTATAAAAATAGTTTTTCCATCTATTTCTTATATCATCATTTGCCACTAGAATTTTTTCATCCTCGTCTTTTATGCATCTAACATAATTAAGATCTTTAGTTTTCTTATCTCTAGCCCTTGCTATCCTAAAAATATCTCTTTCACCCTCTTTTGAGTTGAGTTTTTTATATAAGTCCTCCCAAATCTTAGCTTTTGCTTCACTAACGACATTTTTCACTTCCTTCTTTGCTTTCTTATAAGCTTCTAAAGTTTCACTAGTTTTCTTCGCATAATGTAATTTGTAATATGCCTTCTTTACCTTGATTTTATTTTGTACTACTTCACTCCACCACCAAGCTTCATTTTGTGCCGGTACACCTCCCTTAGATACCCCTAACACATCTTTCGTCACTTTCCTAATATGTATAGCCATATTATTCCACATATCATAGGGTGTGCCAACATAATTCCAAACATCTCCTTGAAGGACTTTTTGTTTAAATATATCTTCTTTCTCGCTTTTGAGGTTCCACCATTTAGTTTGAATAGCTCGATGCACTCTTTTCTTCTTTGTCTATTTTTTTATTTGTAAATCCATAACTAAAAGTCGATGTTGGGTGGTTAAGCTTTCTCCTGGAATTACCTTACAATCTTTACAACACGCTCTATCTTTTTTTCTACAAATAAAGTAATCAATTTGTGTTTGTGATAAGCCACTCTTATAAGTAATTAAATGTTCATCTCGTTTTTTGAAGATTGTATTGACTATAAAGAGGTCAAATGACATAGCAAAATTTAAAATCTCCCTACCTTCCTCGTTTATATCCCCAAAACCAAAGTTTTCATGAATCCCTTGATATCCTAATGCCTCTTTACCGACATGTCCATTTAAATCTCCTCCTAAACAAATCATCTCCCTTTGTGAAATCTTTTAAAACACCTTATCTAACTCTTCCCAAAAAACTGTCTTTATACTATCTTCTAGTCCTACTTGGGGTGCGTAAGCACGAACTATATTCAAAACCTCTGCTCCTAACACTAATTTCAATGTCATGATTCGGTCACTATATCGTTGTATGTCTTCTACACTCTCCTTTAAATCTTTATTTATGATAATACCAACTCCGTTTCGAGCATTTTCTTTACCTGAGTACCATAATTTAAAACATGTATCCTCTATCTCCTTTGCTTTTTCTCCAACCCATTTTGTCTCTTGTAAACATAGAATATGAATCTTTATTCAATTCATAGTATCTACCACCTCCATTAGCTTATCCGATAATGTTCCGATATTCCAATAAAAAATACGAATCTTATTATCTAGGACTAGCTTCCTTACCCCCCGCATCCGTCCATAATCAAAATGCTGAGACCCTCTCTAAAAACTTTTCACTACATTCGAGCGACAATGTAGCGGGACTAACTTCTTTACCCACACCCGTCCATGATGTGGAAACCCTCTCTGCAATTGATTCACTATATTCGGGCGAAAATATAGTGGCTCTTGCTTACTTCTTACTGCATTCGGGCTTTGCAGCACATCGCTAGGCGGGGACGCCCCAAAGCAATGCTCATAATTTTTGTAATCTATGTTGTAAAAATCCGACGAGGTTTTTACGCTGGCTGTCGGAACCCTAACACAACCCTCCTCCTTTATTCGGGCTTGGGACCGGCAATGCAAGGGTGATCCCTTACATGGGCGGAGATAATAAAATATATTTTATTATATTTATTGATGATTACAATAGATAATGTTATATTAACTTGTTTAAAAGTAAAGATAAAGGATTAAAAAAAATTGGCACAACCCTAAGTTGACAAGGTACTTAAACGATTAATGTATGATAGGAGAAGAGAGTATACCTCTATTTCAAGAATATTATCAAAATAACAATATTGTACATGAGGTTAATGATCTTTATTCACTGCAATTTAATGGGATAGTTGAATGAAAAAATAGAGACATGTATGATATGGTAAATGTTTACTTCAAAGTTTTAGGTTACCTACTTATATGTGGAAAAGCTTTGAATACAACTTTTCATATTCTGAATAGAGTATCTCATCAACATAAGGAAAGTATTATCTTTAAGCTTTAGAAGGGTCAATCTCAAATATCTTAAAGTGTGAGTTTGTCTTACAAAAGTTCTTATCTATGAATACAAAATAAAGAAATTAAGACCTAAAATAGTAGATGTCATATTTTTGAATTACGTAGAGATAAGTTATGCATATAACTTTTTGGTCATATGATCCAACATATTTGTCATAAATGTCAACATGATAGTTGAGTTATGTGATGCTATATTATCTTACCATACTACTGATTCTATTCTCGATCACATGAAAAAGATAATAAATGTGGGAGTGACCTTGAAGCTGTTATTTCAAGATGAGATAACTCTAAAGAAATAACTAAACTAATAAGAAGTAAATGACCTAGAATATAAAAGGATTTTGGAAGTAACTTTGTTACTTTTAATGTTGAGGATGATCCTATTACCTTCTAGCAGACTATGACCTCACTTGAGAGTAAGTATTAGAAGGAGGTTGTTAATGATGAAATCTAGTTAATTCTTTTCAATTGTACTTGAAAATTAGTTTATTTGCCTACTCGTTGTTCTCTTGTGGGTTGTAAAGAGACTTTAAAAAAATTGAATGCAGATAGAACAATTAATAAGTAAAAAGCTAGGTTAATTGCAAAGGATACACACAAAAGTAATGAATGGATTATTTTGATACGTATTCTCTTGTTTTGTAGATGAATTCAATCTGAGTGCTTATAGCAATAGCCTTTGTATATGATTTTACAATCCATCAATGGATGTGAAGATTACTTTCCAATATGGTGACCTCCATGAACAAATGTATATAGATCAATCAAAGGGATTTGTGGTTCATGAAAAAGAGTCTAAGGTGTGTAAGCTTGTTAAATCATTATATGGTTTGAAACAAGTTCCTAAACAATGACATAAAACGTTTGATTGTGTGGCATCATATTTTGGATTCATTACTAATGAATTTGATAAGTGTGTCTATTGGAAGTTAGTCAATAATATATTTAGCATTTTGTGTATGTATGTAGATGGTGTTTGGTTTTGATATGGGAATAGTAAATGAGACTAAATCATTTTTTATGTAATAAATTTGAGATTAAGGATTTGTGTGTAGTTGATGTGATTTTAAGGCTTAAAATCACAAGGTCTATTGATAGTATATTAATCTCTCAGTGTCAGTATATTGAGAAAATTTTAGAGAGATTTGGATATACAAACTATAAATCTGTTAAGACCTTATATGATTCATCAAAAGCTTTGTATAAGAATTATAGTGATATTTTTGTATCTCAATTACAATATTCTCATATTATCGATAATTTGATATATCTGCCCAAATATATTACATGATATTGCTTTTTTTGTATGTAAATTGAGTAGATACACTAGTTGTCCAAATAAAACTCATTAAGAAGCTCTAGACAGAGTACTTCGTTATGTGAATAAAACTATTTTCCTTGAGCTTTATTACGAAAAACATCCTTCTATTATTAAATTATTTAGTGATACTAGCTAGATTGTGAAGAACTTTGAGAGCAATGAGGTCATTAAATATGTGTTTCTTGTGGGTGATGAAGTTGTCAACTAAAAATACAAGAAACAAACCATTTTAACTTATTGTACCTTAGAGGCATAACTACGTGATTTGGACTAGACTGAATTGAAAATTGAACGAGTTAAGGAACTTATGTCCAATTTACTTATGATAAAGAAGTTGTTTCCTATAATTTTAATACTCTATAATAGCATTATCATGATTGCTAAGATCAATAGTTTAAAGTACAATCAAAAGCAATGTAAATACATCTAAGTGAGACTTAAATGTATAAGGATTGATGTGTTTGATGGGGTTATGACTATTGATGTTGTTGGATCAAAAGATAATACAGTGAATCATTTGACTAAGGGTCTATGTGTAGCCCTAGTCAAGAAATCTAGGTTGGGGATGAGACTGAAGCTCACAATTTATTTACAAGCAATGACAATCCAACCTAACTAAGTGGAGATCACACAAGGTATGTTGAATGTAGTAATAACAAATTATTGGGTGAATAAGATGACACTTATCTCTATGTAATACTTTTAGTATATGTATGTTTATTCTCTGAAAATCTAAAGTGTTATGACTGCATGTTAGTAAGATATTATTTTTTAAATGGGATCAAGTCTTAAGATAGGATGCTAAGAGTACATCTTTAGATATGCTCAACTAAGTGATTGATATTATGAGACTGCAATAGGGGAATTAGGTTGTTCCATATAGTCAATCATAATACACGATATGGATGCATGACTACTAATGCATCACTCCTAAAGATCACACTATAACCTTTTTATTATATTGTTAACAATAAACACATTTACGTCTAAGGTTGAGGTTCAAGATGTATGTTCACAATTCTTATAAGATAATATTAGATAACTTATATGGATGTGTACATATATGTGTGGGTGCTTGCATGTATATATATATATGTGTGTGTGTACAGAGGTGGATAGAGAAGCTGCGACCCATCTGCCTATAATTATCCCACGGTGGACCATAGGTTTAACGCCTCGTTTCCATCACCATGTTTGACTTTAAAATTGTTCTCTCTGGACTTTGCCTAAATTTTCTGACTTAACTGGACGCTTACATTATTTACATCATGTATGAGTTCATTTCCCTTATCTAGAATTTCCATATGCAACTATGAAATGTAGCATCCCGATAGTCTCCGGGACACACTTGTACAATTCATCTGTGACAGTTTAAACTTCTCTTGTGGAGAGTCTCTCTTTTCCTTTTTGACATGCACACTATGGCTTACTGTCCAAATGGTTGTAACCTTTCCAGAATTGAAAATTCAATTGATCGACTTTTCTAATGACTTTGCAAGTATCAACATCTAAGTGTGAAATTAGTTATATTGATCTTATGATTTTCACCCGTTTAACTCCAAAAAAGCACCACCAAGAAAACGATTATTCACTTTGTAATGCATTCTTTGTCTTATAAATTGTAGTCTATCAAAAACATATACATCACTTATCAGCTTGCATTACTACCGAAGTGGTTTTGGAATTATTGTTTCATGAAGTTATGCTTAAGACAGCGTGAATAGGCACGTTTTACAATTTTCTTGTGTTATCCCAGAAAAAAAAATGTGGCTACAAAAGGGCTTGGAGTGGTTGTTTCATGAAGTTGCATTTAAAACAGCGTTCACGCCTTGACATTTTATATTTTTGTGTGCTTTATCTCAAAATATCCATTGTGATATGTGTATATATATATATATATAGTATTCGATTATTCACTTTACTCGGTTCTCAAACCTTAAAAACCGAACCGAAATGGTAAACCAATTTTTTATAAAACTGTAAACCGAACTGATTTGCAGCAGAAAAGAACTGAAATAGTTATTCGGTTATATCCGAATAATGTTCACCCCTAATCAGCAGCTCTTCTTTGTGTTGATGAACTAACGTAATATGGTGAAATTTTAAATAGCTAGTTTAAGAAAGTTGTTCCATGAAAAGGGACCCCAAGAAAGCTTTTAGGTGTGGTTGCAAATGAGCAGACCTTGTTACCGTTGCCAAAGCCAATTCCATATCTATAAGAGTCTGCCTTAACCAGTATCCTTGTAGAGAGAAAAGGATCAAGAAGTTACAGATATCAATCAACCTGAAATACTTTGTTAATTTTGAGCGTGCCATGTTACTAGGTATTTTTGTTATATGTCCATAGGATATCAGTTTGAAAAGTTCAACAAAATAACTTCGGGAACGAACAATCACAGCACCGAAATTCGGTTGTTCAATCATTTGAAAATCATACTCTCATGATGAATCCATCTCTATGTCGAAGTTAACTTCAATAATTAAAAGGGTGATAATCATACGAAGAATCTACGTCCATTGTTTTCACCTTTTGTTGCAATTCGACATTTCTATGTTTCGATGCATCTTATTTTTGTTACACCCAGCATCCAACTCCTATGGCATTGATAGTGACAGAAGAAGCACTGTTTTAAAAAATAATAGCTTTTAATCCATCAGCCTATTATGATAACAATCTCAATAATCTAGGATAATATGCTCATACAATTTTAACCAATCATATTGGGTAGAATGAAAAATAATACAGTTGCTTAAATGTGGTACGTACTCTTCATCATGTCAGAGAACACATGATCTTTCCTCCACATAGAACCTATGCTTCACTTGCTTCTGTTACCCGAGACCAATTGCTGCGCAATGTAATGAGTAACAACATGGTAGCCTGGCAGAATAGACCACAAATGACACCCAACCAGAGTCCCTGTAGGCATATCGACAAGTTTGCCAATGCACGAAGCAATCAAGTGTTGGCATTACAATTAAAAAGCTAGAAGTAAATGTCTAGAAATAAGAAATACAAATGTCAACCGTATCATACCATGTGAATATTTCATATTATCTGCGAAATCAGAGAGAGAGAGAGAGAGTACTAAAAACCTCATCGCTCACAGCCGTCAAGGACTCGTAGGCAGTTTCCAAGATAAAAATGTTATGACATGAGTATGAATGTCTAATTGAAGATTTCTAATAGCTTAAAATATGCATTAGGTCTGAGAGTGCATCACCTCCGTACCGAAGTTCAGTTTGAATGCGAACAGAATGGCAATTGGCGTGCCAACAATATAAAAGGCTGCCAAGTTTGTCCATGCTGCTAAGTGCTGCCAACCACAGCCTCTAGAAACACCTGATCAACACGAATGTAAATCTGAGGCTCGTAGGTTAAAGATGACAAAATATTAAAAGATATGCACATATGATTGCAAGCAAGCTCCCAAGATAAGAATTCATTGGCGTACGGATAGAAAGGGGCAATATGCATTAAAAATACCTGAGAGAACCCCCTGTGCTGCATCTAACAATATTGATAAAGCGAGTAGAGGAGTCATACGATCAAAACCTTGCTTAATGTTCCCAAGGTCACTAAAGGCAGAAGCCCATAGGTCATGTCCAAATGCAAGTGACAACACCATTATCATGGCAAGGATGACAGAAAGTTTTAGTGTGACAGCAACAGCAATCTTAGCTTGATGAGAATTTCCAGCCCCCACCTCATTTGAAACACGAGTGCTGCCAAAAAAGCCTGTAGCTAATGATCCAAAGCTGATATCTCGAAGTGAAAAAGCATGTAGAAGATAGACTAAAAGTACCTCACAGCTGCACTGAAGCCAAATGTTATCATATATGTGATGTTTTCCGTGAGCACGCTTTGTTAGAGATAAGCACAGGAGAGCAAGCTTTCATTACTTCTGGACAAAGATATCGAATAAATTGACAAGTTGAACTCAATATTACCACATAGCAGTAAGGGAAGTGCTGATTTCCGAATTTGGCAACAATCCAGCAAGTAAGACGAGAATTTCAAATGCCCAATACTCCAAGCTGTGATGTTAATAAGAAAACATAGCTCAGTTTCCCTTTGAGGTTCTCCCTTTTCCGAAAGAGAATATTTTTATATCATAGAATCATGACAAGGATTTGTTGGACCGAAACAGAGTACAATTTAGTGCATTGAAGGTCATGATTTTGGGGAGGAGCTAGCACTAGCAGTGACCCAGTCCATCCATGGCCACTTGCTTTGGTGATCATAAAGAAGACAACCAGCTCAGTCGATGGACACATTCAACAAACCTTCATTCTTCCAACAAGATGAATTGCCATCAGAAACCTAACCACCATTCTGGAAAACCTCGTTTTACTGCAGCTCTGCCTTATCCAGGAAAATGGAACCCTAATTGGGGAACTTTTGCCAACTGCAATCTATATACCTGATCAAACGAATTTGAATACAGGAAGGAAGTTCAAGTATACCAAACAAGAGGTTGATTTCTCTTCCCTGCATTACATAAACCATCAACGGTTATGTGGTAACTCCTGAATTCAGATTGACTTGGACTAGTTTTATACACCAATCGTGCCAATATTGTCAGCCTTGAGAAGGCCAACTGTTCACAATAACAAAAGATCTGCATCCCTGATTCTATAAATGAAACATAAAAAGAAGATTCTGAGATGGAGTGTTTAACCATTCATTATTTAGTCTGCACTCAGCCTTTTTCATCATTTTGACAGCAATCTCAGTATCCATCTGGTAGGATCACATAGACTCGTACAAATCCTTCTTACTGCAACAATTGCCCAAAAGTGATACCAGATTCCCTCTACATTTGTGTCTGATTGCTTCAGTACTTTTCTTTAGGAGAAGTGTCAATCGTTTGGATAAGGTCTTCTGCACTCGTTATATGCTCAAGGTTGTGCAGATCCAGGCTTGAGAATATATTTATTCTATCACTAGCCTTTGGCACTCCAAATAACATAACCAAGTTTTTCCAGCAATTTTGCTACTATTTACCCAATAACCATAGAGATCAAAAGGGTATATGTTAAGCACTTGCATTGGCATCAATGTCATGGTAGATGGCTCCAGACTTAGACACTAACATCAGTAGTTGGTTCCTGACTGACACTAACAGTTATGTGAGACTTTCTCGATTCCCCATATGGATGAAGTTGTTGTAATGAAACAGCACCTTAAGTGCTTCAATAATAATTGCAACAGTCCGATACTTGTATTCATAGAAATCAGCCACTAAAAAGTGACTATAAAATGTCTTAAATAAGACCTAAATTACCAAATAAGAATGCTTAACTGAATAAACTCACAATGAACTTCTATTAATCAGCCTAAGGCATATAAAACACAATACAACATTGGGCCTTTTATAAAGAGTGGCTATTAACAGCCACTATGGCCAACAACTAGATTTCTAGCTGTTTGGGCTGCTTCCAATGGCTAGAAATCTTAGCCATTGGACCGTTGAAGTACATTCAACATTGTTGTCCCTTCTTCAATAAAGACAGAAAAAGAAAAAGAGATGCATTGTGCATAATGCATATATAGAGATTACATACATTTTTGACACTCCTAAACAGACGTGAATCACCAAAAATTTACTAACTAAAAACTGAAACGTGGAATTGAGAATGACTTGTAAAGACATCTCTAAGTTGATACTCATATCGAATGAAATGGAGAGCTAAGTGTCATTGTAGATGTTCTTATTGCGTATAATGGCAGTTTATCTCAATCTCAATGTGTTTGGTACGTTTATAGGTGTTATTATTAGAAAATATACATAATACTTTTATTGTCACAATATATGAGAGGAGTGACCGCAAGTGATATACCAAGATTCTGAAGAAGTCTTCTTAGCCATGATTCTATATTCAACTTCAGTAGGAGAGAGGAGACACCTGTTGCCTTTTGCACTTCCACGAAATAATAGTCTCTAAGGAAGTTATAATACCGTGTTGCGGAATGCATGTCATTCACATCATCACCCCGATCTGCATCAGTATAGGCAATTAAATTGAGTGATGAAGAAGAAGATAGGAACACTCTCTTTTTAATGGTACGTTGGACATATCTTACTATTTACCTGAGAACACTCATATGCATTGTGATAGGTTATTGGAATTAACTTACTGTATGAACAACATGAGTGATGTCACGATGAGTGATGGTAAGATATGTCAAAGATCCAATCATCTATCTATATAAGATGGGGTTACTAAGTGATTCTCTATCTATAAGTCTCGTCTTTTGATTACAACTATGTTGTCATCTGTCAGTCCTGATCTAGAAACAACATCAATAGCAAACTTAGTTTGAGATAAAAATCCTCCCTATCATTATGAGTTACCTCGATACCACGAAAGTACCATAGATGACCAAGATCCTTCATTTCAAATTCTTTACCAAGATCTTGTTTAATATTTTGTATACCTATGTTATCACTCCATGTAACGATATCATCTAAAAAAAAAGGATTAGAATACCTGTAACATATTTTCTTATAAATAATGCAGTACCAGTATAAAACCATGAACAACCATAAATTCATTCATTTTGTCAAATCATGCCTTAGGTGCCTGTTTAAGTCCATACAAAGCCTTTTAAGACAAAGAACATGCTTTTTTGAAATAACAAAACCAAGAGAAAGTTCTATATAAATCTCTTCTCTTAGCCATCAATTTGAGTAAGCATTCTTAACATCTATTTGAAATCCTAATTGCACTAATGGCTATAAGAGTCCTTACTGTGGTCATTCTAGCTATTCGAGTGAAGATTTCTTCATAATCTATTATTTATTCCTAAGAATATCCCTTAATAACTAACCATGTTTTACATCATTCTAGAGTAGCATCACTATGGGTTTTAACATTGTATATCCAACTATACCCTATAGGCTTTTTGGTCTTAGGACAAGTAACTATCTCTCATGTTTGACCTTTGTTCAAGGTATCTAGCTCCCCGTTCATAGCATCAAGCCACACCTAAGATGCTTGAGGTTTAAAGGTCTTAGGTTCTCGAATGACTAAAATAATAGTTAACAGTGCTCTATATTGTGGTGAGAAGGTTTTATAAGAGCCAAATCTATTAGAAGGCCTGAAATTCTTACTAGATTTTGTCTAATATAATATATTTCAAATAGAGTTACAAAATTCCTTGAATGTACTAGCTGATTCTCTACATTCTCTTTTTGATCTTCATTGTTACCAAGAATATCAATCAAGAAACCGTCTTTATACTATCTTTAGTAGTAATTAGTAGTGTCTAGGGGTAGTTTAGGAATTCAAGTTAGAAGGAGTATAAGTATTAGAGATTAGGGTTAAGTCAATGATGAAGCAAGGCTGGACGACAGCACTAGTGGAGGCCGCACGGTGTGTTTTGGGATGCCTCCAATCTGCCAGGTTTTGTAAGTCTTCTTATTCTAGATGAATGCATTTATTTTCTAATAATTATGATCTCCCGAGGCATCCTTTCTCTCTTTGACTCCAACTCGCCCTCTCTTCTTCTTTTTTGTTGCTCCCAACGACCGATCGTTCTGATATCATGTTTGAATTTGGGAGTAGCGTAGTGAAAGATCAAACAACAAATATTAAGAAGAGGAAAAACATGAGAGATCGGAGGAGGGGGAAGACCTCCAATGGAGGTCGCCCCCCTCTTTCTCTCTTTCTTAATATGAACCTCTTAACCCTAATACAAAATTCCAGCCTTTATATAATGGGCCGTAAAACAGAAAATAACAAAAATGACCTTAGTACTACGAATAATTACAATAATACCTAAAACATCAAATTTACTAAAACTGACCCTAAAAGCATATTATTTAACATATACCACATCCAATGTTGTTTTAAAACCCTTATCGGACAATGTTCCAATATTCGAAGAACCAATACGAATCTTATTATCATATGTTTATACTACAGATAAAACATAATTAAATGTTGATAAAATTGGTGACTGCAAAATAAATTTTTTGAAGTTTTCAAAATTAGTGTTGCCTCAAAACTAAACTTGAACTTACTTTTGGTATCTCAAATTTTGGATAAAAATTATGTTATAACTTCTTCATCCATAGGATGTATTAAATGATAGCCTCTCGAAGAAGGTGATTGGTCGTAGTCATAGGGAGGGCGAACTTTATATTATGGACTACCTAAATAGCATAGATATGCTAATGTATTGACTAGTGATGCTCTTCTATGGCATAAAAGATTAGGACATCTTAAAATTTAAAAGTTGTATCAATGTCCTCTTAGAATAAATATTGAAAACTTTTCTTGCAAAGATTATATACTTAGCAAAATGCAACATCTAATATTTTCAAACAAAACTATTATCTCCACATTTAAAGGCCAAGTTTGATGTTTTTCAAAATTTTGTTATATTTCATAATCTTGTAAAAAATCAATTTGATTTCGAAATTAAGATTTTTAGATCCAACTCGGGAGGAGAGTTTATGTCTACAAAGTTTAAAAATCATCTTGACAAATTTGGGATCGTGCATTAAACTTCTTGCATTAAAACTCTTCAACAAAATGGCGTTTCGGAACGTAAACATCGCCATATATTGGAAGCCACAAGAACGTTGTTATTATATAGTGGTGTTCCTAAAATGTTTTGGTCGAAGTCATTATGACTTCTATTTACCTAATTAATCGAATGTCATCTTTAGTTTTACAAAACATGTCCCTTCTATAAAAGCTCTTTCAATTTTCTCCTAATTACTCTAGACTTCGTGTGTTTGGATATAAATGTTTTGTTTATACTAACAAAGATAATAAACTTTTTTTCTCGTACCATAGAATATGTTTTTCTAGGATATGGAATAACTAAAAAGAGGTATAAGTGTTATGATTGTAAAAATGATAAGCTTTATGTATCGCGAGATGTCAAGTTTTTTGAAAATGAATATGTTTTTAAAGGCATGGATGATGTTAGTTCTCTTAATAACTCCTCCTTTTCCTTCTTTAATGATATTTTAGGTGAAGAGGTGATTCATGTAGAAAATGACATTGATGAACATATGACTTCAAGAAACCTTGTTACACCTTTTGATCCAACATTATACTAGGAGAACTGTGCCTATTCCTAGAAGGTCAAAACGTGATTCTAAATTTTCTTAAAGGTTTGTCTCCTATGATAGCTTTTCATCAAGGCATAAAGCCTTGGTAACAAATATTTCAGCTATAAAGGAACCTAGAACCTTCAAGGAAGCTCAGTTATCACAAGACTCGATTCATACCATGAACGAAGAGTTGGTTGCTTTATATAGAGCTCAAACTTTGGATGTTGTCTTTAGACCATTAAACAAAAATACTATAGGTTGTTGGTGGGTCTATAAAATTAAGACTAATGGTGATGGTTCATTAGATTGCTATAAAGTTAGATTAGTTGTCAAAGGTTACTCACAAGAATATGGAGTTGATTATAAAGAAACCTTTGCTCCTGCGGGTAGAATGATAACGGTTAGAACACTTATAGCTGTGTGTAATTCATCATCGAAATATCTTTCAGGTAGATGTCAAAAATACTTTTTTTAATGGTTGATTGAAGGAAGAAGTATATATGGAGCCTCCTCCTGGTCTCAATCTTCCTATAAATCAAGTTTTAAAGCTCAAAAGAGCTTTGTATAGCCTCAAACAAGCTCCTGAACCTTGGTCTCATAGAATTACTGAATTTATGACATTGTATGGTTTTACTATATATTATACTGACACAACTTTGTTTATAAGAAAGTCTTGTGCAAGTATTGTTATTCTTTTGCTCTACATCGATAATATGATTATTATGAGATAGTGATAATTCCGGTATCCAGCAAATCAAGCAAGAACTTGGTAATATGTTTGAAATGAAGGATCTTAGCCAACTTTCTTATTTTCTTGGCATTCAAGTAACTCGTGATGATAGAAGTTTCTTTTTATCATAAACTACGTTTACTAATGATATTGTTCTTAGATCAGGAATTAGAGATGATAAAGTTATTGAAACAACAAGGTAATAAATCAGAAGATGCGTCTAATTGATGATGAACTTTTGAGTGATCCCATACCTTATAAACAGATGGTTGTGTTAGAAAACTGGGCCTGGGGGCCTCTGGCCCAGCCTGACAGGCCCTAGCTCACTGGGCCAGGGCCAGGGGGGCACTAACTGTTGGGGGTTGTCGGCAACTAGCCCCCCTCTCTTTCCTCTTCACTCCTTCACTCTCTCTCACTCTCTTTCACTCATTTTTCTCTACAAATACCTCTTGTAAACCATTTTAAATTCAAGTCTTTCATATCTAATGAATAAAGATTATTTAAGTTTGTGTTGTGTTCATTCTCCTTTTTGTATGCACTTATTGCTCTCGGCTATTGCCTTTTCTAAAACTTTGTGATTGTTACTTTGTGGTGTTGTTCACTCATTAATCTTCCGTAACTACACTGAAGCATCGTCTTCATTACATGGTATCAGAGTCATTTTTCGATCGTGAGAGAATTGTTATCACCTCGGGAAGCGTGTTGATCATATTTTGTATTGTTCATCACCTCAAAAAATGTGCCAATCATATTTTGTAAGTTTACCTCTTTAGTTTATTTTTCCTTGAAATATGGATGATAAAGGGGGTTTCAATTTTCGTCTAACATCTTCGAATTATAAAACATGGGCCCAATCTATGAAAAATTACTTATATTTCAAAAAATTATGAGGCTATGTAAGTGGTTCGAAGGTAGAACCTGTTGAAGATGTTTAATACTATTTAGTTATAGTTAATTACATTGTTATAATCAATGTATTTTGTAGTTAAGTCTTTATAGTTACTTTATAGTTATATCATTTTTAAAAGTACTTTTAAATAAGGCCTCATTAATGGCACTTTAGTAATTAGGGATACTTTTAATCTTATATTTAAAGGGGAAACCCTCAGCCGTGTACATGCTTCTTCCTTGATCAATAAGACAGAAAATAATGGCAGCTACAAGAGGGCCGATTCTCCCTTCTCATCTTCTTGAATACAACATGTGAAATCTGTGAATCATTGTATGGAAATCACGATCATGGTATCAGAGCCAGGTTTGAAGAGCGTAGCCGCCAACGACACCTGGAAAAGAAGCCAGCAGTAAGTAAACATTCAGTTTTTCAAAATTAAAGGTCGAGGGTTTGTTTTAGATCTGATCTAACTTGAGAGGATTGCACTCTCTAAGCATAGTCAAAATCAGATTTACAGATTTGATATTAAAATCAAATCTATTAAAATCAAATCTAGGGCAGGCAACCCATATCGACATATACTGATTATATGTATAGGCATCTGCAAGTATTGATGCCTGTGATCAGCAAATAGAAAGTACTGGCTTTTATATTCATATTGGCATACAATAACTGCCAATACAAGCCAGTCAAGTTGCATATAGAAGATCGGCGAGTGGGAGTCTGATCAAGCACGTCTGGCAGCAAGTAAGAATCTGCAATTAAATCAAGAGTATTAGTGACATCTAATACGTGCAGCTGACTACATATAGAAGGCAGAAATACATCAATACTCGGCTCAAGAAATAGTAAAATAATATGGACAACAAGTTGAAAGAAGAACTGTCTTCTAGCTATGGAAATGATCAAAAAATGGAACCATTCCAAATCACAAATATCCGATTAGATGGGAGAAATTATAGAGAATGGGCTCAATCAATTGAACTGGTTCTATGATCAAGAGGAAAAGTGTCTATCATCAAACAGAGTTCACCTCTAGAGGGAAGCAGTGCAGACTACGAGAGATGGTCTAAAGATGATGCTCTAGTAAGTCCATGGCTCATTCAATCCATGAATCCCTCAATTAGTAAAACATTTATGTATATGAAAACTGCTGTTGAAATTTGGGCCGCAGTAGAAGAAGCCTACTCCAGAGAGAGGAATATTGCCAAAGAATATGAAATCATTGAAAGAATCAGAAAGTGTCGCCAAGGAACCAGATCAGTAAGCGAATACTATGGAGAACTGCGGGAACTATGGAATGAACAAAGACATTTAGTAGAAAATAAATGTAGTCATTGTGTCAAAGAGAGAAGCTGAAGGAGAAATTCGGAAAGTGTTTGATTTACTTTGGGGAGTCTCATCAGAATATGAATCCATCAAACTCAATATCTTAAGCAAGGAAGAGTTACCATCGCTTGGAACTGTATATTCACTTCTGTTGAAAGAAGAAGACTGGAAGAATTTAGAAAAGGGTGAACACATACAAAGTGAGAAATCTGCATTTATTGGTAGAGGACACAGTAATTATCAGAGAGGAAGAAACTCGTTCAGAGGCAGATGAAGAGGTAGGAATCAATATTATGAAGATAAGAGCAAACTACAGTGCACACATTATGGAAAAAGGGGACATACCAAAGAACAATGTTGGGAAATTATTGGAAAGCCTCCAGAATATAGAGACTACGATAGGAAATCCACAGAGTATAAAGATTATGGCAGTCATATAGCATCGGTATCTAACAAGAAAACAGAAATGAGTCCTGCAGATGAAATGGCAGAATTAAAGAAACAGATAACTGAAATTGAAACACGTCTACGAGATCAATCAACCACTTCTACTTCACAGACATACTTAAATCCTCCTGCTTCATACAGTATTAGTGGTAATTATCCTCTTCAAGATTCTGCAAATGGATAATAGATTCAGGGGCTATTGACCACATGGTAGGAAACAAAACTAATCTTATGCATTATGAAATGATTCAAACTCCACAGTATGTGAAGGTAGCAAATGGCTCTTTGATTCCTATGAAAGGAAAAGGAGAAATTCACAGAGATAATCTCAGACTTAATTCAGTGATATATATTCCAAAATTTCCAGTAAATCTACTTTCAGAAAGTTCCTTGGTTAGAGATATGAATTGTACAGTTACATTCTCTCCACATGGTTGTGTGTTTCAGGATTTGAGGACAGGAAGAATCTTTGAACGTGGTGAACTACGCAATGGACTCTACATACTATCTGGAGATCAAATTTTAAAGTAAAAGAAAGCGTTGGCAACTATTACTGCAGATGAAGAAATAAAAGTTTGGCATAGTAGATTAGGACATTTGCCTTTGTTTAAAATAAGAGAGCTTGTCTCTGTTGAAGAATATGTTTATCTAATGTCTTTGTGTTAGTTTTATGTTTCTAGGTATTATTGTACTCGCCCGAAACTGTAGGGGCATTTTGGTAATTTTTTGTACTAGGGGTATTTTGGTCATTTTATGTTTTACAACTCCTTATATAAGGGCTGATAAGTTATATTAGGGTTTAAGAGTCAGTGAATAAGAAAGAGAGAGAAAAAGAGTCCTCCCCCCTCCTCCGATCTCCATGTTTTCTTCTTCATCGTGTATTCTTGTTTTCTATTATCGATTATCTGCTGCGCATCCACATTTCCAACATGGTATCAGAGCATATAAGGTCAGTAAATCAGTGGTTTGTTTCTTGAAAAGAAGAAGTATTCGGCATGGAGAAGTGTTAAAAGTTTTGGGAAGAATCCATACTGAAATCGTTGTTGAAAGGTTAGTTATTTGTAACAACTAAGTGGCAAGACAACAACCATTAGTGACCAGCCGATTGAAGAAGGCCAATCTATGTGTGTAGACTTCCACTTTTACGTGTGCTTGCAATTTCGCTGAAGAATCTCTCTTGGTCAACTGAAGAGTCACATTGTTCGCTGAAGAATCTCTCTTGGCAATGGCCCAGATTATTTATGCACTTTGAAGATAATGGATGAATCTTATCAACAATTTCCTATGCCCATCACATTCTTCGCTCAGGAGGTGGGAAAACTTCCCTGTGTCAAGTCAGTAGGAGACATAGTTCGTCTTCATCGAGTTATGATGAGAATCCACAACGGAGTTGTTTTTCCTTGATACCACAAGAAAATTTCTTTTTTTCTTTTTGTTCTGTTTGAGGGAAACTGCGGCAAGGACTTTAATCCATATCAGGCCTCTTCTCGCTTCCATATTACTTATCGTGACAAGCTCTGTATTGCAAAATTGAGAAGCTGGTTCGGAAGTTATCATTTTGGTTCAGGACTAAACATGAAAGAGTCCAAAGAGGGATTAAATGAGTTCTCTTCAGCTGAAGGAGGTCAAGGAGGGCCATTATTTTGATTTGATCTACCATGAAGAAGGTTATTGGCCAACTTATCATGATGGCTTTACATATGATTTACCATTGAGGAAGGTATGACAACAGTTATTGAGCCGTGAACGGGGCAATCAAAGTGGAACAGAAAGAATATGTTGATTTTTTGAAGTCCTTTACTCACCCAATATGTTATGAATGCTACCACGGAATTGGGCCTAATTTCATTAGATCTGCAATTGATAAACAATCAACTATGAGAATGGAGATATCGTGGACTGTGTGGACATGGTTGCTGTAGGTTATGCATTTATTGCATAAGGAGCCTTAACCATCTTCTTAATGCTGCAGGCAGAAGTTTCAGGACTCATATTTATTGCATATGGCGGCTGCAGTGTGTATTCCCAAGAAAGCCTAAAGAATCTGATCGTGAAGGTATATGGACCATTAAATACTAGGGGTCCATCATTATGACAGTTATTGGAAGAATACTGCAGCCACGTTATTGGAAGAATTTAATGTTGCAGTAATGAAAAGTGGCTGTTTTGAATTAGGTGGCTGCAACAATTAATAGGGATGGATACTGACAGCCTGGATATTGACATGGATGATGGCTGCAACAATTAATAGGCATGGATATCGACATGGATGGTGGCTGCATTTATCATGGGGTTCGGAAGGCAGGAGCTTGCATTTATCATGGAGTTAGAAAGGCAGGAGCTGAAGTTCGAAGGCATGGATGGTGGCTGCAACAATTAATAGGGTGACATTTTGGTGACTGCAAACTTCATCACAGATTTTATGAGAACAGTGAGCTGCAAATAAATGAATTAATGAGGAAACTAGAAAAAGCAAACCTAAAAGTTTCTAGTCTTCAGCAGTCTCTAGCAGACATTGAAGAACGTTGCATGGTAATGACCAAGAGAAGACGATAACTGGATCCAGACTGAACTTGACTGTTGAGATTGAGAAGGTCTCCTTTGATAGAACTGACTTCTTCCACAAGTTGCAGATGGAACAAATGAGATTGATAGGTCTGGAGCAAACACTAAGGAAAGAGTTGGACTCCTCAAGATTTGAGTTGGAGACCCTTAGGAAGAACATCAGTCTGCTGGAGAGAATGCAAAGTGGTGGAAGTTGTGATGGAGCAGGATGCAGTTGGAGATGATGGTTTATCTGATGTCATGTGAACTAATTTGAAATAATTGGTAACCTTACTGTACAATCTTTAAGGCACTCAGCTGATCAGCTTGAAAGCGATTTCTTAGCAACAACCATGTCTCTCATTCTTTCTCTTGGTGATGTTATCGACCTTCAAAAATTTCAAAATCAGTCATAGCAATTGTAGCCGCATTCACTGGTTGCCCAGTAAGCTTTTGAGACTTTCTGGCTATGATGCGGGTCTGTATATTTTCAAATGGATGGGCTATGGAAAACTCCCTGTCGTATATGTCGATACCCTCTCAAAAGTGAAACAATTTCTGCATATAATGGTTGAAGCTGTAAAGTTGTCATTAAAACAGAATCCAATGCCTTTTTTTCTGCTTATGAGAGGAAAGTGTATCTTAATGAAACAATTACTTTGATCATAGCCAGTGTATGGAGCATCTAAAAAGGCTCAAGGTTTCCCTGCAGACAGAGACTGAAGTGGACCGTTTATTCAAGCCTATTATCAATGACTGCAATTGGAAGACAATTTGCTAACTGTGCGGCAAGCAAGCATTCTTTACTCTAACATGGACCAAACTGATTGGCGGAGTTGATGTTTACATGCTAGTGTGCAGACAACATTATATGAATGACTAAGTTATTATTGAAGTACCAGGACTTGAGTGACAAGGTTGGAGATTTGTCACAGAACGTGTGACTGGTGATAAGAAAAGAGTTTTTTTTTAAATGATGGGACGCATGTTAAAAATGAAGATGAGTCGTGTGTGTTGAAAAGCGTGTGAGCAGATTAATGATGCATATGAAGATGTTTGATGAAATGCTCAAGGAAGAGATGATTAAAATGCATATGAAGTGTTTGAGGAAATGTTAAAGAGAACTGGAAAATTTTTGTGTAAGTTAGCAGTCATGAGGACTGCTTTGTGGTTATGACAGCCAAGAAGGCTACTTTGTTGTTGTGACAGCCAGGATGGCTGCTTTGATGTTGTGACAGTCAGGATGGCTGCTTTATTGTTGTAACAGTCAAGATGACTGCTTTGTTGATGTGACTGCCAGGATGGCTGCTTTATTGTTATGACAGCCAAGATGGCTGCTTTATTGTTGTGACAGCCAGGATGGCTGCTTTATTGATGTGACAGCCAGGATGGCTGCTTTGATATTGTGACAGCCAGGATGACTGCTTTGATATTGTGACAGCCAGGATGGCTGCTTTATTGTTGTGACAGCCAGGATGACTGCTTTATTGATGTGACAGCTAGGATGACTGCTTTATTGATATGACAGTCAGGATGGCTACTTTGATGATTGTGACAGCCAGGATGGCTGCTTTATTGATGTGACAACCAGGATGACTGCTTTGATGTTGTGATAGCCAGGATGGCTGCTTTGTTATTGTTACAATCAAAAAGGCTGAGTTGATGTTGCAGCCAGAGATGCTGCTTGAGATGATTAGTGAGGAAGGCTAAGTTTATATTGCAGCCAAAGATGCTGCTTGAGATGATTAGCCAGGAAGGCTAAGTTTACATTGCAGCCAGAGATGCTACTTGATATGATCAGCCAAGAAGGCTGAGTTGAAGATATTGCAGCCAAAGAAGCTGTTGAAGATTAAACCAGTGATAAAGACAGATGAAGAATGTTGAAAGCAAATATAAAGATTGTTTGGCAAGTTTGGAGTTCGAAGTATCTCACTCCCAACTTGAGGGGGGGTGTTGAAGAATATGTTTATCTAGTGTCTTTGTGTTAGTTTTATGTTTCTAGGTATTATTGTACTCGCCCGAAACTGTAGGAGCATTTTGGTAATTTTCTATACTAAGGGTATTTTGGTCATTTTATGTTTTACAGCTCCTTATATAAGGGCTGATAAGTTGTATTAGGGTTTAAGAGTCTGTGAATAAGAAAGAGAGAGAAAAAGGGGGGGCGGCCTCCATTGGAGGTCCGCCCCCCTCCTCCGATCTCCATGTTTTCTTCTTCATCGTGTATTCTTGTTTTCTATTATCGATTATCTGTTGCGCATCCACATTTCCAACAGTCTCCTTTCATATTCCTAATAATGTGGTCATTCAATGTGATGTGTGTCAGAGAGCAAAGCATCATAGAGTTACTTTTCCTAGTAGTAATTCAAGATCAGTCATTCCTTTTGAGTTATACATTCTGATGTTTGGGGACCTGATACCTTCATTGGGAAACTTTAAATATTTTGTTACTTTTATTGATGATTTCTCCAGACTTACCTTTGTTTATCTAATGAAGTCCAAATCAGAAATCTTTACAATTTTTCCTATCTTTCATAATCTTATCAAGACTCAATTTGGTTATACCATTAAAACATTCAGATCTGATAATGGTGGTGAATTTTGTAATGCTCGGCTTGAATCATATCTTCAGTCTCATGGTATTATTCATCAGACATCATGTGTTTATACACCACAACAGAATGGAGTGGTAGAACGAAAGAATCGACACATTCTGGAAATTGCTCGAACATTACTTCTTGAACACAATGTTTCAATTTTTTTTTGGCCAGAAGCAATCCTTACTGTATATCATGAATCGAATTCCTACTATGGTTTTTAGAGGAAAGTCTCCTTTCAAGGTTATTAAACCTAAAGATAATCCATTTCACCTTATTCCCAGAATATTTGGATGCATATGTTATGTACATGTTCATCAATAATTCAGAGACAAATTTGACCCAAGGGTGATAAAATGTATCTTTATTGGATACTCTTGCGAAAAAAAGGGATATATTTGTTATGATCCTACTTCTTATAGAAAGTATATTTCTATGGATGTGACTTTCTTTGAAACCACCCCATACTATAGAGCTTCCAATGATGTGCCTAGTTCTATTGTTGAAGAAACAATACTACCAAGGATCAGTACCAATGAAGAATTGGAGGAAGAAAATGTGGATACAAGAACCGATCAATACACCGAAAAAGACAAACTGCAAGTGTACAAAAAGGGGGAGAGAAATCTCTTCAGAGACAAACAAATAGATATTATGAATCTAGGGGGAGCAACGACATCTGATTCAAATGAAGTTCACGAAGAAAATGGAAAAAGAGTGGAAGACTCGGAAATTCCCATAGCACTTAGGAAAGGGAAGAGATCATGTTGTAAGTACCCGATTTCCAAATTCATTTCCTATGACAGATTATCAGAAGGATACTATGATTTTGCGCTAAAAGCTGAGATACATCCAATTCCGAAGAACTACCTTGAAGCATCCAAAAATAAACAGTGGATTGAAGCTATGAAATCTGAACTTCAAGCACTATAAAAGAATCAAACTTGGGAACTTTGTGACTTACCAAAAGACAGAAAAGCAGTGTCATGTAAGTGGGTGTATACAATCAAATACAGAGCAGATGGGTCACTGGAGAGATATAAAGCTAGACTAGTAGCTCGTGGATACAATCAATCATATGGGATAGACTATGAAGAAATATTTGCACCAGTAGCAAAGCTGACATCTATAAGAGTCATTATTAGTCTTGCAACTCAAAGAAACTGGACAATGTGGCAACTTGATGTAAAAAATGCATTTCTCCAGGGGGAACTCAAAGAAGAAGTCTATATGGAGTTACCACCAGGACATTCAAATCTCGAAAAGAAGGTATGCAGATTAAAAAAGGCTATCTATGGATTAAAACAATCTCCACGAGTTTGGTTTGAGAAGTTCAGCATTAGTGTTATAAGTTTGGGATATCAAAAGAGTATAAGTTTGGGATATCAAAAGAGTGTAAGTGATCATACTTTATTCTTTAAAAGGGGAGATAAGTTAACACTACTACTGGTATATATCGATGATATTATCGTAACAGGGGATGACATGGAGGAAATTCATCAATTAAAGAAAGAGCTCCATCGGTTATTTGATATTAAGGATCTTGGAAGGTTGCATTATTTTTTAGGCATTGAGGTTGCCTACTCAGGTAAGGATATCTTTCTAAATCAAAGGAAATACACTTTGGATCTGTTGCAAGATATCATAATGGAAAATTGCCGACCTACATATACTCCAATGGATACCAATCATAAGTTACACATGGAAGATGGTGCTGAAAAGGTTGATGTAACTAGATATCAGCAATTGGTTGGAAAATTGATATATCTAACCATTACACGCCCAGACATTGCATATGCGGTAAGCATAGTGAGTCGATTCATGCAATCACCATCAAAACATCATATGGATGCAGTATTTCACATACTACGATATCTGAAAACTACACCCGGTTATGGGATTACCTATAAAGCCAATGGTCACAATGATATTGAGATCTACACTGATGCAAACTGGACAGGTTCTACAGAGGATAGAAAATCAACTACAGGTTATATAACATTGATTGGAGGTAACATAGTATCATGGAAGAGCAAGAAACAATCCGTTGTAGCTAGATCCACAGTTGAAGCAGAATATAGAAAAATAGCGTCTGGTATATGTGAAGGAAAGTGGTTGCGGTCCTTATTAATAGAACTGAACTTATTTGCCGAGAAACCTATACCTATATTTTGTGATAGTAAAGCAGCAATACAAATTGCTTCAAATCCAGTATATCATGAGAGAACAAAACATATTGAGATAGATTGTCACTTTATACGGGACAGTGTACATGCAAAAGAATTTCAGTTAGAACATGTGCAGTCGGGACATCAGTGTGCAGATATGTTGACTAAAGCAGTTAATAGAAGTCTACTTTAGAGACTATGCAGCAAGTTGTGTGTAACTTCTATTTTTCACCCAACTTGAGGGGGAGTGTTGAAGATGCTTAATACTATTTAGTTATAGTTAATTACATTGTTATAATCAATGTATTTTGTAGTTAAGTCTTTATAGTTACTTTATAGTTATATCGTTTTTAAAGGTACTTTTAAATAAGGCCTCATTAATGGTACTTTAGTAAATTAGGAATACTTTTAATCTTGTATTTAAAGGGGAAACCCTCAGCCGTGTACATGCTTCTTCCTTGATCAATAAGACAGAAAATAATGGCGGCTGCAAGAGGGCCGATTCTCCCTTCTCATCTTCTTGAATACAACATGTGAAATCTGTGAATCATTGTATGGAAATCACAATCAGAACCCTCTATCAATGCCACACTTGAACAAAAAGAGGAATATGAAGGAGGTCATAGAACAATCCTATAAGTGCTCATGAATAATGTAAACGAGCACACTAGGGACATTTTGGTCGATTTCACCAACGCTAAATAAGCATGAGAATATTTAAAAAAATCTCATTTCAAAGTGATGTGGCTGATAGGACGGCATTAAGAGACAAATTGGTCTCACTTAAACAAGGAGACAAAGGGGTAAACGATTTTTTTGAAGAATTTTCCAATGTTTGGAATCAATTGTATGGTTACAAAAAGAAATGTACATAGTGTCTTAGTGAGAGACAATGTGAAGATAATGAAGACTTTATATATCAATTTCTAAGAAGTCTCCGGGAAGAATTTGAAGTGGTAAGATCATCGTTCATTCATAGAAAACATTTTCCTACAAAAGAAGAGATTCTTACCGATCTTCAAATGGCGAAAACAAGAATGAATGAAGCAAAACTTCAAAAAGACACCGCCTTGGCCGCATTAAAACTCGGAGCAAATATGAAGGCTTACCGACCTCCTCATTTCAAAAGTGAAGAAGAAAGAAAAGACATCATTTGCCATCATTGTAGAAAAGCCGGGCATATAAGGCCCAATTGCCCAAAATTGAAAAAGAATGTGGCCGTAGTAGAAGAACATGCTTCATCTTCCATTCTTGCACTAACAAAAATTGAAGCAACTTCAAGCCCAAATAAAGGAAAAAGCAACGGTTGGTGTGGCTTGCTCCTCTTCAACAAAAGAAACTCAAGGTATGATCTCTTGGATTCTTGATTCGGGTGCTTCATTTCATATGACATGTAATGAACATATCTTAAAATCATATGTTCAAAAACACTTATCATGTGTTTATACGGCGGATGGTATATAATTAAATGTTGATAAAGTTGGTGACTTGTAAAACAAGAATTTTGAAGTTTCCAAAATTAGTGTTATTCCAAAACTAAATTTGAACTTACTTTCCGTATCCCAAATTTTCGATAAAAATTGTGTTATAACCTTTTCATCCACCGGATGTATTATACAGGATTGCCTCTCGAAAAAGGTGATTGGGCGTGGCCATTGAGAGGACGAACTTTACATTATGGACTATTTGCATAGTATAGGATATATTAATGTCTTGATAAATGATGCCCTTTTATGACACAAGAGACTTGGACATCTTAATGCTCAAAAATTTTATCAATGTCCTCTTGGAATGAAATTTAATGAATCTTTTTCTTGCAAAGATTGTGTTCTTGGTAAAATGCAACATCTTCCATTTCCAAACAAAATACATGTTACAACAAGACCCTTCGAAATAATTCATTCGGATGTATGGGGTCCGACACCTGTTTTGTCTAAAGGAGGTATTTCTTATTATGTTATTTTTGTAGATGACTTTACTAGGTATACATGGGTATATCTTTTAACAGCAAAATTTGATGTCTTTCAAAATTTTGTTATTTTTCATAACATTGTAAAGAATAAATTTGATTTCGAAATCAAAATTTTTAGATCGGATTCAGGAGGAGAGTTTATGTCAAAGGATTTTGAAAACCATCTCAATAAGTTTGGGATTATACATCAAACTTCTTTTTCTAAGACTCCTCAACAAAATGGTGTTTCAGAACGAAAGTATAGACATATTTTGGAAACCACAAGAACTTTTCTTTTATCAAATGGTGTTCTGAAAATTTTTTGGGCAGAAGCTATTATGACTGCAGTCTATTTAATTAATCGGATGCCCTCTTCAGTTTTACAAAATATGTCTCCTATAGAAAATTTTTTTAAAGTTTCTCCTAATTATTCCAGATTGCATGTTTTCGGATGTGAATGCTTTGTTTATACTGACAAAGATGATAAATTATCATCTCGGGCCATATAATGTGTCTTTCTAGGATATGGAATAACCAAAAAGGGATATAGATGTTATGATTGTAAAAATGATAAGCTTTATGTATCTCGAGATGTTTGATTTTTTGAAAATGAATATGTTTTTAAAAGCATGGATGATGATAGCTCTATTAATGACTCCTCCTACTCCTTCTTGAATGATATTTTAGGTGAAGAGGTAACTCATGAAGAAAATGAGCTTGATGAATCTATGATTACCAAACTTTCTATTACTCTCTTTGATCAACATTACAATAGGAGATCTATGCCTATTCCTAGAAGGTCAAATCGTGATTCCAGACCTGCTCAAAGATTTGTCTCATATGATAGTTTTTCACCAAGACATAGAGCTTTAGTAACAAATATTTCAGTTATAAAGGAACCTAGAACCTTTAAAGAATCTCAATTATCACAAGAATGGACTCATGCAATGAATGAAGAGTTGGTTGCTTTATTTAGAGCCCAAACTTAGGATATAGTCTCTAGACCATCAAATAAAAAGACTATAGGTTGTAGGTGGGTTTATAAAATAAAGACTAATGGTGATGGCTCATTGGATCGTTATAAAGTTAGATTGGTTGCCAAGGGTTATTTTCAAGAATATGGAATTGATTATGAAGAAACCTTTGCTCCTGTAGCTAGAATAACAATTGTTAGAACACTTATAGTTGTATATGCCTTTAATCATTGAGATATTTATCAGTTAGATGTTAAAAATGCTTTTTTGAATGGTTGGTTGAAGGAAGAAGTATATATGGAGCCTCCTCCTAGCCTCAATCTGTAATGAAGACGATGCTTCAATATAATTAATTGCGGAAGATTGATGAACGGATAGCTTCACAATGTAACAATCATAAAGCCTTAGAAAAGGCTATAACCGAGAGCAATAAGTGCATACGAACAAGATAACAAACATAAAATAAACTTGAATAAATAATCTTTATTCACTAGCCACAAAAGGCTTAAATTTACAATAATTTACAAGAGTATTTATAGAGAAAAGAAGTGAAAGAGAGTGAGAGAGAGTGAAGAGATAAGAGAAAGAGAGGGGGGCTTGCTGCAGCCAGCCCCCAACGGCTAGTGGTCCCCCTGGCCCTGGCCCTGATGGCCCAGTGGGCTAGGGCCTGCCCGACCGGGCGAGAGGGGCCCAGGCCCATTTTCCTAATATCCCCTCTCAAACTGACAGCTCCATAACTTTAAGTTTGCCAATTAAAGATTGAAACCGAGGAGCAGGTAATGACTTAGTAAACACATCTGCAAGTTGATATTCTGATTTTACAAACTTTAGTATAAGTTGCCTTCTAGATGCTCTTCACGAACATAGTGACAGTCTATACTATGCAAATAGTCCATAATGTAAAGTCTGTCCTCTCTATGGCCAAGCCCAATCACCTTCTTCGAGAGGCGGTACTGTACAATACATCCGGTGGATGAAAAGGTTATAACACAATTTTTATCGGAAATTTGGGATACGGAAAGTAAGTTCAAATTTAGTTTTGGAACAACACTAATTTTGAAAACTTCAAAATTCTTGTTTTGCAAGTCACCAACTTTATCAATATTTAATTGTGTACCATCCGCCGTATAAACACATGATAAGGGTTTTTGAATAAATGATTTTAAGATATGTTCATTACATGTCATATGAAATGAAACACCCGAATCAAGAATCCAAGAGATAATACCTTGAGTTTCTTTTGTTGAAGAGGAGCAAGCCACACCAACCGTTGCATTTTCCTTTATTTGGGCTTCAAGTTGCTTCAATTTTTGTTCAAGTGCAAGAATAATTTTTGTTCAAGTGCAAGAATGGAAGATGAAGCATGTTCTTCTACTACGGCCACCTTCTTTTTCAATTTTGGGCAATTCGACCTTATATGCCCAACTTCTCTACAATGATGGCAAATGATGTCTTTTCTTTTTTCTTCACTTTTGAAATGAGGAGATCGGTAAGCTTTTATATTTGCTTCGGGTTTTGATGCGGCCAAGGCGGTGTCTTTTTGAAGTCTTGGTTCATTCATTCTTGTTTTCGCCATTTGAAGATCGGTAAGAATCTCTTCTTTTGTAAGAAAAGGTTTTATATGAATGAGCGATGATTTTACCCCTTCAAATTCTTCCCGGAGACTTCTTAGAAATTGATATACAAAATCCTCATTATCTTTACATTGTCTCTCACTAAGACATTGTATACATTTCTTTTTATAACCATACAATTGATTTCAAAAATTGGAAAATTCTCCAAAAAATTCGTTTACCCCTTTATCTCCTTGTTTAAGTGAGACCAATTTGTCTCTTAATGCTATCCTATGAGCCACATCGCTTTGAAATAGGATTTTTTAAAATATTCTCATGCTTCTTTAGCATTAGTGAAATCGGTCAAAGTGTTCCTAGTGTGCTCGTTTACATTATTCGTGAGCACCCATAGGATTGTTCTATAGCTTCCTTCATATTCCTCTTTTTGTTCAAGTGTGACATTGATAGAGTGTTCTACCTTCGAACTACTTACATAGCCCCATAATTTTTTGAAATACAAGTAGTTTTCCATAGATTGGGCCCATGTTTTATAGTTCGAAGATGTTAGACGAAAATTGAAACCCCCTTTATTATCTTTATTTCAAGGAGAAAGAAACTAAAGAGGTAAACTTACAAAATACGATCGGCATGCTTCCCAAGGCGATGAATAATACTCTCATAATCGAAAAATGGCTCTGATACCATGTAATGAAGATGATGCTTCAATATAATTGTGGAAGATTGATGAACGGATAGCTTCACAATCTAACAATCACGAAGCCTTAGAAAAGGTTATAACCGAGAGCAACAAGTACATACGAAAAAGATAACGAACACAAAATAAACTTGAATAAATAATATTTATTCACTAGCCACAAAAGGCTTAAATTTACAATGATTTACAAGAGTATTTATAGAGAAAAGAAGTGAAAGAGAGTGAGAGAGAGTGAAGAGATAAGAGAAAGAAAGAGAGGGGGTCTGGCTGCAGCCAACCCCCAACGGCTATAATACTAGTTGTTGGAGACCAGGGCCCCCAACGGCTAGTGGCCCCCTGGCCCTGGCCCTGATGGCCCAGTGGGCCAGGGCCTGTCCGATCGGGCCAGAGGAGCTCAAGCCTATTTTCCTAACACAATCTTCATAGAAACCAAGTTTTAAAGCTCAAAAGAGTTTTATATGGTCTCAAACAAGCTCCCAAGGCTTAGTTTGATAGAATAACTGAATTCATGACATTGCATGGCTTTACTATCTGTTATACTAACATAACCCTGTTTATAAGAAAATCCTCTGCAAGTATTATTATCCTTTTGCTCTACGTCGATGATATGATTATTACAGGTAGTGATGACACAGGTATCCAACAAATCAAGCAAGAACTTGGTAATGTGTTTGAAATGAAAGATCTTGGTCAACTTTCTTATTTTCTTGGCATTGAGGTAACTCATGATGATGGAAGTTTCTTTTTATCACAAACTAAGTTTACTAATGATGTTAATCAGGTATTACAAATGATAAAGTTGTTGAGACACCAGAAGTAATCAACCAGAAGATGCGCCTAGTTGATGGTGAACTTCTGAGTGATCCCACACCTTATAGATAGATGGTTGGAGCATTCACATATCTCACCATAACACGACCTGAAATTGCTCATGTTGTTCATATTGTAAGTCAATTTTAGCATGCACCCACCTTAGTGCATATGAGTGCTGTTATGAGGATTGTTCGTTATATTCGGCAAACCTTAACTAAGGGAGTATTTCTATCTTCCACCTCATTATTTCAGTTGCTTGCATATACTGATGCTGATTGGGGTGGTGATGTAAATGACAGGCACTCTACTATCGAAAATTGCATATTCCTTGGTCACTCACTCATTTTATGGAGATGCAAGAAACAACAAAAGGTGTTTCTTTCGTCCACTGAAGTCGAATATCATGCAATGGCCAATACTACTACAGAACTAACTTGGTTGCGACAACTACTTCAAGACTTGGGCATACAACTAGAAGCTTCTCCAATAATGTTCTGCGACAACAAAAGTGCTATGTATATAGCCAACAACCATACCTTTCATGAGCGCACAAAGCATATAGAGATGGACTGTCACTATGTTCGTGAAGAGCATCTACAAGGCAACTTGATACTATAGTTTATAAAATCAGAATATCAACTTGCAGATGTGTTCACCAAGTCCTTACCTGCCCCTCAGTTTAAATCTTTAATTGGCAAACTTAAAGTCATGGAGCTGTCAGTTTAAGGAGGGTATTAGAAAATTGGGCCTGGGCCCCTCTGGCCCGGCCTGGCAGGCCCTGGGCCACTAGCCATTGGGGGCCCTGGTCCCCAACGACTAGTATAGTAGCCGTTGGAGGCAGCCAACCCCCCTCTCTTTCCTCTTTACTCCTTCACTCTCTCTCACTCCTTTTTCTCTATAAATACCTCTTGTAAACCATTGTAAATTCAAGCCTTTGATGGCTAATGAATAAAGATTATTTATTTAAGTTTGTGTTGTTTTCATTCTCCTTTTCGTGTGCACTTATTGCTCTCGGCTATTGCCTTTTCTAAGGCTTTGTGATTGTTACTTTGTGGTGTTGTTCACTCATTAATCTTCTGCAATTATATTGAAGTATAGCCTTCATTACAGTTTGGAGCACTCACCTATCTTACCATAATATGGTCAGATATTGCTCATACCATTCATACTATAAGTCGGTTTCAACATACGCCTACCTCAGTGCATATGAGTGTTGTTATGAGGATTGTTCATTATATTCGACAAATCTCAACCAAGAGAGTATTTCTATCATCCTCCTCTTTATCTCAGTTGCTCGCATATACTGATGTTGATTGGGGTGTTAATGTGAATGACAGGCACTCTACCACTGGCTACTGCGTATTCCTTTGTTACTTTCTTATCTCTTGGAAATGCAAGAAACAATAAAAGGTATCTCATTCCTCCACCGAAGCTAAGTATCGTGCAATGGCCAACACAACTACCGAACTAACTTGGTTGCGACAACTACTTAAGGAATTGGGCATACAATTGAAAGCTCCTCCAATCATGTTCTGTGATAACAAAAGTGTTATGTATATAGCCAACAATCATACATTTTATGAGCATACAAAGCATATCGAGATGGACAGTCACTACATTCATGAAGAGCATGTATAAGGAAATTTAATATTACAGTTTATAAAATCAGAGTATCAGCTTGTAGATGTCTTTACCAAGTCATTACTTGCTCCTCGATTTCATTCTTTGATTGGCAAACTTTACGTCATGGAGCTGTCAATTTGAGGGAGGGTGTTAGAAAATAGGCCTGAGCGGCCCGACCCTGACCAATCGGGCCGTCAAGGTCAGGTCCCCAACGGTTAGTTGAGTAGCCGTTGGGGGCTGGTAGCCAGCCAACCCCCCTTCCCTTCTCTTTACTTCTCTTCTCTTCCTCCTCTCTTCTCTTCTTCCTTGTAAATACTTTGTTAAGCCTTTTGTGCCAAATAATATTCTTTTTTTAATATATTATGTCTTTGTTGCATATGCTTTATTATAACCTTTTTCTAAGGCTTTTGTGAGTGATATTTCAAGGTGATATTCATCAACCTTATGCAACTACATTTAAGCATCGTCTTCATTAGAATGGCATACATATAAATATTTATATATGTGTGTATACATAGAGATAGAGAGAGAATAGAAAGGCAGAGTGGAAAAGGAACAATAATATCAATTAGGTAAAAAGCAATACAAGAGAACATATGTCACATCCTTATTTAGCCCAATGGAAGTACAATTGGTTTCATGTAAGATAAGGAAAGTGAATAGAACATAAAACCAACTTCTTTAGGAGTGCTGGTAGACTGTTAGCTATATTGGTCATATCCGCACATACAACACACACATGTGCATGCCCAAAGAGACTTGCTACCTTAGTCAATGGGAGTGAAAGAGCCCTGCCAGATGAGCCAGCACGCTGTGTGCTCATATCCAGATAATTTAATATAAAAGAAATATTTGACAAAATAAAAACTTAATGTGGACAAATTATAAATATTTAATATACAACATTTGGAATTTGAAGTATGTGTTAGAATATGCATAGTTAGTGTTCTTAGTGTTAGTTTTATAATTTCTTATGTTTTAGGTATTATTGTAATTTCTCAAAATATTAAGGGCATTTTGGTATTTTTTTGTACTAAAGGTATTTTGATAATTTCACAGCTCCTTATATAAGGGCTGGCAGGTTGTATTAGGGTTAAGAGACTAAGATTAAGAAAGAGAGAGAAAGAGATGTCCATGTTTTCTACTATTGATTATCAGCTGCACACAACGTTTCCAACCATATGCAACCATGTGAAAATCAGCAAGGGTATCCTAAGAGTGTGTCTTTGCACCTCTCACAGATTCCCAGTGTGATATTCATTTCCATATTTCCTAATACATTCTCTTGCATTCTGTCAACCTTTTGTACACAAACAATCCTCAAAACAGGACAAGGCTTCACTTGTTTTCAAGCCTGAAATTCAAAACATAAAGGGAGCTTGATCCTCAAGTTAACCATTGAAGAAGGCCATCTCATTTAATGCAAATTCCAGAATGCAGGAAAACTATTTTATTGTTTTCACAATGTAATCTCTTCGCAATATCATCCTCTATAATCTATAACAACAATTGAAGAAGATTTCATAATACCAGAAACCCCACATTGGATCGAAAAACAGATACGTACCAAACCATTATTGCTGATGGCATAGCCAGCTTCATGAACGAGAAAACATAACGGAAGGATTCAATAGAAAGCCCTTGCCAAGTTCTCTTTATTCCGTTGGATACTTTCACATATACCACTAAGAATATAAGGTACAACCATAGAGATATAGATGCAGCTAAGGGAGCTCCTTTGAAAGCCATTGACAGCTTGGTGACCAACCCATATGATAGTACTATTTCTACTGCCAGTGAGAGAATGGAGACTAATACCATGGGTAGAACAACGCTTTGGGTCTGAAGAAACCTCGTAAAGCACTGTAGAAAGCAATATGCATAGATTCCTGGTGTCATCCATTTCAAATATATGGAGGCCATTTTCGATACATCAGCATTTTGATGAAAAAAAATTAAGATTGGCTCTGCATAAAACCATAGGAAGGATACAAGAATGCAAAAGATGAAAGTTGATATCAATGATGATTGAAGATAAATGCCAAGCATCCTATACTCGTTCGCGCCATATGCTTGCCCACACAAAGTCTCTAATCCCCCACTAAGGCCGGTCTGCAAGGAAAACATGCTCTCTTAGCATGGAAGAATGAAATAAAAGACCTTAGACCATGGCTAACTTTGACGTAAGAACCTACATGCCATTGCATTTGGAAAACAAGGGCCAGCACAGACAAAATGAAACTCCCGTCCAGCAATATATCTTACGAACCACTAGATGCATTCGTTTGAAGAGTATGGATAGAATTCCCTGAACATCTTTGAGTACTTGCATATGTAAAAGAAGTGGATCATGAAATAACTTATCAATCATTTCATGTGCTAACCATTTGGAAGCAGACATGGGGCACCATCATTAGAAAGAAACATTAAACACAATAAACAAACATTATTCTATGATGTGAAGTTCATATTGATAATCAAGCAGCAGAGGTCCCTCTTAATGATTTTCATTTGAACTTTAAAAATTGCAAACTAATTCAGAACTTCTCAGGCAGTTTTCTCTCCTTTCTTCTTTTACAGGAAACTATGCCGTTTTCTCCTTCCATTATATTAACCCCCCTCCAGCCTTTATAGAAACAAAAGCATATTGTGGTGCTTGCATACGATTGTATCCTAACTGCTCTTAACCAACTTAATAATAATAACTGTTGATATCCTCTTTGCGCAGCTCTAATAATAGAGACCCAACCTTCATCATTGAAGTAATCACACTGTTTCACAATGTAATGCAAAGCATACTGAAAATGTCAATTTTATCTGAGCCCTGTTTTACATCTCAAATTGAATATATGTACATATATAGACAGGAGAGACAGACACACACACATATACATACATACATACATACATACATATATATGTGTGTGTGTGCGTGTGCTTGCATGTATGTATATATGTATGTGTGTGTAAAGAGGTGGAGAGAAGCTGCGACCCATCTGCCTATAATTATCCCATGCTGGAGCCATAGTTTTATCGCCTCATTTTAATCACCATGATTGACTTTTAAATAGTTCTCTCTGGGCTTTGCCTAAATTTCCTGATTTAAATGGACGTTATTTACATCTTCATGTATAACTTCATTTCCCATATCCAGAATTTCCATATGAAACTATGAAATGTAGAATCCCGCAGTCTCTGAGATACCCTTGTACAATTCATTTCAGTGACCATTTAAACTTCTCTTTACCTCTTTTCCTTTTTGACATGCGCACCATAGCTTACTGTCCAAATGATTGTAACCGTTCCAGAATTGAAAATTCAATTGATTGACTTTTTATGACTTTGCAAGTATCAACATCTAAGTGGAAGACGTGCTTCTTCGATCGGTCTAGAGCAGGCAGTTACTGAGCAGATGCCACACACACTTCCACGTTGCTACAGGTAGGCGATTCTTTTGCAATCCCCGAGTAGTGCGCTATTGATCTGCTTCTTATCTCCCTCCCTTGATTGCATGTTTGCATCACAAACTGCTCTAGATATGATGTGAAGCTAAAGGGTAACTTCCTAATCCATGCATATGGTGCTATGTCAAGTTGACACTAGGTATACCCTCCACGACACATAGGACATACCGATATACTTCATGGAGCTAAACTAGCATGTTTCATCCCTTTCAAGGAGAGGACCCAGTCAAATGTATGTTTGGTACATACAACAGAGTATTCATCTAAGCTTAAGGCTATGTTTAGGAACCCTGAAGCAGGTAAACAGCATTCCAACCACAAATGGAGGTGTAAGTACCATCAAAGCAAAGCCGGTGACGAAGGCCCAAGAGTTGGCCAGGGACGCAGCGGCGAGCTCCAACTGGCCGAGATGGCCGGCGAACATGACGGACGCCAACGTGATAGAGAAGGTGCAGAGGTTGACGACGATCATCGGCACCGCTATCCACAATTGCTTCTTCGCCTCCTCTCGATCTACCGCCACAACCGCCTTTATAACACAAGAAAGAAGACTACCACCGTCATTACCGTCAACCGTGGACGTTTCTCTCTCTTCTTCAACGACGCGCCGGCCGGGTTGCAGCAGAGGGGGAAACTCCATCTCTTGTTTAACCAGGCAGCTGCCGCCTCAATGTCCTTGACGAACCATACGACCTGCACAAGCAAACGACCACCCTCGCGATTTGTCGTCCTCAGCTTTGGAACGATCACAACCGCAGACCAACTTGTAGCTTAACGAAATATCTTTCTATTTAGCGGGGGATCATTATTCGGACATAACCGATTCTTACTGCAATTCGGTTCGAAGACTTTTATAAAATATCGGTCGGTTCGGTTTTTCAGGTTTGTAAACCGAATAATCGTATATATATATGCATGTATATACATCACTCTATTATTTATATATATGCTATTCGGTTATTATTTATATATATACACATACCTCTCTCTCATCTTTTATATATATAACCGATTCTTACCGAAATTCAGTTAGAAGACTTTTATAAAATATCAGTTGGTTCGGTTTTTAAGGTTTGTAAACTGAATAATCGTATATATATGCATGTATATACATCACTCTATTATTTATATATATATGCTATTCGGTTATTATTTATATATATACATGTTATTCGGTTAATTATATATACATATAGTTCGCAGCGAATATATACTGGTCGAATTTTTCAATCTCTTTTCTTTATTGCCTCTAATCTAAATATCCTTGCATACTGTCTCATAAGTTGATCATCACTAAACCATGAGATTAGCTCAAGGTAGTCCACAACAAGGGTTATCATGTAGTAGCCTCTTGTACAGGCCAATTCAAAGCTCACTAGTGCTCTCATGCTTCGGCCATCACAAGTCGACACCAATCAATGTTATAAGCAAATCCAACAATCCACCTTCCAAGAGTTTCTCGTAGAACACTTCTTCTGCAACCATCAACTCCCGGATTACCTCAAGCTCCATTATAATTAAGTTTAACCCATCCTCAAGAGGTGTCGACCAAAATCTTCAACCCTCCTTTCTATATTTATCCTTGTTTAGATTGGAATTGAGAGGCAAGATGTTCATTTGATAACGCTGAGAACCCAGACAGTCCTAATTTAACTTGGAAAATGATCTCGTTCTTTCATTCCCATAACAACCAGGAGTCCACTCCAAACACCATTCTCTATTCAGTTCTTACACTTCTCTCTTGGTACTAGTTAAAACCATACAGTTGATGTTCTTGGGTAATCTTGACTTGTGTGCAACACATTCTCACATGCTTTTCAGAAGTAGCACCCAATTACCAGTTCATTCTACTTTTCTCATATTTCACGTGTAGCTTGTTATATCCATCCATTCAAAGAAAAAAATTTGAATCCGATGCGGCTTAGGCCATTTTCAATTGCTTCTCTATAGTGCTGATCGATGTTGCTCAGTTCTCTTCTGATTATATCATATGTTCTTTTCACGTAGAAAGTTTCATTGATATTTAAACTATTTGATGCTATTAGGTCTCAGTTCCCTAGTTGGGGAAAGAATAATGTTAATATGATCAATCAATTCTTTTGACAAGAAAATATGAATTTTCTTCCAATCCCATCTATTGTCCTCTATTACAGCGCTTATCTTTCAGTTCAACTCGTTCTCAAAAAAAGAGATATTAGGTTGGATTCGCCAAACAACACCAAATTATCTACAAACATGCGAAAAGACTTCCATATCAAGTGAAAGCTTTTCATGCATAAGGCAAAAATATATGCAGAGAGAATTCCTCGAGTCGAATAAAATGCCGAGGATATTCCATTTCATAGTATGACAGTGCTTACTATAGTAATACAATCCATTACAACCCTGATTAAACGTGTCGGCAACCCTACACCTCTTGGAGCACATTCAATATAATCCCCCCTTTTAAAGATCAATCTTAATAGCAAAAAATCCCCTTTCACCTTTTATAATATTTTTTGGTATATAATAATATTTTCTGGGATATATCTACCGGGATAAAACTGGCTTACGAAGGAGAAATTAATCTTGGTAGAATTTAATTGAGTTGATTCACTATAACTTTTGGGAATGCTCTTATATAGGACATCACATAAAAAGATGTATCTAAATATGGTCAAGTACTCTGGATTCTCAGTTTTTGGGATCGCCACGATGTATGTGCAATTAATGTTTTCCATAGCCATATCTCACGAAAGAAGCTAGCAATGTACCTATGTATATCACTATCGATAATGCCCCATGTTTCATGATAAAAGATTCTCGGGTATGCATCCGGCCCTGGAGCTTTATATTTTTCCTTGGTAGATAAGGCTATTATGTCGATCTCCTCCGCTCCAACTTTATGATCCAATTTAGACAAGATATCTTTCTTAATTGCTGGGATTGTTATTTTTGTAGACGATAATTATTGTTCCTGTGATCAGTCAAATATAGTTTTCTATGAAAAAGAGCCATCAATCTCAAATTATTGAGGTTGTCCACCCAATTATCTTATTCATCTTTAAGCATGAGCATTTTGTTCTTACGCTGCCTATCCGTTTGCCTTCATATGATATTATGATACCCATCTTCAATCTATGTGCCCGTGATTTATGAAACCATAACATCTCTTCGTGTTCAAGCACTAGGTTTAGTTCACCTTGAAGCTCGCATTCCAAATATAAAATGACTTCTTTACAAAAGGAAATTGAACAACTGGTCGTTGACCTCCTCCCCGAAGTTGTAACAAGATACGATTATGATCTGAGCAATTCAGCCTTGGGAGTACCTTAATAATTGCATCCACATATTTCAAATGTGATGCTTCATTGCAAAGGGCTCGATCAAGTCTCTTTAGCATTCGTTCCTGTCCACATGCTTGCTTCTATCCAGGTGTAATAATGGCTTCCCTAGGTTGGGACTTCCATCAATTTGCCTGCATTGGTTTTATCCTTGATATATATATATAAAGAGAGAGAGAGAGAGGGATTGAATGTTGTCATAGTACAGCATACCCACTGTTTTTCTACGGCATATGTTATAATGGTTTTTTAAACATTTTTTCAAAAATCTTTATAGCTTTATAAATGGTAATCTGTATGGGCATGTGTATGCATTTTTGCTAGCGATGGAACACAAATGCAGCTTTCATATATATATATATATATATATATATATATATAAGTAAAGATTTGAATCCTTTGATGTTAAAGAACCAAAGGGTAACTAGGGGTGAAATACCAGTCGAACCTAGAGACAGCTGATTCTCCATCAAATGCATCGAGGCACAATGAGTGGACATATAGGAGTAAAGAACTCTTTGGGTGTATGCATACATTTATGACAATTAAATATGGGTGTTGCATACATGGACACCAACCCGTATAGACATCAAGCTTTTCCTTACAAGTAAAGAATATAAAGACATTTGGCTTATCTATAAATCAAACTAAGATTAGAGATGGTTGAACACCAGCACCCATTGGAATGCTATCACTGGGGCAGGAGTTTGATTCCTGCTGGGTTGCAGGGCTTCACCCCTGTTGGAAAAAAACAGATGGTTGAACACCGAATAGCCATGCTTTATTTGACTATCAAAAGCATGAAGGAGACAACAACACGCCATATTGCTTCATTAGAGTTTTATATGTGTAGAGGTAGTTGTAAATGCTTAAATCTCATCGAAACTCAGATCGACATGATCATCTTAATAATCCTTTAGATGAAAAGTTAAGATGATAAAACAAAAAGTATTTAATGTACATACAAAATACAAAAATACAATGTCACTTTTAATTTAGACCTTTATAATTGATCATATCAATCAAATGATAGAGATGTTTGAGTAGATTTTAATATAGATGAGATTTAGATATTTACCATTATACAAACAAGTGTGTGTATATATACATAAGAGAGATATGTAATGATAAATGCTCAAACCTATTCATTACTCAAATCCACCTAAACATCTTCACTTTGATTAGCATGATCAATAATGTGAGTTTGAAATAAAAGTACTATTATATTATTGTACTTTACATTAATGCACTTTTTGCTTTATCACCTTAATTGTTCACATGAAAAATCAAACAGATAAAACAACTAAGATGATGAAATAAAATTGAGCATCGATGGGGTTTGAGCATTTCCAACAACCTCTTCCTCTCTCTCTCTCTCTCTCTCTCTCTATATATATATATATATATATATATATATATTATATATATGTATGATGTCCCTCGAGGGGTATGGGACAGAATGGACTGATACTTAGAAGATTAGAAACTCCATCAGGGCTAAGAATCCACGTAGAGGGCCCTGCTTAGTGTTTAACGCGGCATGGAATAAAGTTGGGTGTTCGGTTGGTGTTTTTCCTTTTCACTTCGTCGCATTTCCACCGGCAAACTGCAATTTTAGTGCATTCGTCACGAGGTTCATCTGTTGTAGCGTTATCAAATGGGCTAAGGGTCATGGCGTATAGTCTTCCAAATGCACCACTTGAGTAGAAAATTTCAGGCCTTGAGATGAACCAAGAAGTTACACAACAAATAAAAAGTTCTCTTCATTCATAATAATTTGAATGCAGTGAAATTTCGATCACAATCCCTTTCAATAATAATCTTGAAAAATCAAGGTGAAGAAAGAACCTCATTAAACACATTAAAAGGTCAGTATGACATTAAAAATATTAAGAAATGATAAATAAGATGTAATATGTTAAATGCTAACAAAATCTAACTGCAATAATCAAGGATTCATGTAGCTGAGCCCACTTAGCATGGAAGTGGGTGAACCTACATCGAATTAACAGGGTCATGCCGTGGCAAACCCACGAATTCTTTTGGGGAGTGCATTTGTATTTCGGATGAGATTTTGATGTCGACAAAACATTTGTATTTTCCTACATACAATAACATCTCACCTTGTTGAGAACTGAATCTGCCACTGGAGTCATGTAATGTTTGCAGTAAATGTCATAACTTCAGCGGCGCCGATATGACTGGTTCTGAGTAAATTGAGACAGTCAGGTCTACATGAACGGTTTCTACAAGATATATATATATATGTATATATTATGGCATAGCTTTAGCGGTGCGGAAATGGCTGGTTCTGGGTAAATTGGGACAAGCAGTTCTACATGGATGGTTCCATACTCAGTTCCACAAGAATATATATATATATATATATATATATATATATACACACACAATTAAGTTTTAACTGTAGAACTGAGAATCTTATTATAAGACTTTTTCCTTATTAAAACCAAAACAAAACTGTTTAACATTTAGGAAGCGAACCAAACTGCCTGTTTGCTTCGGTTCTCCTCTGTCCGTCCCTTGACCACCCCGGTTCGTGTCATGTCTTGTACCGTCGCAGTCGCACGACGTTTGACCCGACCGGGTCCCTTCAAGCACGACGTGAAGGGAAGTCGGGTCCCAATTAGATGCGTGTAGCAGGCCAACCACGCCCCGGTTTCACAGATACAAGCGTGCCCATGGTTTATAATATGCGAATATGCAATGCAGGCAGACAAATTTCTGAGACACTCACCGATTAATAGGTTATTCTCCGAAGCATCACAATGTTCCACATATTACGTTTAACTGCTCACCTTGTGAATCCAAATTATGATACAAAGATGACACCAAAGACTTCGTTAACACAAAAATGAACAGAAAATCCATCTCCAACTCCAAGCAGGATGTAAAATTGATTTGTGTTCACCTTGTTAGCTCGTTTATACAAAAATAACGATGACCATCTAGTCGCTCCAGCTAGCTCTCAGTAAGAACTAGCTGGTACCTACCTAATGGTGGATCTAGAAATTCTCGACGGTGGGGCGAATAAACAATAGAACTGTTTAGGATGAGGCAAAGTATGTTTCAAGCTCACAGTATCAGATGTAAACTATAGTTTTTTTTTTTAATTATATAATTTTTGGTGGGGCAAATACCACACCTCAGCTCAATAATGATTTGCCACTGCTGGTACGAGCTATTTCTTTTCGTGTGTATATATATACAATAACAACAACTACAACTAAGCCTTTTTTCAGACGGGGTCAGTTACATAGATTTTTTGTTTCCAAATAGCCCTATCATGTGCCATGTTAGCAGTTAACTCACAAATAAACTAGATCATTTTTTATTATTTCTTTTCAACACTTTTGTGATTGTCTTCTACCTCTTTTAATACTTTCAAAATCTAGTTTTTCATATCTTCTTAGAGGTTCTTCTTTCTATATGTCCAAACCACCTTAAATGATATTCTCTCATTTTATCGTCTATTGGTGTCACACATAATTTATTTATAATAACCTCATTATGTATAATGTCTTTTCTTGTATGACCACTCATCTATCTCAACATCTTCATTTCTGTCACATACATTTTTTTGTACATGTTGATGATTAACTGTCCAACACTCATAACCATAAAATATGGTAGGTCTAATTGCTGCTCTATAATATTTACCTTTAACTTTAATGATATCTTCTTATCACAAATAATACTTGATGCTCCTCTCCATTTTAACCAACCATCATTAATTCTATGCGTAATATTTCCATCAATTCTTTCATTACTATGAAAAATTGACCCTAGGTATATATGTGTGTATATACACATATGTTTGTATATATGTGAATTGGACAGGAAATGTTTGTATTAAGGCCGTGTAACTCAACAAGCAGCTCGTCTTTGTCTTGTATAAAACCTGACAGTAAAAGGCATGAATACGACTTTGAACCACAGTCTGAAAGTAACACGAAACTAATTGAGTTGGTATTCCGGTAAACCTGTCCCAACATGAGGGTACCCATTTTGGGAACGTCGAGTACCTAAAATTGCTGGCAATATTACACCTGACACGAAAAATCTAACATAGTCCCAACAGGAGAAGGCTGGGTTTAGTCCACCCTCACCTGTTTGTAACAAACACAAATGACACAGCAAGAACACAACTCGAACACAGAAAATTGTCATCCATATATGTCTCTGGGTCTAACCAGCCCAGTGGAGTACGAGTACAAGCAAGCTCGACTCGACTCTTTATGAAAATGGTCAGCTTGAGCTCAAGCTCTTTTGTGATTCAATCTTCAAACTCGAGTTATGCTTGAACAACATGAGTTCAGCTTGCCGGACCCATTTGAGCTCGGTGCAACCAAAAACAACTTGATTAAGCTCAACCCATGATCGAGCTAGTGAGCTTATATATATACACACACACACACACACAAATATATATATCTTTTCGAGACGAGTATGAGAAGACTCGAGCTCGACAAAGTCCATTTGACGCTTCCCAGCTCCAGTGAATTGAGGGTTACAAAGCAAGGTAGAAAAATATAATATCAAGAAAATTAGTCGACTCGTGTGTAAATAAATCATCACTTGACTGGTATTTGCAATTTTCTCTAAATTATAAGAGGCAGGGTTTTGATATTCCAAGAGAGAAAGGGGCTTCTGCAGGTCGAGAAGGAACGTTCTAGAAGACAGTGCCCAACACCGTTTACTCTTCTTCTTCGTTATAAATTCGAAAGAGCTTCATTTCTGAAACCCTAGAACTACAGAGACGGAAAGTGAAGAGTGACAAAGCGAGACGATCGAGATATGGCGAAGAGGAGCGTTAGCGATCTTACCGTGGAGGAACTGAAAGGGAAGAGGGTGTTTGTGAGGGTTGACCTGAATGTCCCCTTGGATGATAACCAGAACATCACAGATGACACCAGGGTGAGGGCATCCATTCCTACTATCAAATATCTCATCGATCGGGGCGCTAAGGTCATCCTTGCCAGCCATCTGGTATAATCTCTCTCTGTCCGTGTCTCTGTGAGAAGCTTGAGCTTCGAACGGATTGGTCGTTGAAGGTTTTAAGCGTGTTTCTATGTGTTCTCATGCATTTGTCGCCGTTTTGCCTCTCTTCTGCCTATTTGATCGGATGATGAATATGTTATTGAGAATGCAATCGATTGATTTCATGGATGAAGTGAACATATTTGTGTGCGTGTGAAAAGTTTGAGTCTAGATCGGTTTGGTTACAGGAGGTTCTGCGTGTGTTTCCCTGTGATTTCATGCATTTGTTGCATCTCTGCTTCTGTCTCACCTTTTAGATAGAATGAAGAAGGCAGTATAGAAATAGATTGATTTTCAAGGATGAAGTGAAAATTTGATCCATGCATTAGGAAAAAGGTTCCGGATCTTTTCCATACAAAGATATGTGGCTATACATGAGGGATTAAGTGGGTTAGAGTCGTGGAACACTTGTTTATTTGAAGTATTCGGTCTTAGCTCCAGTCAAGCGCTTTTCGTTTAACTCTTTGAAGTCTGAAATTAGGCGATCTGTTTTATTGGTGTTACTCTTTTCTTGGTTATTCAATCAAGTATTTGACTCTTGTGATTAAGGATGGACCTAGCGATTTATTTCTAGTTGCTTTACCCTTTCTTTCCTTTTCCCTTTATGTCATGAAGAGCGGCAGGAGTGATTCAAATAACAAGTTTTATCTAAAACCAGATACGGTGTTTGATGAAGCAACATGCACCCTTGAGTGATGTAATTCAGACTAAGTAGAACGCAGGCTTTTACGAAGGCGCAGTGCGTTATGGTTACCCATCGAGTCATTTCTCGATGTGCACATCCTGAACTGGCTTGCTGGCCATAGGACGTACTACTGGCGTTATTGCTACACAAAACTTTTTCACTAAGTAATATAACAAATGTTCGAGTTGTAAGGGCAAAATGTTTGGAACTTGTCATTTATAAAATTTCCTATTTCATACTTCAATCGTCTATTGCCATATTTGCGAACATTTATTTCTTTGTGTTAGCTAGTGTTCGATTGTAAGCATGTGATGTCATGATTCCGTGAAATGCAATAGGATGATGGTTCTCCCGGTTTTCCTGTGGAGTGGACATATCTCCAAACGATGGAGATATGATTTCTTCTCCCTCTCTCCACTCCCATTGAACATACTTCAGTTCAGTTGACTGAGTCCCTTGTCTTTTCCTATATAATCCTGCCTTAGTCTTTCCCTATCCAGTCCTCCTTTTCGTTCATACTGGATATCTCAGTCCTGGTCATTTGCATATCTGGTTTTTGGAGGTGGCTTTTGGTGACAAGGCCTCCACTGGTGAACTTCAGCTTCCCTCCCTGAACTTTCTTGGTGGTGTCACAGATTACAGGTTTTGGTGTAGTGCTGCCAGATTTCCTCATACATGAGATTGATTCTGAAAATCAACGCCTCAAAAAATCTGCAACTGTGAAATCATAATATGTGATTTTCATAATGGTGGCCGAGTTGGTTTGGTCGGAAAACTGAAAATAACCTGTTCAATACAGAGAAGCTGTGCACGTTGGTTAATGTTGCGCTTTAGACTCAAGCTTCTTGAGTGTTCAAAACGGCTGATAGGTAGTTCTGGAGAGTTGAAGTCTTGATGACTTGCCTATTCTGGTGCATCTTGAGATGCATGTGTTGCATTCCTACAGAACTTCGCTTTTTCGATATCAGTTAAACTACTTGCTCCTATGTAGGTTTCAAGGTATACATTGTAACATAACATGATTTTTATGTCGCACAATAATTAGCGGGGATGCATGGTCTCTTTTGCTTGCAAGGTGTCGTCCTTTGATATCTAAACTTTCCTTCCAGTCTTGTATGACTAATCCTCTGCTGCTCTTATTGACTTAATGGTTGTTAATTCCTTTAAATTGATTTTGTTTTGCATGTGGATTGTCTGTTCTCTGTTGGTTCTTTCTTTCCGTCTTAGGACATAGTTCTTATGCGGAATCTGCGCTGATGAAAATGCTGTGTCTCCAGGGTCGTCCAAAGGGTGTTACTCCTAAGTACAGTTTGAAACCTCTTGTTCCAAGGCTGTCAGAACTTCTTGGCATCAATGTAGGGTTCTTCTCTTGCCTCAATTCCTGAAGAAATTCATTTCCCTTCTACTTTTACTATCCAATTTGTTGAAATGCTCAAAGATGCTATTTTGCAAATGAACTTATTTTATGACCATGGCAGGTTGAGAAGGCTGATGATTGCATTGGTGAGGAAGTTGAGAAGTTGGTTGCAGCTCTTCCTGATGGTGGCGTAGTGCTTCTTGAAAATGTAAGGTTCTACAAGGAAGAGGAGAAAAATGACCCCGAGTTTGCAAAGAGGTTGGCTTCACTCGCCGATGTTTATGTAAATGATGCCTTTGGCACAGCACACAGGGCACATGCTTCTACTGAGGGCGTCACCAAGTTCTTGAAACCTGCTGTGGCTGGTTTCCTCATGCAGAAGGTGTAGATCTACATCACCCCCCTCCACTCCCCCACTCATGTTTCTTATTCATGTAGCGCTTTTGTGTGGAAGCATGTTCATGTTTCTTTTGTTATTTTTTCACCAGGAATTGGATTACCTTGTGGGTGCTATTTCAAATCCTAAGAGGCCATTTGCTGCTATAGTTGGTGGCTCGAAGGTGTCGACCAAGATCGGAGTGATTGACTCTTTGCTCGGGAAGGTTGATATCCTTATCCTTGGAGGAGGAATGACCTATACATTCTCCAAGGCACTCGGTGGCACTGTCGGCTCATCTCTTCTCGAGGAAGATAAGCTGGATCTTGCATTGTCGCTTATTGAGAAAGCCAAGTCCAAGGGAGTGTCTCTTCTACTGCCCTCCGACAATGTAATTGCTGATAAATTTGCTCCAGATGCAGAGAGCAAGGTTCGTGTTTTAGTTGTAGTTTCTTGCTTACAGCCAAATCATGTACTACGAAGGGAATGAGATCATTCGTGACCTGGTTTCTATTATTTTGGTGTTTCAGGTTGTTCCGGCTAAGGAAATTCCTGATGGTTGGATGGGGCTTGACGTGGGTCCAGAGACGATCAAGGCATTCACAGAAGCATTGGACTCTGTCCAGACTGTCATATGGAATGGTCCTTTGGGAGTTTTCGAGTTTGAGAAATTCGCAGTTGGTACTGAGGTATAGGCTTACTTCCTGATGTAGAACCTGAATTCTTCTCGCTGTTACATCCCACCATTGGCAATTGATCCTTTTCTTGTTTTTGTGACGGTTTGGTGATAGGCTATTGCCAAGAAGCTCGCAGAGCTCACAGGGAAGGGTGCGACGACAATCATTGGTGGTGGTGACTCTGTTGCTGCCGTTGAGAAGGCCGGTCTTGGTGACAAGATGAGCCACATCTCCACCGGCGGAGGTGCTAGTCTGGAGCTGTTGGAAGGGAAGGTGCTTCCTGGAGTTGCTGCCCTCAACGATGCGTGAACGAGTAGGCTGTAATCGGGTGAGAGATAGTATTACGGCAGCTAAGGACGATGATTCGTGACGTTGTTGTTGTGGTTTTGGTCGTGGGGTTATAATCAGGCCAAGTGGGTTTTCCACTTTTCTTTCTAGTCCTGCTGTTTTTAACTGCCCCTCTTCCCTTTCTTTAAATCATAAATAAGAACCTGAACATGGTATATTTTGGTTAAGATTTCTAATATATCAAGTGTTGTTGGCACAAGTGTCACTTTCCTCTGATGGCGGCCGTCACTTGTGCATTTTGTCGCCCTTGCATGCTGAAATTTAGCATTTGCAGGCAAGTGTCGCATCATGTTGTGTCACACAAAGCAATAGCGTTGTACCATATAGTGCGTTATATTGCAGTTATATTGGTGTACAATATCGATATATATTTTGTTACATGATGTGATATGTTGGTTTTACCATATGAATAGCAACCAATTGTCCATTTGGATAAACGAACAGTTGCAACTCTTTGTCTCAGTTCTGTATGTGAATGAATTAGGGTGCTTTTTAACGAACGCTTTTGGCTTAATTGCAGATTTTAAACAAGTTACATTTCACGTTTAGCTACATATTGAGCATGAAATTATACTGTAACTACGATTTTTTATATTTTACATGATGTTTTAACGGTCTGTTCTGCTTTTTAGCCCACGGATCCAACTGTATCCTGTACTTTCTTTCATATTTTGCAACGTTTCTACAGGGTGGACTACCTCAACTAGAACGTAAGTGTAGACGTGGTGGGTTCCAACTGGAGCCAAGTCCGGCCAGGAACCGGCTGGAATTGTTACTGTCGAACGGGACCCCGAACTGGATCCAGAACCTCCGGGTAAACATGGTGAGCAGGGCATGAAATACAAGGGATATTATAAGCAAAAGGATTTTAATAGACAAGTGTGTTGAAGAGATCAAAACGATCTGACAGGGTTGTGAAAAGTAAACTAGATGGGGTCGACCATCAGGAGTTGTAAAAAGTAATTCCTCAAATTGGTGGTCTTGTGAATATTGCAAGGTTACTTGCAATCGACGTAGAGAATCATCTGTGCTAAAGTTCAGATAGAAAGAGGAATCTGTCGTGACAGATTTTTGCCTGATATTGGTTATGAACATATATGCAAAGTCATGCAGTTAGAAGCTATGATTCGTAGACTCTCTCTCTCTCTCTGGCAAATGGGCATGCATCATTATTGTTGTTTCGACGAGCAAGAGCAAGTCTTTAGTACAAAAAGCACAGAAAGCACTTGGTTATGTATTTATATGCTAAAGCTCACTTTAAGCAACTTCATTTCACGAAATTCACATAAAACCGGAACCAAACCTGATTAAAAAAACTCGCCTGGCTGGTCCCAGAATCAGGCTAGGACCGAGAGGGAGGGCAACTGATTCGTTCTGGTTCTGGATTTTGGTGTAACCGTTGGCGACTAAGATTTACTTAAACAATCAAATGGGGGTGACAATCAGCATCAAAGAAAAGACGGCATTTTAACCTTGTTCAAGAAATACAGAAAACATCACCAAGAACCAAAATCAAGCCCATTTCTAGAGCGGGCGAGATTGGCTATATAGATTTTTAACTACCATTCACATCCATCTTAATCGTACTTGCATTTAAAACTAGTCACGCATGATAAAAGACCATGTTTATATTTTTTGAGCACCCTTTTTCAATGATACTGCACTCGGGTGGTGAGGCTTAGTTGCGGCCCTGGTATCATAAGAACACCATATTAAGGTAACAAGATTACATTCCCATACATGAGCAAAGTTTGAGGCTATATAACTAACTGAAGTCCAACTTCCTGTCCCCAAATGGTACCTATTTCTGTATGAAAGAAAAAAGAAGAAGAAAAATCCATGAAATACAATCATATAAAGAAATACATATTCATGCATTAAGGGACAAATTCATGAGTCTGTGCAACAAATACAACGCAAGAATCTGCCAAAGAGGACGATTTTATCGAAAGTATATCATCAAACAAATAGTATGCAGTGTCATCTTTCATCTTGTTATTGGCATTCAAACCACGTTGTGTGTGGAAAACTTTGATTCTCTCCCAAAACAAACAAAGGGAAAGTCGTTTAGGCGGGCGGAGTAGGGGTGGTAATATGGACCCAAACGGCATTTCACATATATATATATAATTTTATCTGTACTATATAAATAATGTAGTTAGTATAATATATAAATATATGTCCCCTTTCTGTTGGAAAAAAAAGAACCTGATACTGTCCTGGACCCGCCCTATTACCATGCATGATTCCTAAGATGGACAGACGGGACCTTTTGCTTTCGTTCAAAGCAAAAGGCACTTGCCCTTTTCTAACTCCTCGTTTCTTGCGCCATCTTTAAACTCCTTTTAAAATAGCACTTAGGGCGTTTAGCCTATTTGGTAGAGCTCTCATCTCCACCAAATGAAGGGTTCAAGTTCAATTCCTTGGACTATGTTCTCCCTCATTATGATAACATTTTAAAAAAAAATCTTAACATGCTCCTTTTTTAAAGCCATTAAAAAGTAGATTCCTGTGAAACCAGCAGGCTAACTTCTGTTTATGCGTGTAACAAGTCCAAGAAGAAAACCCTTTAAAGTGTTTGATGACAAATTCTCTAGCATTACAAAAGTCTTTTGAATTGCATTGGCCAAAAGGAAGGAATCAACTTAAAGATTGTTGAGAACAGAGTCACTGGTCTGAAAAGTCGACGAAGAGTCATCTTTTACCGTGAATCCTAATGTAGGGCGAGGTGAGGTATGTATTTTTTCCCCTCAAATCTGTTCTTCAATCATATTATAGAAGACAAGTGTACCTCATCCTATATATATATATATCACGCATATGTTCATCACACTATTTGTAAGTCTTTTTTTAATAATAGATAAATGAGTCCGGTTATGCATGATTCACTGATTCCAGTCCTTGTTTTTACAAGATTCGGGCTCCCATAATGGTGGTCGTTGTTTGGACGTCACCATTTTCCTATTAAACGCGGTTGATTTTGTTTACCAGAAAGAAAACAGAAGAGTATATAGCGCCAAAGCTGGTGTGGATAAGGATAAGCAAATGCCTCGTCACGTCCAACTCTGCATGACATGAAGCAGCCTATCCCTCCATCTTGAAACCGCTAAAACAGCATGCAGAGGCCGTGCTTGATTCAGATGCTCTACTAAAATCTCTCTTTCTCTCTCTCTACACACACATATATATATATATATATAAAAGAGAGAAAAAGAAAGAGAAGCAATGTGTGATTCAACTCCTGTCGTGTTTTAATAATTTCTCTGACATGTGCGCACATAGAATACATACGCACGTATATTAGGGCTAGTGACGAGTCTAATATACTCAACCCTTGTCGTGTTTTATACTTGTTATATTTTTGTAAATCTCAATCATTGTTTTTTAATCAATTGATTGAGATTTACCAATGAAATATATTAGACTTTTCGTATATATATATATATATATATATATATATATATATATAGAGAGAGAGAGAGAGAGAGAGAGAGAGAGAGAGAGAGATAACTTTTAATGAACAGTTACGATTAACCCTGTTGTAAAAAAAAGGTTCTCCTGCACAAAGGGACAAAACTTAACGCTCTATTCTTAGGGAAAAGAAAGAAAACCCCAACGCTGCCTCCCTCTCCTTCTCTCCCTTTCCTCCCCTCATCGGACGACCTCCCCCTCGCCGGACGTCACCCTGCTCTCCCCATCATTGATTCCAGCGGCCGGACATCTCTCCCATGTACGTCTTTGTCTCTCTCTATCATTTCTGTATCGGCGTCAAACAAAGAAGAATCAGTTAGTCAGTTAATTGTAATTCTGTTTTTATACCTCTCGTTGAATGCTTGCACTAGCTGTTGCTTGAATATAAACCAGGCTTAAGAGTGAAAAGGTGCGCGAGATGCTTTGCTCTCTTCTGTCAGTGTTATGGTTTTGACTCCTTTCTGCTGCCCCAGTGCATATAGATTGGTAGTTATGGTGGCCATGGTGCATTTCTTAACCTGCCATGTGAAGCTTCTTTTTCCCCTTTTCTTTTAACCAGATTTCATTTCTTTTGTAAGTGAGCGGATTCGGCGATTCTCTCTACGAATTAGAAGATCTTGTCCCTCTTCCCAATAGATAGCGCGCTTCTCCTTTTGGGGGTGCCTGAAAGAAGACATAAAGAGAGGCGGAGAAGGAGAAACTTGGGACTAGGCTGCAATTTGTCACCTATGGAGGAAGCCATCGTGAAAGGTTCTGTTCTTGGTCAAGTATGCCCTCCGAAGGGCCTTCCTTCTTTCCCGACATCATCAAAGAAATTTCAGACGGGTGTGAAGTTTTCTCCGAGTGGGTTCCCTTGGAAACCGCCATTGCTGAAATCGCCGAGCGTGACACCATCAACAAGGATCGATGCCGTAGGCACCGAACACTCTCAGAGCGTTTCCTTCTTGGTGGGTCTTCTAAACCCTTTTCCCTTTCCCTTTGCACGCTAGTGGTACCGTTGGTCCCCCCTCCCCCGTCTTATTCGGATGGTTTTTGTTAAAAGGTTCAGGAAGATGGTATGACAGTCAGGCCGGGAAGGATGTTGAGGTGGTGGGAGAAAAACCTTCAACCCAACATGAAAGAGATAACTTCAGCTCAACACCTTGTTGATTTTCTTTTGTCGACCCAGGATAAGCTTGTGATTGTGGATTTCTATTCCCCTGGTTGTGGCGGATGCAGGGCTCTCCATCCCAAGGTTCCTTCCTTCTGCCCCCTTCGTTTTGCCTTTTTTTTTTTTTTTGTTGATGGTCAGGCTGTGATTGATGAAGAATTCTTTGTTTTGTGGGTTATAGATTTGCCAAATCGCAGAGATGAACCCGGATGTCATCTTTCTTAAGGTGAACTATGAAGAACACAAGTCCATGTGTTACAGTCTCAACGTTCATGTTCTTCCCTTTTTCCGCTTCTACCGAGGAGCTCAAGGCCGTGTCTGCAGTTTTAGCTGCACGGTTGCCACCGTAAGCGTTCAACCCTTCGTTCCTCTTCCATCTCATTTTCGTTGTTTCAGAAGTACAATCTAGAAGCATGCTTTTGCTTGCTATTGAAATTTTCGGTATGTTGAGGGTTCGTTCTCCTTTGCTTTTCTTGTTCTATTTAATACAGATTAAGAAATTCAAGGATGCATTGGCGAAGCATAGCACCGAGCGATGCAGTCTAGGGCCTCCCAAAGGTCTTGAAGAGTCGGAGCTGTTGAATTTGGCAAATAACAAATCCCTCTCCTTCACCTACCGTCCTCCTTCCAGATCCGCGTCCTCTGAAGATTTGGCCTTCGTGACTCCGAGATCGAATCAGCTGGAGAGTTCCTCATCTCTTCTTCTCCAATCTATTTAATCACACAAGATCATCATTCGCTAGGGAGAGAGCTCCCATGATCCCATCTTCTTATCCCGTCGTTGTGTTTTGGCTTTAGGGTTTGTACATAAGAACGTGTTTTCATCCAAAAGCAGGCTTTGGGTTTTTAGAAACAAGGCCTGCGGTGGTGGTGGCGGCCGCGGTGGTGGTGATGAATATATTACTGTGATCATCCCATCCCTTCCCTTCATAGTTGTTGTATTACGTTTACTTGCTGCAAGATGGTTGTTTACGAAGGCCATCTATATTATGTCTTTCTATCATTCATCGCCTGCAATGAAATCTACTCTCTCCTTCCTGTCTTCATTTCTCCACTCTTTTTCATTTGTGTGGCAGGTTAAGGATTGCGATATTCTCTGTTCTGGTTTCATTCATCCAAAAAAACCCTCATCGATGGTCACAGGATATAGATGACAAATCACCTGTTTATCTTTAATTTCTTTTTTCCTCTGTTCTTTTTCTTTCCGTAATGGAGGGGCCCTCTTTTCCTTTTATGGAGGGGGAAAAGAAATGGATAGATCAGGATGAGTATCCGCTTTTTATCCTGGACGGATATTATGTCGATGGTGGTGGGATATCTCCTCCTTTTACTGTTGACGTGGTAGGGAGTTGGTCGGTGCGCTGTGTGCGCGTGGGAGTCGCTCGCTGGCTGGCTGGACCCATGTTGCATGCTGTGGGAAATTTCTCCAGAGCAAACAAAAGGGAGGGAGGAGCAAGTCTGTGGGCACAGAAGTCATGGACTGCACGAGGCCAGGTTTTGCTTGCTTCCTTTGAGAGGGGCCATTTTTAAAGCAAATAAACCCAGAGCTTTATCTCACCGCCGCCGCTGCTGGTGGTCTCCATCGCCCACTAGCACGTGGCCAGTTCGATTCCTGGGGTTAAATTGAAAGAACCCAAGAGCGTTAGCGCTAGCACCTGGTGAGTTCGATTTCCGGGGGTTCCATTGTAATGCTTGCCTTAGTGTTTTAGGATTTGGCTTCCGTTGTAATGAGGGGCGAAAAGAATTCAACCTGAATCAATGATGTTGTGGTTGTGATTTTCTAATGGTATAGCCGATTATTCGATCACCTCGACTGAAAGGCTGACATCTGAATATACCCAACTTGCGGAGGGATCCATCTGTTCTCGTGCAGCCAACGTTGTTTACTGATACTGTTGGAATTATCCAAGAGTGGAAGGATGTGCTCTCGTAACATCTGAATATACTGTTTACTGATTGCTATTTGAAAGGCATCATTACCTGAACTGTGGTGGATTCTCTCTCTCTCTCTCTCTCATATATATATGGGAGAGATTAGTCCATATACACATTCAGACTTGAACATTCTCAAAAAGCAAAATAGTACTTTCTTATCTTTTCAGATATGTTAAATGCAGTTGGTATCTCTTTTTCATTATATATATATATATATATATATAATAAGATCTTTAAGAAGATTAGAACATGAATGAGTGTGTGTCGAAACTGTTCTATTTCTCTCTCTCTCTATATATATATGAGAGAGATTTATATATTATTAAATTCAAAAAATAAGGATCCCAAGTCTTGGAGATTGGAATTGGTTAGTTCTCTTTTTCTTTCTTTGTTAATGTCACATTTTGTACCAGCTTTCGCAAGAAAATTGGTAAAAAGTAAGTGTCCCTAACCTTTAAGCTTATTCATTACTTCCAGTATTAAAAAGACCGAGTGCAAAAGGCACTGGCGAATTCATGTAAGATACAATGAAAACCCCTTTACTCGCCTTGCTCTATACAATAAGGCCTACACAAACCAGTATGTTGGTTTCTCAAAATAAATGAAAATATAAATAAATAGATGGAGAACTGAAGAATAGAAGACCCCATACCATTAGCCCGTCTTCTATTTATATTGTACTTCTTTCATGTCATGCACAAAACCTAATAAAGGTTTCATTTAACAACTTAGACATACCGAGATAGACCTATTTAATTCTCATTTTTTGAGTGAAATTCATGCTCAAATACATCCTCTTTTTTATAAAGCGTATATAAGTATTTTACGTGGCTCAATATGATCGACTTATTAAGTTGTGTGGCTAAATATGATCTATGCATTACATAGTCTGCATGGCTCAATATGATCTATAAATTAGTTGCTAAACCAGCTTTATTTGAAAACCATCGTACAATTCTCATATTATATACAAAAATTATTATTCACGACTGTTGAGTTTGATAGAGATTTTGAGGTCACGGAATTTCTATGTAGGTTTTTGAGATCATTCATGGGCTTGCAAGCTCAAGAGATAAGAAAATCTAGTAAGATAAGCACGAGCTCTCCAAATATAGATCAAGCCAAGCTCGGGCATGGAGCTTGTAAAGACCATCTACAAGTGGTCAGGTAACTGAGAAGGCTCTGGTTAAGCTGGTAAGCTCAAACACTTGACCGAGCTTAGTTTGAACTTAACATTTCCTCAATGAGGCGAGCTGTGCTTGGCTATGTTCAAGTTCGACTCGGCTTGCATCTCTATTTTGTGTTTACCTTTAATTAATTAATTAATTTTATCTACTTAATGTATGTGTGCATTGTTTGTCCATACTATGTGAGAAATTATGCTTTTCACTAAACATGAAAAGGCGAAGAGGGCCGAGTGCTTTGGGGGAGAAGAGAAGAACAGAGAACATCGGCTGCTAATCTCAGCCCCAACTTCATTTCAGTTTTCAAATCATATTATTGAATATGCGATCTGGAATAACTAATAGAATTTATCTTTAGGTGGTTAAGACTTTTTTATTCATTTCTGACTATTATTTTTCTAAAATTCAGGTGAAACGGTTTGATTATTTGGGTGGAGCATCCCTTACATCCCCTCACAATTTTTGTAAATTTGAGACACCTGATTAATGTGTTTTTGAATTTTGGGTAGGGTAGTTCTCCAACCTGCTTTAATGTGGATCCGCTGTTGTGAGCGGATTAGTTCAACTATAGGGTTTGCTTGTGTGCATTTTATGCTTCGGCTTTTTCTTTTTCTTTTTAGAAAAAAGCTTTTAAATTGTAAAAAAGGAGTTATTATCTTTCGATCATATTAAAAAACAGGGAAAAAATGCTGTGCTCACGCAACGCAAAGATCGTCTCCGTCGATATATCATATAACGCTGAGAAACGAATCAGAAGTCTGTATTTCGGACCGACCCAAATCAGAATTCTGTATTTGACGTGTGGGACCATGCGCATATCAGGATACGCGGACACCCACGTATGTGTGTATGTATGCGCGCATCATATGATCTCCCTCTCTCTTCCTTCCCCCGGCCCCCACCCTCTCTCTCTCTCTCTGTCGGGGTTTTCTCTCCTCTCTATCATCCTCTTCCACTCAACGGGAACCAGGTTTCAGCAGGCAGGTAAAAACTTAAACATTCTATTTCATTTGTCGTGACATCGGTCGTATTGGACATCGGCGTCATCGATCTCGGCCGCACCAGCGTGCCCTAGCAATCGCGGGCCATTGAATCTATGTTGTTTTCCAGATAGAAGTCGCCGAAGCCGGAGTGCCCTAGCGATCTCCGGAAAGTCTCTCTCTCTCTCTAGGGTTGATAATTTCGGAAATACCCGAGCATTGCTGGCTCAGTTCAATCACCGAAATTCGGCACTTGATGAGCCCACCTCACTTGTCTGCCCTTCCACACTCGTTTTGCTGTGTTTCGGGTTTAACTCTCTGTCTGTGTATGTGGGGGCAATGAACTCGCTGCGGCTTGGTTGGGCCCGTGATGAACATATTCTTAGCTTGATTTGTGACCTAATGAGCTAAATACGATCTAGCTCGTTATGACATGAGCACGAACATGAAAAACAGTGTATACATGTCAAAAAACCATGCTAACTGAGGTAGGTATACCTGTTTTAAATGATCAAGTATCTCAGTTTTAGGATGAAGCTTTATGGAAATATACAACATTGTCTTCATTATGGTTGTTGTTTTGTGTTTGTGTCTAAATTGCAAACATGTCGCATCCAGTTTATTTTCTGAATTCAAGAAAACTATTCTTTTTGTGTGAATCCCTTACTCTTCTTTCGTTGTGTTAAAAGCGTAATCTTTGCTGTTGCCTCTCAATGGGGAAGAATGAATTCCTTACGCCGAAGGCAATCGCTAACCGAATTAAGGCAAAGGGTTTGCAGAAGCTCCGATGGTACTGTCAAATGTGCCAAAAGCAATGCAGGGATGAGAACGGATTCAAATGCCATTGCATGAGCGAGAGCCATCAACGGCAAATGCAGGTATTCGGCCAGAATCCTCACCGCATAGTTGACGGTTACTCCGAGGAATTTGAGCGAGCTTTCATGGAACATTTGAAGCGGAGCCATCGGTTTAGTCGTGTGGCGGCTACAGTTGTATACAATGAGTACATCACCGATAGGCATCACGTTCATATGAATTCCACGCAGTGGACTACGTTGACGGAATTTGTCAAGTATCTAGGTCGAACAGGACAATGTAAAGTAGACGAGACACCAAAAGGGTGGTTTATGACATATATAGATCGAGAGTCAGAGGCCGCTTTCAAGGAGAAGCAAAAAAATAAGAGGTTAAAGGCAGAAGTTGTTGAAGAAGAAAGGCAGGAGAAGGCCATCGCTAAGCAGATAGAAAGAGCTGAGCAGTCTATGCACAAGAATGAAACTCCATTGCTTGTTGAATCTACGAAGTTGGAGCAGAGTGGTAAAATTGCATTTTCATTGGGTTCTTCTAAGCCAGGGGGTACTGATCAGGCTGAAAGTTCCCAAGCCCAATCAGATGGTGCGTTATTTTCTGTTTTTGATGATCAAAAAGAGGAGAAGAATTTTTTTAAGGCGAAGTCGTGTGGTTCTTCTGCATTGGATGAGTTGATGAGAGAGCAAGAGATTGTCAAAGAAAAGAGTAATAGAAAGAACTATTGGCTCTCTGAAGGAATTGTTGTAAAGGTAATGAGCAAGGCACTGAAAGAGAAGGGTTACTATAAACAGAAAGGAGTTGTGCAGAAAGTTATAGATAAATATGTTGGGGAGATCAAAATGATTGACAGTGGGCACATACTAAGAGTCGACCAACAGGAGTTGGAGACAGTAATTCCTCAAATCGGAAGTCTCGTAAAGGTTGTAAATGGTGCCTATCGTGGATCAAATGCAAGGCTACTTGCGATTGATACAGAGAATTATTGTGCTAAAGTTCAAGTAGAAAAAGGAATATATGATGGAAGAATTCTGCAGGCTATTGATTATGAAGATATCTGTAAAGTTGTGCAGTAGGAGGTTAGTAGGAGGTTTGATTTATATACTGCTTTTTTTTCTTGAAGAGTAGAAGTTGGTTTCTAAGTGAAATGTATAGCTTTATTTCCATGACATGGTTGGGACTATTTGCAATTTATTTGTTATTTTTCATTGTAAAGTGATGATACCGTTTTTCTTCTTTCATATTTAATTTTTTTTTATAAGAACATTGTTCTAGTTCAAGAGTATCAGTTCTTGGTATTGTTTACTGCATAAAACGATGTTGGATGCTGCAAATCGTCCCCACAATTACTGTCATTAACTGTTGTCTTGCTGGGAAGCTTGTTTTCCTGAAAAATCTTGCCTCCTTGCGTATTCTATGTGTATCGTTTCTTGTATCCTTTTTGCATGAGAACAAATCTAAGGTGTTACCCTGTATGGGTTTCAGGTTCTCCTTTTTCTTCTCACATCTTAACTATGAAAGAATATAATACAAGTTGTAAACTTCAATAAAAACCACCAAATCGTCTTGTGACTGCCGATACCATTTGCACTGTGAGGAAGAATTGAGCTATCCATCACATATGCAGATGCAAATGCGTAAACGCCAAAACAAAACAGAAAAGGTCAACTAGTATGATGCATTCTGTTCTGTTCTGTTCTGCGTATGAGTACATGTTGTTCTCGTCCTTGATATCCTCAACCTGATTATCACATGGCTGCATATTAAAAAATTCAAAATGCACACTAGGTGATGTGGTGTAATTAATTTCTTGGATTTAGTGAATTGAGATGTGCATTACTTAGTCATGTTTTTTGTTAAAGTGGAGGATGGACCGGTACTATGTTTTGTTTTGTTGACACATATATTTAGTGAACACCTATTTTGTTAACACATATATCTTGGAATATAAGTAGAACTTGTAATGTGCATGACAAATACTTGATCTTCATGATAAACATAGACACGTGCAATATGATGATTCCAGAACGTGGAAGAAACTCCGACAATTGTGCAAAAGAAGAATACATAATCCAGACTGACTTCAAACATGTAATTCTCTCTCTCTGTATTTTCCCAATCGGATGAATCTAGCCAAACTTACATACTGGATACTTCTGGAGGTCATGTTGTGTAAATTGGTTGTAATAAACTTTTGAACAGATAATGTTGATAAACATGTCTGCTTTTGGAATCTCGAGCCATACCACAAGCCTAGTTCAAACTCAGGTGCTCTGTCACATCATTGTTGTCTTGGTTTCTTTCCTCGGTTCTGATAGTTTGTTGCCTGAAAACAAATTCATGTAGGAAACGGAGGACAAACTTTGCCCCACCTTTTTGTCCAAGAGGGGAGGCATCTGTGAATATCTCATCAACCATAAGGAGCGACATTAGCATTAAGGACGATGATGATGAAAACCCCGGTTAGGCTCTTCACTTTCTGTGACTGTGTGCTCTAAAGCTTTACTGTTCCAATCTCCTTGAGTTTTGCTCCTTCAGTTTTTACTTGGCTGAAGTTTCAACTGGACATCAGTATTTGCCTTGCATACATGTTGAGCATTTGCATGTTTTATTTATCAACTCGTAGGTGGTTGGTGATGGAGACTAATGTACTATGTAGTACTGAAGTAGCAAAGACGTCAAGTTGCCATGTTGAAAGGAGTTTGTTTTATGGTCTTGTTGAAAATACGCAAAGACCTTGTGGTTTTATGTTTTATGAGCTGGTATTTAGGACAGTGTTGTGATATATAGTTAATGATGAGTTGTATTTGGCACTTCTTAGGGGGGGTGGGGGGGGAAAGGAGAAAGAGAGAAAAAACATTCTTCTGTTAACTTTTCCCTTCTTTTCTTGTTGTTCTTCTTTTTTCCCCCCAATGCTGAATATGTTATAGAATCCGTGGTAGATCCAAGTGAGCTTTGCGTGGTTGTGCAATCCCTGTATTTAGGTCTGCTGCCAGTTATGGAGAAAAACTAGCATCTATAAAACATGATCTTACTTTCTTGAAGTCAAATGCTCATATGGGATGACTTAGAGCACAATGACAAAAGAGAATCCTTGTAGCAAACGGCAGTTAATGTTGGCTTTTACCTTTGGTTGGTACCAGGTTTGGGTGGCAATGACATTTGAATTTTCTAGTTCTCGATATTGTCTATATGCCATACATGTGAATTCCCGATTCAGCTTAATGGTTCTTTGATTTAAGCGATTGCTTCTTATGTGTTTTGGATAAGAATGCTGAGATAAGACCTTTAAAAGTGCAGGCTGGGTGTCTCTTCACTAGCTCACTTGGGCATAAACCACTGCACTGCTACATTTTAGGATTAATTTCTTCATTTGCGTGTACTCCAGTCCCTCAACTTCGCTGAGAGGAGCTTATAGATGAAAGCCTATTTGCTCGCTGTAGCGTTATAAATATCACGTGTTGAAGCTTGGAGAATATTTCAAAACAGATAGTGATGCTAAACGTTTGTGGTAGTGGTGGGTTTGGAGTGTGTGTTAAAGGACTTTTCAGTCTCATGCTGATCACTCTCGCAAGGCAATATTTTCTGTGGGAAAACTTTCCCACGACTACCGTGAAAACAGTAGTTCATCTTTTTCAAATCCTCGGACTATGCTTCCTATAGAAAATCTACAGATTTTTGACTTTCGAAGATTTCCGCCAGGCTACCGTGTGGTTTGAACCTGTTACATCCAAGATCTTCTCAGGGCGGCTGGTTTAGGAGCCCAAATCATATGGTCTTTGGGACTCCACAAAAATGAATCTAGCAAGACTAGGCCCTAGCCGAAATGACAGATCGTTTTCCACGAATTGATTGGATCAACTAGCGTATCGTTTTCCACCAATTGATTGGACCAATTAGCGAGTTTTGGTCATGTCTTTTTCTTTGTTGTTGAGAAAATAGTATTCACGGCAAGAGAATAAAACATAAAAATAATTAAAAAATAGTTTTGAAAAAATTGATAAAAAGGGTGTATGTTTTGTAAAGGGAGTGCATGAATGGTAATTACCAATTCACCCAGTAAGATGGAAACACAGGAGAAGATTCAAAGTACTTTCGAGTCTGTCTTGTAGGAGAGCAATTGCTACTACATTTGGAGAACCTTTGATTTTGATTTCTTGATGCAAGCAGGACGACTTTGAGCTTAAAGGGCAGTTCCTTGGTTCACCATTAGCCTTTTCCGTATGCAGCACCTAGTTCAATGAGAACATAAACTCATCACACCAACCCTAGCTGAAGATCAGCATGATTGGGGATTCGCAAAGCAATACACTTAAACGACGTCAGCCTCCTCTCAAACGAATACGGCCACAAGCATTCGTGTTTTGTTTACGTTGCGCAATCTTCAAAACTATGAAATCCATTCGGGGAGACGGTCACCTATTAGATTGTTCTTTTGATCAATAAATGGGAAGGTCATCTGCAGCATGCGCATAGAAACCATAAGCCTACCTTTTGATCAATAACTGGGAAGGTCACCTATTGGGTTGGGATGCAGGGGGCCTTGTGTCTCCCTACCAGGGATGAAGGGGGCCTTGGCGCTCCCTACCAGGTATGCAGGAGCCACTACAAAATTCTTGGGAAGAGATTTAAGGAGTTGCTTTTGGAAATAATATCCTCGAAAAAACCAACATGCTTTAACAAAAACATTAGATATGTAAATAGATAGAAACACCAAACGTAGCGCCCCTGTACTGCTTCTCCTGTTCCAGGCTCCAGCCAAGTTCCCTGCCAAAAAGTTGATTTCATATTTTTTGCAATGGCACATGACGTCCCGAAAGACTGTAAAGGCACTCGGCTTGGAAAAGAAAACCAAAGAACATAACCAACCAAAAACAGAACACGCATGGCTGCAGTCATATGCAACAACCAGGAACCGTCTCCTGCTTGGAATAACCACCAGCAAATTGAGTCAAATGACTATTGGTTGGGAGGTCGGCCACGATCACGTCCGCCATCAGCATCCTTCTACAGGACCAAAACACAAGGAATACATGAGTGAGCTTACATAGTGTTTACATGTATATATATATATATATATATATATATATATATATATATATATATATATATATATATATATATATATATATATATATATATATATATAGAGAGAGAGAGAGAGAGAGAGAGAGAGAGAGAGAGAGAGAGAGAGAGAGAGAGAGAGAGAGAGAGAGAGAGAGAGAGAGAGAGAGAGAGAGAGAGAGAGAGAGAGAGACCCTCAGGCTGCCTCTCAAGGTCCGACCACGACCCCTTACAGCAGGACGTGCACCAATTCCAGGACTTATTTCAACTGGCTTAGCTTTCTCTGTGTCTTTTGTTGAACCCGATGTAGAGACTTTCTCCTTGTTTCTGTTGGATCAGGAAGACTAGATCGCTTCTGCATAGCAGCATCACTGGGTGCACTATCCGCTTCATGCTTGATTGGATCCGGTGGGCAAATTGGGACAGCATCTTGTAATGTAACTGGAGGATCGTCAATGCTAGAAACATCACAGGTATTGGCAGGAGTAGCCACAGCCACCTCTTCCCGTTCCAGAGCCATAGTATCCGATGTAACCTCCGCTATTTTTGTACATAATTTCTCCTTCCTCCTCACCATCAGAACTAGCAGCTCCGGACTCGGGTGATGTTTGAGACTGTTCAACGTGCACAACGAACTCTTCACTCTCCTGCATTGGTTCAGACAATTCCCCTTCTTCCCTCTCTTCATCAATTTCCGTGGGCCTATCTTTGACTGTCACATCATCATTTCCACCATCAAATGAATTATCTATGTCCCCATTTCTAGCCAAACCTTCGCGTGCATCACTTGGCTCACCGGTCACAGTCTCCAAGTCGCTTACTAATGCTTCAGTAGGGGCTACATCACTCTCGGTTTCCATGTTTCCATCCTTTGCAGAACCCTCCACTTCGTTTGAATCAGGTGGAATATCATCTACAACAGGTAACTGCAGCTCAGAATTCTCGGATGAAACTTGGCGATCGCTATCATCTGCATCCTCATGAAGGGAATCTGAAAACTTCGACTTTTTGGCATAATGCATAGATTCTTCATGTGAATCAGAAAGTGGGGAGCGCTTGAGAGAGGATAATGATACTGCCCTTGCATCACTAATTTCAGCATCAACAGGCACTGCTCTGTTTTCCTCTAAATTGCTGTCCCCTTCTACTTCAGGAACATCAATGTCAGTCACAGATTCAGAGTGCTCCGGAGGAGGCAATATTTCAGAGGCTGGTTCAGACCGTTCTCTTGGAATGTCTCTTACAGGAATATCAGCAGATGGATCTACTTCCAGCTTAGGTCGAATTAGTCTCCTCCCTGGTCTCCCTTTTGGTATGCTGGGCTTTGCAGCATTAACTTTATCACTTTTTTCATCAGGATCCTTCAGTTGAGGTTTCAGCGGTTGACTAGTGGAGGATGGAGTCCCAGAAGGCCGACCTGCAAGGATCCTTCTTGTCAAGCTTCTAGTTTATTCACCCAGTAAAAGATTAAAGAAATTTATCAAATAAACAAAAAAGAACAGCTAAGTACCGAAGGCATATTACACCGGATGAAAAAAGAACCCTTTACATCAGAAAGCTGCAATTGCAACGTAGTTTCAGGATTGGAACGAACCAGTTCTACCATCATTAGCCACCAAGTGCACAGGCACAGATGATGTACTTGAAACCGCACGAGCAGCAAATGCATCGCTGAAAGGTAAACTTTTGGCCTCCTCAATTTGATCCGCAGACTGCAACTAGTCATCTTCTCGTCCAACTCCGTGTCAGATGGTAGCTGCCCTGATGAAGCTCCAGCCTGCACAAGATCCAAATTAGGAAAGCGAATTATACAAAGTGTGAAGCAAAACAGTACTTTAAAAGATCAATCAACCACTCCGATATTGATCTGAACAAGGGGTGTTAGTGTGAGCAGAGGACAAAGTATGTATCAGCTCAGGCAACACACGTCACAAGCACGGCTTAAGATTCGTGAATTGGAGTCTTTGTTGCATGAAGAGACAAAAGAGTGGCATAAAAATTGTTAATAGCATTATTAACGATCCCTGACCCCACTAAACAGAGGACTCAAAATATTTACAATGCACTTAAGAATGTTCACGTACAAAATGTCAAAATCAACAAGGTAATTTCGGAGAAAGCCAGTCCACAACTCATTTAAACTAGCTTAACAACATTGGCACAAACCTGAGCTTAACATAGTGAATTGATAGAGTGACTTTAAGTAACTAGTTTCTAACAAAAAAAACATGCGCATCCTAGCAACAAATGTATTCAAGGAATTAAACGGTTTCCCAAGTACCAATTACACATAACCACGTTGTACATCACCAAAAAAGGTATTTTGCGTCCATTATTTCTTTAAATAAGCTGCTCAAATACTGAAAAAGAAAAATATGACCACCTCAGCAAGGCTCTCTCTCAAACGCTTATGTCTATCAAGCTCCTCTATCAGCTCTTTTTTAGCCTGCAATTCATACATGAAACAAATAAACCAAGGGAATAAAGAGAACTTGAAAGTGATGGCCAACATAAAAGTTAGAGAAAAGAGGATACTTTGTAAACAAATCTAACCAGTAGAAGGTGACATGAAAGAATTCATAGAGAATGAAACCTCTAGGACAAATTTTTTACAAGAACCCAACTCATATGATTCAACGAATCACAAAAGTTGGAGAATTTCTTGATATCTGCAAAGGTTGGAGAAGTTACGGTGAATTTAGTTTTAAGAGTAGAGACGTTGAATAGTGCACTCATTTTTTAGAGGAGTTAGATAAGATAATTCAAAAGATTTTGCAAAGAGAAATGATTTGTTTGAGACGAGATCTAAATTAATATTTGGGTAAAGAAGTATTAGAATATTAAAGTATTCATGAAAACTGTAGTTTTATGGTTATTAAATTTAAATAAAGTAAAAAAATTAAAATTTGTTTATGACATACGGTCTCTTTATATCCAATATGATTTTCAAATCCCAATGGACCAGGCTAATAAGGCCCATAAGTTTCTGTTTGTATTAGGCCACTCAGACCAGATCCACTTGGCACCAAGGCCACTTGGGGCATCAGGGGACCCAACAACTAGTCATCTTGAGCAACCATCATTATCTGTTCACTTTCACTCCTCTCTTATCATGTATTCAATAAACTTAAGCCTTGTGTGGTTGATTGTATATAGATTTGATCGCTCAATGAAAGGGATTTAGAAAACTTAGTCATCATCCATTCCCGCACCGCTTCCATCAACAAGAACTTTGGTCCCTTTGAGTGATTCTCTCCATGGCTGTATTGTCTTCAGATGCTGCTAGACATTTCCAGCAAGATCATGAGTCTTCTCTTTAGCCTTCTTCACCTTATTCCCTTCTCTTCAAGTTTAATGGCATTTTGACACCTCCATTCACGTAAGAGAAATCCTTCCTTCGACTGGATCTCAACAGGAGGAGGGAGGATCGTCCCATCGGATGCAAAAAACTCCGTCGAGATCGTCATTGCTTCCATTTACAAACGCACCACCATTTGATTCAATGATGGGATTAGAGAAGGGCGAGTACTCTTGGGTGCGGTAGATCGAAGGAGAGGGAGGGGGATATAATCATTGTCGTCGGTAGGGATCTTATGACGTAGATTGGAGGATTCATACTGATCGGATGACCAATGACCGTATCGTATAAATCAAATCTGTCGTATGGTGCTCTCAAATGATATTGATTTGCTTCACCGTCGACAGATCTGGAGAAGAGAAAGCACAAACTGAAGCACCTCGTTTAATCTTCAAACTCTTTCTTCATGGATATAAAGTGCCAAGGATGCTTCAATATAACGATGATGTTCAATCACTTCCAGATTGTTGTGTTCTGCAGGAATTGCCATACAGTCTTGTGTTAGCCTACAGGAGTCAATAGTGTAGCCAAAGGCTAGGAGGTTGAGTATGACAACGATGATCACCACAAGGCTCGTCGTTTTGCCTTCACCCATCACTCTCTCTCTTATGCAAAGCAAACCCCTCTCTTTGCCGCTTGCAGAAATCGGCTCTCCCTCCCTCTCTACAGGAGTGACCTCAGCTTATCGACAGCTACATTTGAGGTCATTACCGTCAAACAGTTGCCCACACAACCATCGCCAACCATTGAGAATCCTTAGCTACAACTTGCCTTCCTCTCTTATTTTCTCTATTTTTCTCTCATATACAGAATCATCGCCTCTCAACAACATTTGCTTGGTCACTTCATAACAATCAATAACTTCACAACAAACTCTGCTAGAACTCCACAAAAGCATTTATCACTCCACTAGGACCATGATCGGCATACCACAACAGCGTTAAAGGCTCTGATACCATGTTTGCAAACAATTAAGTTTCCTTAATCGCTTTTATTGAATGATCAAATATATATACAATAAGGCAAACATAACTTAAGTTTATTGAATACATGATGAGTATTTATATAGAGAAAGAAAAAAGTGAAAGCCAACAACATTTATGCTGATTGGTTAAGATGACCCAATGACTATTTTACTAGCCGTTGGGCCCCCCTGGTAGCCATGGCTCCGCCAACCTAGTTATAAACTTATGAGCCATATTGGCCCAACCCTATTACATTTTAACAGAAGATACCATTAAAGATAAATATTATAGAGAAGCTACTAGACCCACTATGTTTTATGGTTTTGAGTGTACATGTGCAAAAAACGTTTAGTAGAAAGAAATACGCTCATATAGATGTATGGTCATACAAGAAAAAACTGTGTATACATCAAGGTCATTAGAAACAAATTGTGAGTGTGTCAAATAGATGATAGAAATGAGAGAAAATTATTTAAGATAGTTTGGACACCTAGAAAGAAACTCAAAGGAAGATCCGGTAAGAAAGTACGAGAAACTAGACGGTGAAAATGTTAAAAGAAGAAGACCATCAAAGTGTTGGAAGGAAAAAATAAAGAATTATCTAACTTATCTTAATTATTAGCATGACACATGACCGAGCTCCATGGAAATGACAAAAATTAACAAAACAAAATTCTTGTTCCATAAAAAATGGATTGTTTCTTGGTGTCAATAAAAGCTCATTGAAAGACAAAATATCATGGAATTGCATGAAAGAGTTTCATAAGACAGTTTAATCCATAAAAGCTATATTCCATATACGTAGAGAACTTGAAGAAACTTTTGGACAATCTCCATAAAAGCTTTTTTATCCTTCATCTGACCAGATTTCTCTTTACGAAGCTCATCCCTCTCCTTCTGCAAATCCTCCCTTGCCCTCTCAAGTAATTTTTCAAGACTCTGGATGTAAGAAGAGTATCAAAGAAAAAGAACAAGACAAAGGACCTATTAATGATCAAGGTTGCTTTAGAACAAGAACCTGAATCCTTGTATCCTTTTCCTTAAGGGCTTGCTCATAATGAGCTACCGACTCTTGCCAAAGAGCAGTTTCATGTTGCTTTGAAGCCTCCACCTTGGACCTTTTGCCAACTAAAGATGTACCAGACAAGAACACACCAGTAAACATGAAGCGCCCTTTATGCTGATGTGAATGAAAAGCTCAATACCAAAATAGTACCTGCTCTAGACTCCTTAAGCTTAAGAAAAATAACTTGTTTCTCTTTAACCAGTTCATCTTCCTCTCTTGCCAAACCCTCAACTTTTTGCTGCATCACTCCCACACAAATATGAAAATGAGCCAATGAAGAGAATTCAAAATGAATTGGCAGATACAAAGACACTCAGACAGGGTTGATGATAACCTTCTAATGCAAAATAGTGTTCTTCTGCTTTTGTTGAAGTTCCTTCAATTTAAGACAATGAATAAGAAAACAAGGAGTCTGGTTAGCTTGAGTAATCTTACTTAAAACTACAATGAAAGCCTTTTCATTGGAAAAAATATAAATGAATAATAGATTGCTTTCTTTAATATTTATACCTTTTTTTCTTGATTAGAGTACTCAGGTGGCAACTCCATATAGACTTTCTCATTGAGCTCCTCCTGCAAGAATGCATTCTTCACATCTAGCTGCCACATAGTCCAATTTTTTTGGGCAACAACACTGACGATCACTTGTACGGAAGTGAGCTTTGCTATAGGGACAAATGTCTCCTCATAATCAATCCCATATGATTGACTATAAGCATGGGCTACGAGCTTTGTATCACTCTAAAGTCTTATCTGCTTGAACTGTATAGTATAGACCACTTATAACCAATTGTTTTTCTTCCTACAAGTAGGTCACTAACTTTCCAAGTTTTATTTTTTAAGTGTCTGAAGTTTCAATATTTCATGGCTTCATGCCATTGTTCATGCTTTGATGCTTCAATAAAATCCTTAGGAACTTGATAATTTTCAACATTTAATACAAAATTAGGATAACTTGATGACAATTAATCATAAGACATAAATTGAGAAATCAAATAATTACCACATGACATTTTTCCTTTTTGACGCACAGTAGGCATATTCAAATCTTCTTCACTTTGTTCTCTTAGGGCATCACTTGGATCTGAGGGAGATTCTCCCCCTTGGTCTATGGTTTCCACAGGAATGAGCATGACTATTTTCCTTTCTCCTTTCGTGTAGACTTTCAACTTCTTTTCTTCTTATGGTTTGTCCTCTTTTATGACATCTTGGTCTTCACATAGACCTTCATTTGTAGTATTCATAGGAAGTACTTGCTCTTCCATGCTAGGACTTGGCAATTCGGTTTGACTATAGAAATATGGAGTGGTTTCAAAGAAAGTTACATCCATCGATATGTATTTTCTATGAGTTTTTGGATTATAGCAAACATATCATTTCTTTTCACAAGAATAACCAATGAAAACACACTTCACAACCATTGGGTTAAGCTTGTCACAAAATTAATTATGTATATGAACGTAGCAAAGACATCAAAAAATCTGTGAAGTGATATGAAATAGGTTGTCTTCTGATTTAATCAACTTAAAGGGTGATTTTTCAAAGAATATCATAGAGAGAAGTCGATTTATTAGATAAACAACAATAAGTACAACTTCACGCCAAAAATATTTAGGAAGAATATGTTCTACAACCAGAGTTCTAACAATTTCTAAAATATGTCTGTTTTTTCATTCAATTACTCCATTTTGTTGTGGAGTATAAATAAAAGAAGTATGATGCAAAATACCATGAGTTTGAAGATATGTTTGCAATTAGGACTTGATATATTCATTATCATTATCAGATCTAAGAGTCTTAATGGTGTATCCAAACTCGGTCTTAATGAGGTTATGAACTATAGGAAAAATTTAGGAAACTTTAGACTTAGATTTCATAAGATAAACGAAGGTGAGTGTAGAATAGTCATCAATAAAAGTAACAAAGTATTTAAATTTTTCCATTGAAAGTACCACACAAGGATCCCTTATAGCAAAGTGGACTAGTTCAAATGAAATTGATGATCTAGACTCCTTACTTGGAAATGCAGCTCTATGGTGTTTAATCCTTTGACAAGTGTCACACTCAAGGACTAAATCATTAGAAATTACAAAAGGAACTAACTCTTTAACCTTTGAAGCAAGTAAATGTCCTAATCGACTATGCCAAATCCTCACTTCTTCCTCTGCAATAGTGGTTGTTAGTGTTTTTCATTGCTCCAAAAACCGATGATCAGGAAGAATGTATAGCCCATTCCTTAGTTCACCACGCCCAAAGATTCTTTTCGTTTTTAGATCCTAAAATACAATGCCAGATGGAGAAAAAGTGATTAAACAAAAGTCTTTAATCAAGGAGCTCACTAATAATAAATTTATTGGGAACTTGGGAATATAAATCACTGACTCTAGTCTGAAATTTTTGGTTTGAATTGCTCCTTTTTCTTCTATCGGAACTAAGGAGCTATTAACCACTTTCACATATTGTGTATGGAAGTAGTCTCATACCTTATGAAGTTTGACTTATCACCTACCATGTGGTCTATAACTCTATAATCTATAACCCATAAATTGGAACATGCATAATTTTTAAGAAAGGAGTTATCACTAATGTTATACGAGGTAGGAAGGGTTATTTCATTGTTCGACGAAGAAGTTAAGGGCCGTTCACGTAGTCTGAATTCAATTTCTCAAAGTTTCTTCTTTAGTTCTATCATTTCATCCATAGAACTAGGCTATGTTTTCTTCTCGCTCTTAGCTACCACATGATTTCTATGATCTTTGTAGTCTATTGGCCTACCTATAATCTCCCAGTAATATTCTTAAGTGTGCATTTTAGTTTGTTCTCATCCTCAAAATTCTGAACTCGTCCTATTCCTCTCCTTCTAACCGAGTCTCTTCTTCTTTGATAATAAATTTTCCTCTAACTTATAATAGTTCTTGATTTTTAATATTTTTTAAAAAACTTACGTCTCATGAAGAAAAACGATGTGATACGATACGGTACAAACACTGGTTGAAAATATTAAATAAGGAAGAGGAAGACCACAAAAGTATTGAAAGAAAATAATAAAGAATGAACTAGCTTATGAGTTAACTATTAACATGACACGCAATTGATCTCTATGGAAACAAAAAAAATCCATGTAGCCGAACCCTAGTGTGGGAAAAAGGCTTACTTGTTGTTGTAGTTTATCTTAAACTAAACCAGTAACACAAGAAGCATACGGATCATGGATCCACTAAAAGAATAGACCATCTAGCACTGACCTTATCAGAGAATCTTGTTCCTTCAAAGAAGAAATTCCGCACAATGCCAAGGAGAGCGCTGCTTCTTTCTCAGAAATCGCCTATGCGAACTCCAACCCCTTCGCCATTGAAGTGCTTTCTAGTTGAGAAATTTGTTCCTTCAGTGAAGTAATTTCAGACACTAGAGACATCATCATTTTGTCAGCCTGCATAACATGAGCAACCAAGGGCATATTTAGCAAGAACATTAAGGATATGAAATATTGTAGGAAATCTCTACTTGTATATTTAGAAAAAAATAGCATGTCACCTCGGCCTTGAAAGATTCATGAGCACACTCAATTTGTCTAACTGCTTCTTCATTAACTTGAGCAATGTTCTTGAACTATAGATAAAAAGTATGCGCTTAGCAATTTGGTAACAGAAACAAGAAAAGACGCACTCAGTGATCCTTAGCACCTGAAGCATGTGCTCTCTAGAGGATTGAGCTTCTTCCTTTAAAGATTTCATTTATTCGTTGAGCCTCTCAAGATCCAGGGAAGCCTGGCATTATATTGCTCAAAAATTAGACTGCATAAAGAAAACTAGTTCTGGAAGTAATTAAACAAAGAAAGAAAAATCTATGGATCTGCAAAACGTGACAAAATTCTGTCATTTCAGGAAGCCAATATCGCTGGTAAGAGAGCCACTGATCAACAAGACATTTTAACGACGGTAAAATCATAGTGCGTTGAAACAAGCCAATCAATAACCAACAAAAACCAACAAATGAGAAGAACAAACATGTCAAAACAAGAGTAATGAGCACGTAAGGAAGATGGTGACACAATACAACAACAAAACTAAGCCTTTTCCCATACTAGATGGGGTTGGCTACATGAATTTTTTGTTTCCACAGCCCTATCGTAATTTGTAGAATCCATATTAGATAAGTCCGACAAAGTTTTACGCCGGCTGTCGGAAGCCTAACGCAACCCTCCTTTATTTAGGCTTGAGACCGGCCATGCAAGGATGATCCCTTACATGCGTGGAGTTCTAAGACTGACACAATATGGTGAAAGAATTGACTTGGATGAAAAATTTTAACCTATGAGTAAGATGATGATATCATTAACTTGAGAGAGGGAGAGAGAAGAAAAACAGAGATTAGGTATCTTCGTAAAAGTAATCGTATGCAACTATCAGTTGATATTCTTGTCAATGGAAGCAAAGAGGAGTGTATACTCTAGAAATTGCAAAGCACAAACTCAGGGGATCAAGATGACGACGAAAAAACTGATTGAAGGAAACAAACAAATCCATGGTAAAATATAATAACTGCAAAGTCCTCACAGCAACTAAAGATAAAAAATAATAATATTGTAAAAAGAATATATTCTTCCCTGTAACACATACAAAATTTCCCTTTATCTCCAGCTCTTCGATTAATGATATTTTTAGAGAATGAATTTTGCTTTAGGAAACTCAAGAGAACAAGTTGACCTCAGAGAAACACGATACAAGATAATATTTTTGGGTCATTTCAATCATCAGGAAACCGCATGAACAAATGAAGTCAGACAAACCAGATAATACAGTTAGAAACACAGATTATCTGACAACATGATAGCGAAGACTCAGAAGCCAAAAATTGAACACCATATTTTTGATAGGCTAGAGTTTCAGCCAAATGATAAAACACGAGATAGTATTTGGCCAACGAAGTATGAAATTAAGTAGGATAGATTAACATGGATGAAATTACGGAACAATAACTGGCAAGGACTGAAATACGAAAACTAAAGGTCAGGACAGCTGTAATTTCGTTTAAAAAGCAACCAAGTAATTTCATCAGAAGCATACGAGGAAGTACATGGGGAATTCCAAATATTACGGCACATGGTATTGGCTAATAACTGAAACCGCCAAGGGTATACCATGTAAAACATCAAAAAAATGAAGTATTTAACATGTGTAAAATCAGTTTTTTAAGAGTATTAATTTTCTTTTAATTTTTTTAAATTTTACTTGATAATATTGCTGCAAATAAGTGTGTAATTTCTGAATTACAAAGAATATGTCATTCTATTTTAAGTGGTATTTTTTTTCATATTTCATGTACTTGTCATGTACTTAACCTATGTTTTTAACATGGTTTGAAGATTTATGACTTGAAATACTACATATTAGTGACGCACTTCATTTTTTTATAGTTATCATAGAAATGATTGAGTAGATTTTTGTAAATGAAAAGATATAAAACTAAGAAAAATTCAAAAAAGTCTTGGGTGTAAACCAAAAGGAAAAGGAAAGTACTGGTTTACCTATGATCGAATTTAACCCATTTGGAGCTTTTGGTTTCTCCAAAAGGCTCAGAAAAGAGTGCGGAATTGCCTTTTTTCTCAATTACAGTAACACGGATCCCTGCAGTCTGCTCAAAACAATTCCAAGCGTGGTGAAATGAAGAGGGAAGAGGTGTCTGGTTCAAACTGGAGACAACGGCCCTCAGAAGCATCTCGAACCGAAACCGAGGGCCCACGTGATTCAAATATGGTTCAGTCAATTGGGAACCAAGCCAGAACAGCCCAGGGCCTGCAAACTGTTTCTCGTTCTGGTTCTAAAATCTGATCTGTTTTGTGAAATATTTCAAACGCAATCGAAACAAACTGGGATCCAAAACCGTCATGGAACTGGACTAGAAGACAGTGGAACTGCAAATGGAACCGGAGATGGAACCAAAAGGGGGTCAGTTCACTTCTGAGGTTGCGGTAAAACCAAGCAGAAGAGCAGGTCCCCGCTTAACTCGAATCAGCAATGTCTAGAGTACTGGAATTCACCATTTGCCCTTTGAAACTAAAATTAACAGAGGAAATTCAAATAACTCGATCGAGCATCAAAAACTGGTGATTCTTATCATCAGTAACGAGAAAGAGTCCAAAAAGAAGAGCTTGACCCACTCGAAGAGATTTCATGAGCCATTAGCAGCGAGTGAGGCATACTTACGAGTGAAACATATACTTTTATTTCACATCCACAAAACGCTTTATTTTCCGAACCAAGATTTTTTTTTTAATTTCGAACGAGACATATCACACCTCACTCAACAGTGGTCGAATTTCTAGATCTGCTACTTCGTTTCAGCTCATTCAAGCAAGATCTTGATCGTGAAATCAACACAACCTAACTTCTTGAATAAACCGGACATTGTTTAAAAGTGGATTGGATCCGAAAACTGAATCAAACGCAAATAAAACCGGGCAGGTCATCAGGACTCGAAGACACTGTTACTCGTCATATGAAAGCACCATTTAACCACGCAAAAGACCAAACAGAGAGGGGAGGAAGAAAGAAGAAAGCAAACAAAATGAGCCGAGAACAAGAGTAATCAGGTAACCCGGACACTACCTTCTCGTGTCTGCGCCACCTTCGCAAAATGCATAAACGTCGAATCCTTGCGAGTCGAGGTGATGCATAAAGGCAGCTCCACAATTTAAAGATATGAATATTATATAACTATTATATAACCACAAAACGTTCTTTACAGGCTGTATTCCACCAAAAGCAGAACCCCACAAAGCGAAAGAGAGACAGTGAAGAAAAAAGAGACTAGTTTTAACGAATTAAAAAATTGCATGAGGAAGGGCCCCACAACAGGGGCCCCCACATGAACAGAGTATACTGCAACAGCCTCATGCTATAGCATTCATCAGTGGGCTCCACCCAGCAGCAACACCGACACAACGCTTGCCTGAAAGCACGCCCACCGGGCCCACAGTCCAGCACACACTCGTCGTATACAATTATTGGAGGTCCCAACCAATTAATTTAGATTAATACAGGCAAAGAAAAATAAAGGGCAGATAGAGAGATCTCAACAGTTGATTCCTTTTTTCATGTATTAATTTTTGCTTTTTCTTTAAATCTTTGAGTGCGGTAGGTTGGTGCGGTGCGGTATGCACGGGGTGTGGTGTGGTGGGGTGGGGTGGTTGGTGGCTACTGAGGGGTTCGGGTGAGGCGATTGCCGATCATCTTGAGCTCGAACCGCTTGATGGCGGGGGTGATGTTGCGCATGGTGTCGTCGAAGACGAAGGGCGTGCCCTCGAAAGTGAGCTGGGTGACGTTGATGAACTTGCGGCACGGCTCGCGCCGGTTTGCGATGGTGCCGTGGTAGTGATAGTACATGATGCGCCCCTCCGTCTTGTGAGTGGTGTAGCCGATCACGTTCTCGGACATGTGAACCCCTGTGGCTAACGCGTTCCTGGGTTGGATGGCGTACTTGCGGTCTCTCCTGAATCCCCTCTTCACATCCTTGAACACCAGCTTTTCGAACCCCCACTGCCTGAAACCAGTACCATACTGATTATTACTCTCATTGTTATGTCACTACACACACATTTCAAACTCCGGAAATTTGTGTTCAGTTTTGGAAAGATTTGAAGCTAACCCTACATAACCAGTCTTTCGATACAACCATTAGAAATTATAAAACTGAACCAAACAGCACCACTAGGTTTAAATGCCAGCATATGACAGAAGAGGTGTCCACACACATACATGTATACATATGTATACAGAGTCACCCAGGATAACTACTTAATAATTGCTTTTAAGAAGTATGATTATAATAACATTATCTCATTTTTTTCATTCGTACCACCACAAAAAAAAACAATGGATTATAGTACGAGTGAACATGTAAGAAGTGCACAGGATCCACTTTTCATATATACAAATACATATATATATATATATATATATATATATATATATATATATATATATATATACACACACACACATATAGAAAACACACACAACTATATGGACTAGGCCTCCATCGTTTCCCATTCGTGGGGAAGCAAGAGGAAAGTGGCCACCCAAATTAATGCATGGCTTCAAGTCCGAGGTGCGAGACATGACCAGGTACAGTGTGTGTACAATATTCTTCGTCCTTACGTCTTCTGAGCCAGCTTTTATTGACAAGTTTTATGACTAACAAAACCACGTATATGCAATTCACAAAAAAAAAATCACGTATATGCAAGGAACCATTCTCCGTGGCTCCCCAGGATAGGAAGTTGACTCAAAACACTTTCAAGTGGAAGGTCACGAATTCATCAAACGGCGAACGTCATGTAGTCGTTGGCCTAGACACAGCTCGTTAATAAGAATAGAAAATAGATTCTTAGGAATGAATAAAAGAAATAGCAAAAAGAACCAAATTTTAAACTAGGGGCGCGTGCCCACATATACATTCCATGCACCGAAACAGGACTCCCATAATATATATATAGATATGTAGATATGTATGTGTATGTAAATGTGTGTGTGTGTGTGCGCCATGCACAAGCAAAACATACCTACCAGCTATGGTTATCGATCATGATATGCATGAACATGATTGCTATGTTGGCAATTCATCCGGGTATATAGGAAGGGACAAATGCATGTGAAACCGTGAGGCATGCAGGAGAGCGGCGTGAAACTTAAACTAGTGGACATAGAATACGAGGCCATCGAAAGAATAATAGCAAAAAAAAGAAATTCCATTCACTGCCAAAAGGAACCGGGACGGCCCTACAACTAAAAGTATACACCTTAACTACGTATAGCAGCGACATATGAAGTATAGAGTTCAATATATGCAGATGAGTCGTGTCTTAGAAAAACTTACCTAGAAGCTACAAAATCTTTTCGTGTCGACCGAACTGTCTTCTCAACCGTACATACAAATATACATGTATATATAATCTACATATGTATATATAAAATTGTTAACTATCTTGCACATTAAATATATGTGTCATTTGGAACCCAAATGCCCTTGTTTAAATTCAGCGTTCCTCATTTAAGAAATATCATTGATACCAATTTGACCTTTTTTAGTCCTGGTTTGATAACACACAAAAAGTACTCTCTCTCTCTCTCTCTCTCTCTCTCTATATATATATATATATATATATATATATATATATATATATATATATATATATATATATATATATATATATATATATATATATGTATGTATGTATGCTAAAAGGGACATGTACATGATTCCCCTCGCAAAGGGAGAAGTGAGTGTTTTAGCTTAGCGGCAACTGTGAGTTACAAGATTAAACTGCGCAGTGAATTCCTATGGCAAAAATATTGCTGCCACAACTCTGTAGTGAGTGTCATTGCCCAAAAAGAACAGTTATCATGATTGTCACCACCTCGTCGATGATCGTTACCCCAAACCGAACGACCGAACGCAGCCGTTTCCCTTCTTATTTCACGCTAGTCATCTCCCGGGGACGCCGGAGATACTGGGCAGAGTTAGCAAGGTTGTTTCCATCCATCAATAAGGTGGTCTTTCAGAATTCTCGATTGAAATTACCCTCTGCTAATCAATGGCGCCTCAATATTTTACAGAGATGCTGGCATGCTGCAGATAAAAGAATTACTAGATCATGAAGACCGGCATCAGAACAAAGATAATGCCTCAGCGCGATTCCAGCAAAGAATCACGAGCCACCATTAATGATGATCCACTTAAGAAATCTCATCAGGATTTCTTGGTTTACTAAATAAACTCCTCAGACAGCTAACGCCGATTCCTGGGTCTTTTAGAGTCGAAAACACACCAGATCTCTGTCTATTTCCAATTGTTTTTTAGGAGAAATTTAGTATGTGTCACTAACCCACCTGAGATCCCCTCCAACAGAATCCAACCAAATAAACTAAACGTAATTACGTGTGTATGTGGGGAGAGAGAGAAAAGGGGGGGTACCTTCTGACACGCCGGTAGTCATCAAGTAGGCAGAGTTTACTGGACATGGGCATCTGCTCAATGGTGAATTGGGTGTAGTTGAGGAGGCTTTTCATGACGGAATCCAGATTGCTCCCTCGCGGAATGAAGATGTATTCATCCACATCGAAGTAGAAAATCCATTTCGCCGCGAACCGGTAGCGGTGCAAACAGTCGTTCACCACCAAAAACTGGTTGTGGTAGTACCCATCGAACCTCTCCTGCAATCTTATATCTTGCAGAGTTACGTACCCAGCCTCTACCCACGGCTCGAAAACCCGGAGCACGTCCGGGTGAACCCCACCGGCGTCGTGGATCACGAAATGGGACTTCTTTCCGAACAGCTTCACATGGTAGGCGAGCCACTCTCTCACCCTCTGCGGGCTCAGATCGCCGTAAAGCGGCGACCCGCAGTAGAGGTACTCGTACTCCGGCGGAGCCGTGTATTTCGAAACGTTCAGGCTTCCCGGGGCTTCCGTCAAGGAGACAATCCGCTCCGGCGGAGGGACGGTATCGTCGCTCTCGATCCCACCAATGCCGTGGTGGGCGTATAGGACGAGCTTTCCCCCATGACCGTCGACGCCGACTGCTTGAGGGAAGGTGCAATTCACGACCACCACCGTGTAGACTCGTCCGTAGCCCCAATCAGGGAGCATCTTGCTGCCGTTCACACGGATGGGCTCGGCGGAAGCGTTGTCAGAAACCCATTCGCACTCGATCCTCGGCCTCGCGAAGACGTGGAGCGGCTTTGAGGCGAGGCCGACGACGGCGAAGGTGTCCAGCCCGCCTCTGTACGCGCCCATCTGGATGAAGACGTAGGCCGCGGAACCGTAAGGATTGAAAACCCGCCGAAGAATGCGGCCGTCCTGGTGCTCCTCTCTGCGCTGCACCGCTTCCGATGGCAGCGAGTTGACGGAGACGTTGGAGTCCGGGAAGAACGCGGAGAGGCAGGAGCGGAGCTGCGTGGCGGAGTAGGAACGGGGAGGAAGGAACTGAGCTACAAGAGTTGCAACAGACCCTAAAATCAAGAGAACCAGCAAAGAGATCTTCATCTCCTTGCAACTCCAATCAATGGTTCTCAGATCCACCAATCTCTTCTCCCTCTTCATCTTTATTTTCCTCTAAAAGAGCTCCTCTTTTCCTCTTTTCCTTTTTCTTTGATACTCAAGTCATATCATGGAGATAACAGGAGGAAGATGAACAATTAATTACAGAAACAGATGATTCTTAGCTAGTAGCTAGCTCCTCTTTCAGATGAAATAGTGACCACATCAGATGTTTTTCTGCTACGCACCTCCCTTTCAGATGAAACGGTGAGAAAAGCAGATGTCTTCCTGCAACCCACCTCTTTTTTCAGATAAAACAGTGAGAAAACAAAGATGATTCTTAGCTACCAATTTCCTCCTCCAGATGAAATAGCGAGAACAACAGATGGTTTTCTGCTGCCTCTACCCTTTTCTCTCCTCTCGCGGAGAGACTAGAGAGAGAGAAAGATGAGTCACTATGGAAAGAAAGATTAGGAGAGGGAAAGGAGGTGTAGCTTAGTAATGAGTAAAATGCAGGGCACCGACAATTGCTCATAAGAAGCCACGTGGTTACGAGCCTGGAAGATTCGACTCTCTCTCTGCTCCCTAGATTTCTTAATGGCGGCTTTTTTCTAATTGCATATCAATAAAAGATCGACCCTTTCTTCTTGGGTGTGCTTGAGTTCACCGTGAACTGTAGACAGGGAGGGGGGCCACCGCTTTGACTCGTGTTTCTCTCAGAGGCTTGCGTGCCGAACCTCTCACCTCCCTCGGCCGACTCCTCACCCAAAAAAAACGAGCAACGGCCAAAAGCATCGATCCATGTGCCTTCTCTCTCTCTCTCTCTCTCCTGAAGGAGGAACTTCTGGTGGCCCTTTACTCGCACGAACCCCCACTCGGGCTTCCGTTGATCAAAAGAACTGCATTGTCCCCTTCACCCTTCGGTTTTTCACCCAGATCAGAAGGCCTTGTATGGTGTTAGCAAGAGGCACTCGTAGCTGTTTGTGGGGTATTTGTCCTACAACGGGAAAGTCAGGGGTTCGATTGCCAGCAGTAGTGGGTAGGTGGTCCTGTAAAAAAGAATTCGCATTAGTTGAGTGCGACTTGTCGTGGCTCGTCTCATCAGATTCTTAGTTGGCATTTAAAATGAATTGAATGAGTCAAGCTGGATTGGTTAATATCTCATACGTCACTATATTGACGCTTGTTTGCAGCTTGGTTCGGTTGCTCTCGGCTGAGGTCACACCGGAATCCGTTGATATAAGATTCTCCGTCGTGTCAAACTGAAGAACCAAGACTTGCCGTGCATTTTTCATTAGAAAATATTTCTATTTGAGTCAATTTAGTTTCATGGTGCAATCTTTTTCTGGCACCGTGTCATTGACCTAACAATGACTCTTTTTTCTTTTCCCTTTTTTTAAAAAAAAGAAGCTGGAATCTAAAACACATGCACTATTTGAGAGTTGAACTCTCCACCAAGAACAATATAACACTAGAGAACCTTGCCGTTGAGGTAATGTTGTAGGTATATGATGATGCCATCTTTGTTAAACAACAATTCACAACAATAATTGACTTGACTAGAAGAACCAGTCACAAGCTAAAAACTTGAAGGTGAACACACGGGACCTACATCAGACTTCGTCCTCTCCATAGTACCCGAAAGATAAATTATTGTCCCATTTAAGACTATAATTATTCAGCTATGGTAACTTATCCTTTCATACGCTATACATGTAAATGTTGCACGCGGCCAGTTGTACGAGTGTATCCCACACAAGCTTGTCTCCCAAGCTGAACATTAGCTGGTCTCTTTAGCAAAGTTGAGCATGTATACCCTATGTGGGAGGAGAAGTCGGTAAAGCCGAGATTGATCATTCTTGGCATGCACATCTACCAAAAGCGACTAGACCATTCATCTAGCCGAGATCGACAATCTAGAAAGGATCGAGTTCGGCACTTCTCTATAAATTTAGAGCAACACAGTGAACTCAAGATAACGAGAAAACATTAAAAAAAAAAGCTTGAGATCTAGACCCTTCTTCTGGAAACTGGTTGTAAGAAACTGGAAAAATTACCTCGTCCTCTCTGATGTATTCTTCTTAGAAGTCATCCGTTGTACGAACAAAGGGATCTTTAGCAAGGTCCACATACAGAGATCCATCACTCGTATCAGAGCCTGCTTATTTGTAAAACAGAGGTATACTCGCTATTTTTTTCAAAAACGAGAAAAGAAAAAAAATAAGAGACCCTAAATTAGTCACAACATCCCTCTTTTCCTCTACTTCTCTCTCCCTCCTTCTCCCGTTATTTCCCTCTCTCTCTCTTAAACTTTTGAAACCGTCAGATGCTTTCTAAAAATCATGGACGAAAAATCACTATTTTCCAAAACTGTCACGAGCTTTGGAAAATTACCTCGAGCAATGGACAAAAAGTTCGTTCTAAGCCTTTTGAGTTTTAAAATTACAGTCTTTCACGGAATTAAATTACTAAAAAATCCAGATATTTTTGAGTAAAAAGAATGTTTCATCCCAAAATGGGCAAAAAGATAATTTTACCCTCTCCCTATTTATACAAATTATGAAATACCAACCTATGAAATTTCATTGATGCCCTAGATAAGTGTAAATTCATAGTTTTGTCATTGTGTTAAAAGAAAGGACTACTCCTGTCTTTAAGAAAAATCATAGATTCAAAGTAAAGGACAAAATTATAATTTTACCCTCGATTAATCATCAATTTTAGAAAACCAAACACTCATTTTATTGTTTTGCCCTAGTTCTTTTTAAATTATTACAAAACCAGACAAATGAGTAAAATTCTAGTTTGTCCCTAAAATTTTTGGAAAATTATAGTGGTAAGAAAATAGAAGAGATTATAGTTTTGTCTCCATCTAGTTCTAAAAATAAAAGAATAAAGTTATGAAAAATTCAATAATGATACTTAAAATATGCTTAAAAGTGCTTTTAAGTATCATAAGTTATTTTTAACTTAGTAGATGGATGTTATGTATTTTATAATTTAATAGTTGGTTATATGTCATTTGTTGCTTCTTGTTTGTTTTCCTTTTAAATCGTCTCATTGTTATTTTTGTCAATGTGTATCCAAATTAGCAAAAATAAAAAAATTAAACAGTCTTAATATTCAAGCATGTAAAAATAGAATTCCGTTAGCTCTTACACTGGAAGGTTTACACTATATGTTAAGGAAAATTATACGACCACCACCCCATGATGCAACTAAGCAACAAATAAAAATATATAAAATATTTGTAAAAGATGACATGATAGGAAAAACTATCATGTTAACATTCATGGAGGATTATTTGATTAGGGTCTTTGAACAATATGAGACTGCAAAAAACTTATTTGACTCGATAACAATTAAGTATGAAACTAGAACTAAACTACATGTCTAACTATTACTACATGACATAATCTACGTGGTATTTGAATGCTTTAAAATGAACCGCTTGGTGACTGATTGACGGATTGACTAAGGAGCGATGAAACATTTATCGAAGAGGAAGGAAGGGACAATAGATCCAAAGGAATAGAAACTAAGAGAACATATGACGTATATGGAAAATAACACATTTTCTGATGTCCTTAGGGTGGAGTCCTTTAGGATTCATGTAAAAAGTAGAATGATTGTTTTGACTGATGTGTTAATTATGTCAACTATAGGGGGTAATATGGTTTCGATCCGTGCCTTGGTTAATTAAGGCTTTGAAATCATGTTTATTCCTAACAAGGTTATAGTGGAGAAGCATGGGAGAGTGTTTTTCTCTCATTAGTTTGATGTAGAAAATGAATTATTAAAACTGGACATTAATGAAAGTGAAGATTCTTCTTCTTATATTGATTATACCTTTAATGTTTATGTGAATGTGTGACATAAACGCTTAAAGCATATAAGTCTGAAAAAGTTGAGGAAGTTATCCAACTTTGACATATTGTGACAATTTAAGAAAAGTACTTTTAGTAAGTGTTAAGCGTGTATACAAGGAAAAATGACAAGAAAATTATTTTCCAAGGAAATAACAATGGCAACAACCTTGTTGGAAATCATTAACACTAATTTATGTGAAACTTTTAGAGTGAGATCACATCGAGAAAAGGTTTATTTCATAACTTTTATCAATGATTACTATATATATATATATATATATATATATATATATATATATATATATATATATATATATATATATATATATATCTTAACACATAAATCTGAGGCACTTGAAGCATTTAAAAAATATAAGTAAAAAGTTGAGAACCAACTGGGATATACAATTAAGGTCTTGAGATCAGATGGAGCAGAAGAGTACGACTTTGCAAAATTTTTAGAATTCCTTAAAGACTTTGTTATTATAAAGCAAAATATAATTACCAGAATACTTAAACAAAATGGTGTAGTAGAAAGATATAAAAGACCTTACTTAATATTACAAAGTCTATATTAATAGATGCATCTCTATCAAGGTTATTTTGGGGACAATGGTAAGTATAGTTATCTATATACTCAATATAGTACCATATAAAATTGTATTATCTACATTATATAAGATATGGTTTGAAGGAAAACCAAACCTACATCATCTCAGGAGGTGAGAATCTATCACTCATGTGAAGATCATTGACTATGGTATAGCTGTTTATATTTATTTGATATCGTAAAGGATCTAAAGGACATTAATTTTATTATAAGGACCATGGACTCATAGAGAGCATAGATGTTGAATTCTTAGAGGATACTAAGAATGACATCTTTAAAAATAATGATAACTATATTGATGATCTAGTAGATGTAGATATATCATCATTTGAACTCATAGATAGATGATCTCATACATGATCTTTCTAATCAAACTGAAACTTTAATTAGACATAAAAGACTTATGATAACACCGTCTTACTTAAAAGATTATCACACTTACCTTGTAGAGGAAGTGTGTGATTCGGTGGATTTACATCAGCTAACTTATAACTTGACATATCAACATACTATTTACTCATCTGAATTAATAGATTGAGAAAAGGTCATGGATGAAAAATTTGAATAAATTGAGAAAAACCAAGTCTGCAAATTGACTGATTTACCAAAAGAAAAAAAAATCGCATGTTGTAAATGAGTTCTGGAAAAGAAATATAAAGTTGATATGTCTATCGACAGGTTTAAGATGAGGTTGGTTGCATATGGTTTTTCGTAAAAAGAAGGGATATATTATGTTGCGACATATTCTCCTATTGCAAAATATACATAAATAAGAATAATTATGGTAATTTCAACATATTATGATTTTGATTTACATCAGTTAAATGTGAAAATTATTTTTTTAAATGAAGATTTAGATAAAATCATATATATGCAACAACCATATGGATATATTGTTAAAGGCGAAGAAAATAAAGTATATAGGTTAAAAAAATCACTATATAACCTTAAATAGTTACCTCGTCAATGGTATTTGACTTTTCAAAATGTCATTCTAGAACTTGGGTTTGTAGCTAATGAACTTGACTACTCTTTATATGTTTGAAATAGTGGGAGCCACTTTATCATCTTATCGTTATACGTAGATAACATATTATTGATTGAGAATGACAATAAGATAATTATCAAAAGAAAGTCATGGTTAAACTCAATGTTCAAAAAGAAGGATATGGGTGAAGCATCATATATCATGGGTATAAAGATTTCTCGAAATAAAGAATTTAAACTCTTATGCCTAAATCAAGAGAGAGATATTGATTATATCCTTAAAAAATTTAAAATAGGTCAATGCAAGATTGCATCTACAGTCATTGTGAAAATAATTAGATTGAAGCTGTGAGTAACTTGATATATGTTATGTTGTATACAAGACTCGATATCAACTTTGTTGTTGGTCTTGTAAATAGATATCAAAGTAATCTTATTGACAACATTGAATAGTTGTGAAAAGGATTGTAAGATATTTCAAATGAACAAAAAACTTGAAACTTTGCTTTCAAGTAGATGAACTGAAAGTGATAGGATATTCAGATGTTGATTTTACTGGGAGTAAAGATGACAACAAATCAACATAAGGACAACAATTATTATTTGGAGGTGGAGTTGTTGGTTGAACATGTAAGAAGCAAGGTTGTGTAGCGTTACATATATACGAGGCTGAGTATATGACTTATTGTATGGTTGTAACTAGTGCCATTTGGATAAGCCGAGTTTAAAACTAATGATATGTTCGCAAGCTCTTTGACTAAAGGCATAATAGAGAATCTTTTCTCAAGATAAGTTACAAACATGGGTTGTCCAAATGACAATTGTTCTTATTGCGAACGAGATTGGTAATTTGAAACTACATATAGCCAACAAGCCAATTGTCATTTATTGCGACAACAATGTAATAATTACTCTGTTCAAGAGTGGAGTTGGCAATTCCAAAAGCAAGCATATAATGGTTAAATACCACTATGTTCACGATAACCAATGATATGTTGGCAGGTCCCTTGACTAAAGGCATAACAGAGAATCTTTTCTCAAAACATGTTACAAACATGGGTTTGCGATATGTTTGATTGTTGTGTAGGTAAGAAACCACACAATGGGTAATGAATGTAACAACAATTATAAATGACTTGACTAGAAAAATTAGAGAAAAGTGAGAGGTAAAACCAGTATGTTAGATTATTTGGCTCGAATGACTAAGTGGGAGATGTAAAGTCGAGATTGGTCATTCTCGACATCCACATCCTTGAAAAATGACTAAACCCACCATGTAGCCATTTTTCGTGGAATGATTACTGAAACCATAAGGATATGGGCTCTATAAGAGAAAGCACAACACGAGAATCTAAGGAGGATGGAGTCAAGCATTGCTCTATAAATTCAATGCAACGCACTGAACTCAAGATGTAGAGAAAATATAAAAAGACTTTAGATCTAGACCCTTCTTGTGAAAACCGGTTGTGGGAAACCGAAAAAATTACCTCGTCCTTTCCATTCCAATCTTCTTGAAAGTCATGCGCAATGCAAACAAAGAGAACTCTGGTAGGGTCTACACAGAAGGGTCCATCAAAGTCAAGTCTCTCACTCATTCAAAGATTTGTTACTGATTAGTTAATCAACCTGGCAATATAATACATGCAAATGAAAATTAAAAGGTTAGATTGTGTCCTTTTATGTCACTACAAGAGATGCATGCACCACTCCAAGGAATTGAACTTGCCATCAGCATCATAAAAGGAAGAGAGCCATGCTAAGTGAGCTAAGGCTTTGTGTGGAAAAGTTAGGTCATTTCATGTTGGCACGAAAAGATTTGCTGAAAACTTGCCTTCCATGTTCACGACCCGAAACCTAGAATGCATCACAACATCAACAAAAACTATTGTTAAATCTTGTGAGTGACTAACAGTCATCATTTTTTATTGTTTCTTTTCGATACTTTTATAATATTTCTTTTTTTTTATAAATAATTTTATCGTTGAACTTCTTACACAACGGAACTTTTTTAAAGGCTAGGTGGAGTTTGGCTTCATGGGTTCTGTGTATACACAAAAGGAGCAAAATCATATTGCCCCTGTATATGAACACGAAAAGACGAAACAAACGTCACCCACAAACACGAATGGTCATCCCACGCCTTAATAGAATTGAAGTAAGCACAGGCAGCTTAGCCCAAGGGCGCCATTTGTCTTCAAGGATGCAGAGTCATGTGGAGGGTGGCGGGTCCTCGAAGCGGCTGGTGTGGATGTGACTCGATGGATTGAATCAGATCTAGAACATTACGAGAATCGAGAAAACCGAAACTGACTGTTGTAAACTTGTGATTTCAATATTTTGTTCACAGTTCTGTCATTTCACCCTCGTTTTTCATAAACTTTCTTAATAAATCAGATCCCCAACTATCGTGAAACCAGAACCGAAGAAGAGTCAGTTCTGTTCCCGTTCAGTTTTCTTTGAGACCGGCTGGCTGCGCTTCTCTTTCTCCGGCTTGAATGGTGGCTTGCTGAATAAATTTCTCCAATAAGCCCGCTGGTTACAGCCATCGTGTGTGTGAGTAGGGAACTGAAACCGCGTATCTTAAGTTTAGACTAGAAGCTCAAGTAAATGGATCTGCAACGGATCTTGAATTGGGTTTGTTCTGCAAGAAGACGCGGACAAGCTGGACTCAGTTAATTAGTACGACCCGAAGCAGCTGTGTCCTGTTAATCAACACGATGTCTTATTCTCTGTGTAAGAATACCGCGTGAAGTAACAGGACGCTACGTGACATTCTGGGCAAACTAGGTTTTCATTTTCTTGGTATAATTTCCAACATGCTATACCAAGAAAGAAGAGCAAGTCAACAAAATAATTTCCATCCAAAATAATATTACAAAGAAGAGCAGGTCGTGTGTAGGTTGACCTGTTTATGACACGAAGTAACACGATACGAATTAACAAAGACTCGAGAGTGTCACCCAGGCTGCAAAAAGAAATGGGCTGCTCATTAATATATGGTTGGTGTGGCTTGCTCCGAGCTCCTTTTGGTCTTACTAAGAGCCTAATAAGAGGTTTTGTGATTGATCGGGCCCTCAAGGTTGGTTTGATGTATTGCATGCGGGTCAGCTCGTTGCAGACTAGACAATATATGTATGGGCCTGCGAATTTGAGGGGGGGAAATATACACACACATATAAAACTTAATATGCAAATATTTCTAATTTAAAAAAATAATATATTTGTACTTTTGTCCGATGTGTAGAAATAGTCTGCAATGGCACAATGAGCAATAGCTCTCCTAGCAAGGGGTTCTATTCACAAGTTAAAGGTCATGATTTCAATACGCTGGGCATGCCTCAGGCTTCGGCCTCTCCTATCAGTGAAAGGAGCTGCCTAATCAGGATGGTTATGGATGCCTGAACTGACAGCACGGTTAGGTTTGGACGAATCTCAAACCCCATATCTAGTTGGTTCTATCCGAAATGCAAACATCCAAGGAGTGTGTGATTGTGAGGCTCCGACTCCAATTCCACTTTCAGCATAATGGGCCTCATAATTTAATTGGGTAATAAGTAGGATAGTACGATCCTTCTTTTTATTGGACACTGAGACCCACATTCTTTTAGCGTACACCGAGATCCATATTTGATTTAATTACAACGAATAGTGGTAATTAGGTAAAAAGTAGGGTATTACGATCCTTCTTTTTAGTGCACACCGAAGCCCACGCTTGATTACAACATGAACTCAAACTTTCTAGTTATGTAGTCCCAAGTTTTGGTACATCTTAAACTTATATCAACCAAAACCAAGTCTTCTCAAATGCTAAGTATATCATCTACATAAGTATTAAGATCATGTAAACGAGTGTATTAATACATAAAGCACAAATTCTTCAAGAAGACCTTATTTTAATTGCCATTGAACAGCTACATCGAATTGGGGAATAACTTTTTTGGGCCTTCTTTTAGCTGGGCAGTCTCCATCTAAATGTGTAGACAAGAAAGAACTAACGCCCATAATCCACAAGTTGACAAATTAGCACACGATTTTTAGGAACTTGAACTTTTGGGATGTAGTGGCCAATTATTTTTTCATATTTTACAATAAATTAATTTGCAAAAGCCATTATTTACAACGATTTCACCCTTTCAAAGCCGAGTGAGGTAGGTGACGGTCATCGTAAAGCTTAGACGTGAACTGTAACCGAACCAGGTTCCACTGGGTTCCCATTCAAAAAAGAACCAAAAAGGCTGAAAGAAAGTTCGCCACCAGAAAACGTGTAAAATGGAACTGAAAACTAGTATCTTTGACTTATGAGTCGATCAAGTCAATCCTCCAGCCTCATCCCGGAGTGTAGATGTGACCAATATGTTTGAGATAAAGAAAACATAATGATATTTTTAAAGGCAACTATTTAAATAAAACTCACCCAAAAAAATATATTTTTGCATTGAAATTTTTAAAAATTTGAAAACTTTTAAAGTCCGCCCCACTTAAAACAAATTTCCGTATCCGCCACTCGGAGAACGGTCATATTATCATTATTGGTTATAGATTGTAGACCTTCTTTCTTGGCGGAGATCTTGGATGCCTTTGAAACCTTCTTTATCTCTCCCCTATGTGAAGCTTATCCCTCATTATCTCACTGCCCGAATCGATCCCTATTACTTTCGGTTCATAAATACATTTATTATATGCTTTAATGTGCTGATATCATTTACAAAAGTAATAGACTTGTATGTAATAATACAGAGAAAATCGCACACACACTCGCACCAACCAAAGCCAGGACCGAGCCTTCTCGCACGCTAAGTGCGTTCTAGAGTATCAAACTTGAGGGTTCAACTCAAAATAGTAGCAGATCTAGAAAATAGTGTTAGGGAGGGCGAAGCATGTATTTCATGGCGTTCCGAGGGGGAAGCATGGTTGAAATGTATCTCAATCATATATTGAAGTGCAAAATGTAGGTTTTACAGTCAAATTACAAAATTTAGGAGAACGGTAGATCCCTCACACTTATATATAGATCCGCCACTGATTCGAAAGGTTTCTTGACTTGATCCCCTAGCCAAAAGTAGGTGTGGCAATGGGGTAGGTCGCGGATGGATGTACCTTATCCAGCCACGTATCTGAACCTCAGTTTTTCCCTCATACCTGTGGGGACAGGTACGGGGTTGGGCCTTTTCCCGTGGGTATTAAAGTAATATTGTCCAATAAATTATTATTTTTTAAAATTAAAGCATGTTTGATTAAAATAAAAACATTTATAAACTTAAAAAATTATAAGGTTAAGTAGTTGAAAATTTGAAAACATACCTTGCCAAAGCAATTCCTGCTCCATTTGGATCGGCTCCCTAGCGAGAAGGACCGGAACTACGAGCTCCGAACATATATTTATCTTTATTATTGTGCTTGGTTTTAACATTATCGAATCAAGGGAGGGATCCAATGAGACCCTCTTATGTAAACATTATGATACAACAATTAGTTTTCCGGTTAGAAGTAATGAATATTTCATACATAAAGCATGCATTTGCATCATGATTTTGCGGCCCATCAGTTGGAGGAAAGTCACATCATCATCATTGGTTGTAGACTTTTACCTTCCTTTAGTTGAATAGCATTTCTAAATACAATCACAAAAAGGGTTGTCCATTGAAAGAAAGTTTAATTTTTTGAAATAACTAGAAAAATGAACACAAAAAGGGTGACCGACTCTTTTTGCTTGTTACAGCTGAAGCCCAGAATGTAACACACAAGAACACACATATGTACGCCCCCAAAATCAAATTCACCACTAGGGACTGGAAGTCCGGGAGCCCTACAAGATGAGCTAGACATGACTGGTTCCAGTTTGCCTAAAACTAGAGACCAAAACCGAACTGGGATAGGACCGGTTCTGGTAACAGTTGTAGATTCTACGGAAACTGAAATCGTAACTGAATTGGGTCATCTTCAGTTTTGAGTCTGGTTTTTGATCCAGTTCAGTTCAGAACCGCACCATGTCTAATATGGGTAAGGCCCTGCATGTTTGGGGGACCCACGGCTGTCTTTGCATCTCTACCTCCTTTATTCATGGCTGTCTTTTATTGATTTAGGGGCTTACGGAGTTGTCCTGTCTGTTTTCCTCTCATTAATGAAGCGTATCCCACACCGTCACTGTGACCGACCTTGATCCCTACTAACAAATTTCAACCATTTATCTTTGGTGATGGATTGTTGAGATTTAAAATTTAAAAGTAAATGTGTCCATGTATACCTACAAAAAATACATATATACTTTTTATTTTATAGATTCAAATCTCAACCATTCATTACTAAAGATGATGGTTTTCTTATATATATACATATATGTGTGTTTTAACGTGATCATATTTTTCACAAAGAAAACAAAGTTGTTTACCATAATCTAAATGCATAAATTTTTATTTTTAAATTAGCATACATGGTTGGATTTATGTGACTCTACGAAAGGAGAGTAGTCTGGCTTTAGATGTCCAACCTTCCTCTCTAGCTAGAGGTAGCATTCTTCAGATATAAGAAAAACAACCAACAAACAAGTCCTATTTCTGCACTGATATACGAATATTAAAAGTTTTGCTTTAATATTCGTAGAAGAATATTTATGTCATATACGTTTACTCATAGCCTACCATTCTCCCCTTTAACATTATCAAATATAAAATCATATAAATTTAGTAGTATGGTCTGATCAGGAAGCACCAACACGAGGTAGGGGAGCATCATTCAAGTATTATTTGTTATACAATTTATGGGTTTTGTTTAGTCAGTAAATTAATAATAGGTATAAATGGAGAATCAACCAATAAAGGTCCAAATAGTAGGGCCAGTAAAAACTGTTATTAATCATAAAAAATAAAAGGGTCTTTCAAAAATTATTTAACATACTTTTGTTCTTCCAATTTTATAAGTTGTGTTACCAAAGTTCGCTGCATCTAACTTGTACATATAATGTGCCAATATACCTCTCAGGTCAGTTTCAAAATAAGTATGGCACCATTTTCTCCCGCAACTAAGATACAGAACTTCTAGGACCATGGAACTTCCGAGTTCCGTTTCAAGACCAGGTGGTACCATTTTCACTCGCAACGAAAATGCAAAGCCTCTAGGATCATGGAACTTCGTTTTCTATAATTGGGAATTCTAGGGCTAAAAGTTCCATGAGTTCCCTTTTAAAACTTGAAATTTTGTTGTAAGATGAGCGAACTTAGAAAATTCCTTATGATCATACTTTGGCCCGTCTTATTTAGGTGAGAAATTGAGTCTGATTCATAGAAGAGTTCATCTTGTTCGTTATCATGTTCCTTATGGCTCCTACAGTCTAACAGAGAGAGAGAGAGAGAGAGAGAGAGAGAGAGAGAGAGAGAGAGAGAGAGAGAGAGAGAGAGAGAGAGAGAGAGAGAGAGAGAGAGAATCAGCCCCTCTGGATCTGTGCCATGCTAGAATACTAATTGGTGCATTCTGATGACGGTTTCTGTCCAAATGCTATTCCACATCTAAAAAATTGATTATTTGGTCTTCTTCATATTGGTTCTGCTCTTATATATCGATACCATAACTCAATCTAATTATCCTAATGGAACTGGTTTGAGGAATTAATATCCGATTCCCTCTAACCAAAGAAGCTCAAGACATCCAAGCCAAACTTCAACTGCTCAATACCTCTGATGTAAAAACATGCTTTCCATTTATAGCAATATGCAATCATGGTAGGCCCCAAGAGGTTAGCATAGTGAAGAGGTGCCTGGCTGTAAGACAGTCGGTCTGGGGTTCAATTCTAGTGAGCGCCGCAAGACATTGCGCAACGTCAGGCCCTTGAGGGGAATCTCTTCCCAATTACAAATTAAAAAATAACCTTATATATACAATATGGTGCTTTAGTATTCTGATCTGCCAGTCTGAAAGGAAGGGAAGAAGCTTAATTATACACTGCGGTTGTGTAAGACAGCTGATAAAACTTGGTTAATGGATTGATGCAATTGCATCTGCATATCCATGCAGTTATCTACAGACTTTTGCAATGCAGATATCCAACTTCGAAGCTCCGAGATCTCCGTTTTCAGAGAGTACATGAGTTCCAGCTCCTGCATATCAAAGTGATCAGATTCAGTCAGTCTCTGATCGACACTGTCCAGGTGGGGCATTTCGCTTACCTGAAATTTAAAGAATCAACAAAGAGGCTATAGGCCACAGTTAAGTTTGTGAGCCAACATTGTTTGCCCCACTCAAAAGAATTCTAGATTGGCCACTGGATTAAGTGTCAAATTCTAGGAAAACGAGAGCTTTTGCATGATTCAAAATCAGAGGCAAATGTTGCTCACCGGCGATTCCGAGTGCCGAGGCTCACTTTTTTGGTCATCTTGTTCAGTAATTAATTCAGTCAGCAGAGATATTTGGGAGAATGAAGAAGGTGCATGATCCAATGCTTCAGCACCAACACAGTATTCCTGCTTTTGCTGCAAAGAGTGGTACAATTCCTGCATGTCCTGATCATCTTCGAGGCCTGATTGCTGCTCTTGCCTTTCCAAATGAAACATGATTAGCTGGTTCATCTTCTCCCTAAAGTCGCTTGCAAGGGAAGTTGACACACTCTTCCTAATCACAAACAATTTTTTTTGAAATTGAGATAAGAAGAGCCATAAAAAAATTCATGTGTTTGTGTTTGTCTATATATATACATGTGCTAAGGTCGTACAGGATGATATACTCTCACTCATGTCTGTCAAAGGCCGGTTGCTGGTTGAGATTAATGAAGAGAAAATAAAAAATTGCCTTTTGTATCATGACACTACAAAAATAACCACAAAAGCATTTTTTTTGCTTTTCTGCATCAGTTTCGACTGTTTATCATTCTTTATCAAATGATCATGGTATGGGATGTAGAGGAAGGCATCTAATAGGGTAAGAGACTAGTTTCGATGGTGAAAGTTGGCATTGTACACCAACCATGTAGATGAAAGTTGGTAATACACTTAGGTGTTAGCTACAAACATATAAAAAAATTCAATCATTCAGTTTTAGAGATTGATGATTCAGGTTTGAATTTAAAAAATGAAAAATACATATGCACTTTTTAAAGTATACTTGATTTTTTTCCAAGTAAACTTCTTTTAAATCAAATCTATTTGTTTGAATATACTAGTATCTAGTTAGGTCAGTGTATAATGAGTTCTTTTTCTCTCTCTATATATATATAGTGACTGAATATGCTCATTAGTGATGCTGTTTATACATGTTTGCTTATTGTTTTTTTGATGATATGAGTGTAATAATAATTTTTTTATATTTTTAAAATCTCTTAAAAAATATAAATTACTCGTATATTAAAAAATCCGATATATATATATATATATATATATATATATATAGAGAGAGAGAGAGAGAGAGAGAGAGAGAGAGAGTTTACTACCTTTCTAAAAGCTCTTGGAGTTCCGAGTTGTCTGAAGTGCTGCTCTCCAACCAGCAGTATCGTGCGTTTGTTAATCTACAGCTTTCCCATCCGAGTTGGTGTGACACGGGAAAAATTGCTTCCCGGGTCCAGCTTCCGTGCTCATCTCGATCCGCCGGCTGCTCCTCCTCCTGCCCTTCCATTGATTCTCCTCCATTCTCATTACTGAAATAAGACTCGGCGCCATTAATGGAAGCCTCCACGGATCTTCCGTCCATCGGCATAATTACGTCAGAAATCTCTGGAACTTCGTTACAAAAAGTAGACTCCTTCATGAGAAACCCGTCCTGCTTCTCATCTCTTTCACTAATGAAATCGTCCGAAGGAATCGCAGAGCCGGCAGAGGCAGCAGCGACGGCCTCCCTTGTTACATTGCACTCTGATGAAGTTGAAGCGGAGATTGGAGGTCCTCCTTGCTCTGTGGTGCCGCTCTTTCCCAGCGACCCAGCTGCCCTTTCCCTAGTTTGATTGGCATACTATAAGATATAGTGAAGAGGATCTCCTTGGAGCGATAAAATAAAATGGAGAATGGAATTGATAACGTTAGTTTTGCCCAAAGAGCACTCGCTTTTCTCACTAAATATGGTGCATGATCTCTCTCTCTCTCTCTCTCTCTCTCTATATATATATATATATATATATATATATATGAAAATTGAATCTTCAAACCTCTCTCATATGTATGCTTTTAAGAGATATAAACATAATAAAAGATGTTTTTTATACTTTTTGTTCTTATACCTTTCTAAATGACACCCACAACATAAAAAGCAAAGAGTGCATATTAGAGTCTAATATGCATGTAAGATAAAATTGCTTGATATATATATATATATATATATATATATATATTTTGGATGGATGGTTTCCTTTTCTAGAAACAATTGAGCACGTATATTATAACACTAAAGAAGGGGAAGGGAATTGAAGTTTGATATGCTATGAGGTTTAAGAAAAACACTACCTTAGTGGTGGATTTGTTGCAGCCCCGAGCCGTGGGCTAATTAGTCTTGAAGCAGTTGATGCATAATCAGGCCTTTGGTACTTGGCAGCAGCATCTCCTTTGTGCAAAATTTGGAATCTCAGCAATGCCTATAGAGTGAGAATTATATGAGCGTCATAAGAGATCTGGTTAATGGAATTTGTTCTTGGCTGTATATATAAAAGCATGCATGTAGATCCTTCTTAAAAAACATCCTAATAAATGCAAATTAATTCGAAAGAGAAGAAACCATTTTAAAACTTAGCAAACTCTCTCTCTCTCTCTCTCCGTGTTGATCTAATTTGGATTCAAGAGCAAGGACGCACACGTAGACGACTCCTGTGCGAGAAGTCCGACACGGCATGACGATTTTCAAGCCTAACGATCTCCCTCTCTCGCTCATCCTTCATCCTGGAGAGCAGATCCATGGTCGCTAACCGACCCCTCACCCGAGGGCTGTTCTTGTTGCAGGCCAACCATTCCAACTTCATCTCCGGCACGCGAGCTTCTTCCAGACGGCAGTGCGCTGCAGTTCTCGTCGGCGACGGGTCTTCAAGACTGCCATCTTCTCCGTTTGCAATTCCGGTGTCGTTAGCATTAGATTTTGCGCCATTCTTCTCGCCGGTGTTGGCCACTGAAGTGGGGAAAGCCACCGGATCAGACGTTATATTGAGGTCACATTCTAGCTGGTTATTCGGGGTTCCCAGAGTCGTTAGTTTTCTTATGATGTCTGCAACTCTTCCTCCTCCTCCACAATGCACACAGGCCGGGTCCGGAGATTGTTCTCTGTCTTCTTTCGGGCTGCCGGAATGCGGCGAGCTAAATGAGGGGCGGGGGCTGTTAGTGCCGTTGTCTTGTGACTTTAGTGATGCTTCGGATCCTACCTCCCTCCACTTGCGCACCAGTGACGATGCGCGTAATTCTCCTCCATTCGGAGTATCGACGAAATCAATATCGGCTCCGGCTGCCGGCGAAGAGGCGACGACGTTGGAGCATGATGGGGGTGGAAAAGCAGCGGGTGCAACCCAGCTTGAAACCGATGGGGAGCAACCAAAAGGAGACTGGCCTCCTGTTTGACTCCTCTGTACGTTTATCATCATCATCGGGCCCGCTGATGCTGACCAAGAACTCTCTCTCTCTCTGGCTGCTGCTAGCTAAGAGGACAAAACTCAAAAGAAAGACTCTCTCTCTGTGTGTGGATCTAAGAAGACAAAACTCATAGTAAAGACTCTGTCTCTGCCTATCTATCTAACTGTATGTCAATTTGTAAGCTTTTCTTTAATCATGGAAAGCAAACACCATGAATGATTTCTGTGAAGGGACAACTAATAACATAAAAAAGGAGATGTTATGGAGAGTATTGCAGCCTCAGAAGCAAAGATATTCAGAATTTCTACGCGGCTTCTGTGAGCTACCATGGACGAAATGCGAACGTATCAACTTGCAATGGTAGTGAAGCCGAATTCTGGGGAGCCATGTTTAGATGGTGATGGTGAATTAAGAGACGAAGAGGAGGAAGAGGGAGAGGTAATAAATAAAAAGGAAAACAAGAAACGGCAGAAAGCATTAAACGGAACGTTGGAAGTTCAGCAACCACATAGCCGAAGAAAGAGTGTTGAACAGAGAATGCCACCTTCAAAACCAAAATGCTAACATTAGGCAAGAGCATAACGGACGACGACGCGGAGATCGTTGAATGAATTACTGGCAATCTGCGTCTATATTTAGCTATGAAGACCAGCACCAATCCTTTTCCTGGAGTCTGCTTTATGGTTCCTATTGCAATTTCATGCGTCATTATTTGTCTCATGTACGTAGCTCTTCATCCAAATCAGAACGACAAACTCTTGTTGCAGCTTGTAATCTAATCCAGCATAAATTCTTCTGGCATTCCATTGATTTCTTTTTAAGTTAAAACTGAGGGATCGACGCTAACCTTTTTGTTGTTCGGTCGCCGGAGGTTAAGTGAGCGCAGTGGATGGTGTTGTTGCGAGGTTTCCACACAACGGTTTTCTCACAGGATTGTATATATATTTTTTACCTTGTGACCGCTCCCCCAATCGTCTGGCTTACTTCTCTCGTTGCTTCCCTCGTTTAAGAGCTGTAACGGATGACCGTTACCTGATTTTCTGGTAACAGCTATCCGTTACATTATCCGGCCCAATCCAGCTATTACCCGAGCCGAGAATAGCCATTTCATTGTAACATCTCCCACTTGGCCATTCGAGCCAAGTGTATCGACATACTGGTTTTCCTCCCACTTTCCAAGGGTTTTCACAAGTTATGTTGATTCCTGATTACTATTGTAATCAGAACCTGTTTTGTGGTCATTTCCCTACACAACAAATCATCCGTTGTATAGTTATTTACCTATACAACAACATATCTCAAACCCATGTTTCTAACATGTTTTGAGAAGAGTTCTTTCGTTATGCCTTTGGTGAAAGGGTCTGCCAACATGTCTTTCGTTGGCATGTATGAGATGGATATTTCCTTTCTCATAACCATATCATGAACATAGTGGTATTTTACCATTATATGCTTGCTTTTTGAGCAATCTGCTCCACTCTTAATAAGAGTAATTGCTGCATTGTTATCGCAATAGATAATCACCGGCTCATCTGTTATTTCCAGCTTCAAATCACGTATGAAGCGGCTTATCCAGACGGCACTTGTTGTAGCCATACAACAAGCAATATACTCAGCTTCCTGTGTATGCAATGCTACACAGTCCCGTTCCAAATAAGAATATTTGTCCTAAGGTAGATTTATTGTCATCTTTGCTCCCAACAAAGTCAGCGTCTGAGTATCCTACCACATCCTACCACTTCCAGTTCATTTGCTTGAAAACATAGTTTCAAGTCCTTTGTTCCTTTCAGATATCTTAGAATCCTTTTTACAGCTATCCAATACTACCAACCTGGATTACTTTGATATCTACTGACAAGACTAACAGCAAAGCTGATATCAGACCTTGTACACAACATAGCATACATTAAGCTGCCAACAGCTTGAGCGTAAGGAATATTAGGCTTATTGTCTCCTTCACCAGGACAATCAGCCTTACTTAGTTTCACTCCTTTTCAACATGTGTATCTGCAGACTTTCATTCACCCATTTTAAACTTCTTGAAGATATAGTCTATATATCTCTTTTTACTCAGGCATAAGAGTCTAGATCCTCTATCTCGAGAGATCTTTATACCCAGGATATAGGATGCTTCTCCCATATCCTTCATTTCGAACTTGGAGTTCAACCATGACTTGGTTTTAACAATCATTTCATTATCATTTCCAGTCAACAATATGTCATCGACATATAATGATAAGATGACAAGTGGCTCCCACTGTTCCAAACATAAACATAGTGATCAAGTTTGTTAGCCACAAACCCAAGTTCTATAATGGCATTTTGAAAAGTCAAATACCATTAGCGAGGTGACTGTTTTAGGCCATATAGGGATTTTTTCAACTTATACACTTTATCTTCTTGGCCTTCAATCACAAATCCTTCGGGTTGCTGCATGTATATGATTTCTTCTAAATCACCATTTAGAAAGGCTGTCTTTACATCTAACTGATGTAAATTTAAATCATAGTATGCAAATATTGCTAGGATTATTCGTATGGATGCAAATTTCGTAACTGGGGAATATGTCTCAACATAGTCTATCCCTTCCTTTTACGAAAAACCCTTTACAATCAACCTCGCTTTAAACTTATAAATTGTACCATCGACCTTATATTTCTTTTTCAGAACTCATTTACAGCCTATAGCTTTTCTTCCTTTTGACAAATTAGTCAATTCCCAAACTTCCTCATCCATGGCTTTCTCCCAGTCTGTTGCTTCTGATGAATTCATTGCTTGCTGATAAGTCAAGTTATCAGTCAATTCATCTAAATCTACCGAATTACACACTTCTTCTGAAAGATAAGTGTGATAATCCTTTAAATAGGATGGAGTGGCTCTAGGTCTCTTTTATCCAATTAAGGTATCGGTAGTTTCAGGAAGTTCTTCTATGAGCTCAAAAGATGATTGGCCAAAATCTACTAAATCATCAACACACTCTTTATTGTTTTCTAGGATGTCATTCTTAGAATCTTCTAAGAATTCAACATCTCTGCTTTCAATGAGTCCTTGGTCTTTATGATAAAATCGATATCCTTTTGAACCTTTTGGATATCCAATAAATATACACCTCAAGGACCTACTATCTAGTTTATCTTTAGACTGATCAAGGATCTTAACATGTGCAATTGATCCCCATCTCCTGAGATGACCTAGGTTGGGTTTTATTCCAAACCACATCTCATACGCTGTAGTGAACACAACTTTACATGGTACTCTGTTGAGCACGTAAACTGTTGTACTTATTGCTTCTCCCCAAAAGACCCTCGGTAGAGATGCATCAATAATCATAGACCTTATCATATTCAACAAGGTTCTATTGTATCTTTCAATTATACCATTTTGTTGAGGTGTTCTAGGCATTGTATTTTGTTTAGTAATACCAAAGTCTTTACAAAATTCTAAAAATTCTGCTGATGTATACTCACCTCCTCTATCTGATCTCAAGACTTTGATAGTATGCCCCAATTGATTTTTCACTTCTTCCTTATATTCTTTAAATGCTTCAAGTGTCTCTGATTTATGAGCTAAAAGATATATATACATATAACTAGAGTAATCATCGATAAAGGTTATAAAGTAACCCTTTTCTCGATGTGTCTTTACTCTAAAAGGTCCATATAAATTCGTGTGAATAATTTCTAACAGGGTTGTTGCCCTTTTTGTTTCCTTGGGAAAGACTTTTCTTGTCATTTTTCCTTTTTTGCAAGCTTCACATTTGTTTAAAGTCTTTTCCTCAAATTCGGGTAATAAGTCAAAGTTGGATAATTTCCTCAACTTTTCCAGACTTATATGCCCTAGGCGTTTATGTCATATATTCACATCAACAGAAAGGACACTTTCAATATAAACAAAAGATTGATGACTTTCATTATCGGATAACTTGAACAGTCCATGTTCTACATCAAATTCTCTCGAGAACAAGATTCTCCCATGTTTTCTCACAGTCACCTTGTTAGGTACAAACCTAACTTCAAAACCTTTCTTTACTAAGGTAGGGACCGAGACCAGATTGCGCCTTATAGATGGCACAATTAACACATCGGTCAGTACAATTGGTTTGCCTTGTACAAATATCCTAAAGGATCCAATACCCAAAACATCTAAAAAAGTACAGTTTCCCATGTACACACGATGTTCTCCGAGTTGATATTTCTTTAGATCAATTGCCCCTTCCTTGATTTTTGAGATGTGTCTTGTAGCTCCGGAGTCTATCCATCAACCTGTAACTAGGCGGTCCAAGTATAAGCATTTTGAAATTACGCAGATTATGTCCTGCTTCTCCGATTGTCCGCACTATGGGTTGTTTCCTCCACCTTTCTTGTTGTGGCAGTCCCTCTTGTAGTGCCCCATCTTTTCACAGTTAAAGTACTTGATCCGAAAAGCGGTTTCGTGTGATTTCTTAAAAGCTTTACTACCTTTCTTGATATTCTTGTCAAACCTTTTATTTGATTTCTATTTCTGGTTGGATTTTAAACTAGACGCCAACTCATCCTAGACCACTAGTAATTTTTCTCTTTTGTTTTTGAGCATGTGTTCTTGCTCAATTGCTAGCTTTAGGGGCAATTTCGAAAGGTTGATTTTAGACCCTAACCTTAAGGCAGTGGTGACCATATTCAATGATGGAGGTAGACTGTTCAGTATAGTTGATATCTGCATTTGTTTGGGGATGACTGATTTTGCTACGGCTAAATCTCTAACCATTACCAGCATATGATTCATATGTTGTACTACATTTTCTCCTTCTTTCATTCTAAAGGAGTTTTACTTTTGTAGTAGTAACTGAATATGTAACTTTACAGTTGTATCATACTTAACTGTTAACGTGTCAAACAACTCTTTTGCAGTCTCAAATTCTTCAAAGACCCTAATCAGGTCATCTTCCATATAAGTTAATATTACAGTTCTTGCTATGGTATCGTCTTTTGGAAATGTTTTATACATTTCTAATTGTTGTTGGTTTGCGTTTGGTGGTGGAGGACGTACTGTTTCTTTTAACACATACTCTATACCTTCTAGTGTTAGAGCTAATGGGATTCTTCTCTTCCTTTCATGTCTGGAAGTTCAAATCGTTTAGTTTTTCTATTTTTATCAATTCGGACACGCATATCCTAGAACTCATTTTTGTTTGGCAAAAATATTAATCAAGCAGTCTTTCTCTTTGTAAAGGAAACAAGAAAAAACACAGAGCAAGAAACACGTTAACTTGATGCAGAGTTGAAAAAACAAATAATTTTCTTAAGGGTTTTTTCTGCCTCCAAACCCCTAAATGAATACCAAAGGATAAATCTGTAATTTTTACTTATTTGTCCTCTTTTTATATTTTTGTAAAATCATAAGGAAAAACTCGTAAAATTACTATGTGGTATTCTTGTAAAATTCGCAACTGATAGGGGTTAAAATCATAATTTTAACTCTAAGGGCGAATCTGTAGTTTTTCAAAAGGAAGAGAGGTAAACCTGTCTTTTGACTGAATGGCAGAAATGATATTTTCCAAACCGGATTGGATAATACCACAACCCGGTATTTTTGTAATTTTCAAAAAATGGCCAAGGGGTAAACTTGTCCTTTACCGTGGTAACTTCGTAATAATCAAAAGGACTGGGGCAGTTTTGTCCTTCTCTCTCAAAACCTGAGGCGGTTTCAGAAAACCGCTAGTGGTTTTCGGGAAATCGTCGACGATTTTGGAAAATCACTGGTTTTCCCACCGCAGTTTTCTGAAAATCGTAGTTTTTTTTTATATTGCTATAAAAGCGAAAATAAAAAAACAGTTACAGATTCTGGATTTTTCCAGAGAGAGAGAGAGAGGGAGAGAGAGGGGAGGGAGAGGTTCGGCCGATCGTCGCCGTCGGTTGTCGGCTGTCGGGTTCTTCTTCTTCCGAGCACTGCAGCCGGCTGGTAGCCGTTCGTCGCTTGCCGTTTTGTTTCGCCTTCGGGCTTTTTTCAGCTTATCGTTGTTTTGCCTTTGGGGCTTTTCGTCGGCTTGCCTCTGTTTTTGCCTTTGGGGCTTTTCGCCGTCTTGCTTCTGGTTTTGCCTTTGGCCCTTGTCGCCGACTTGCCTCTTATTTTGCCTTTGGAGCTTTTCGCCGGCTTGCCTCTGGTTTTGCTTTTGGGGTTTTTCGTCGGCTCTAGCTCGCCGGCCGGATATGCTCTGTCTTCCCTGTCCGACTGTCGACTTCTTTCTATCTTTCTGTTGTTTCTAACGTATCCCTCCATCTTCTTTTTTTTTTTTTGCAGGGAACCAGACCCTGATACCACTAAGGGATCGTCGCTTACCTTTCTGTTGTTCGGTCGCCGGAGGTTAAGTGAGCGCAGCGGATGGTGTTGTTGTGAGGTTTCTACACGAGGGTTTTCTCATACGATTGTATGTTTGTATATATTTTTTCACCTTGTGAAATGATTGCCTTTTTATAGGCAGCCGCTCCCCAAATCGTTTGGCTTACTTCTCTCGAGGCTTCTCTCGTTTGAGAACTATAACGGATGGCCGTTACCAGATTTTCCGATAACGATTGTCCATTACATTGTCCGGTCTTTCCTCAGGAACCGTCCAACCGTTACCCGATCCGAAAATGACCGTTTGATTGTAACAAAAACGAGTCTCTTTAAATAGACAAGGCGAAAGCCCCCAAAAGCAAGAAAACATAAGTAGGTGAGAGGGAGCCCAAAAGGCAATGCATCGGACAAGAGATCTAATGCACGACTGATAGTCGTAAAACATGATCCCAAGAATGTGAACCGTCCCAGAAGCAAGACAATCTCTCGTAGTCTTTCCCACCTGTGACACGACGTGTCTTTTCACCTGTAAGACATGTTTGGTTTTTGGCTATGGTTTGGGAAATGTCCATTTCAAGACAGTTTCGAGTCGAAATCCCTTTGAAATCAGTTCAATTTTTTCTTTGGAAAATATAAGTACATGCGCATGTGGGAGCTAAACTCTCCCACTTAGGGAGCATTACCAATCAACTTATGAATCTTAGAAAAAAATATGTAAATCTTAGTTAGTGTCGGTTTGAAACCGTCGATTCAAGTTTCACGTCAGTTTTCAAATATCATAAACCATAACCGGACAAGAGTTCTCAATTCTGGGACGGGTTTGGTCGGTTTCGATTACCACCTGCTGTGTTGACAGTGCAGTTCCGATTCGAACGCCGGTTGGTTTTGAACCAGCCATATCCACCTAAAAAGTATGAGTTGCCTTAATTTATTACTGTTAAATAAGCTCTTCAGTAGCATCAATAGGTGACATGATAGGCGAGGCACAAGTTCCATTACCTACTCTGAGATTGCAAATGGCTTTTGAGTTGATCTCCATTATCTACATAGAGTAATCAGCTTATAAAAGGTTCACCATCATATTGCTTTCTTTTTCTTTTTTGTTAGAAGAGACCGAGGCCTAACATATCCATCCACACATGCACACTTTGGGAGTCGAACTCCCCACCATCAGCAACGGCCCTAGAGGGCCCTGTATTTGTTATATCTTCATGAGTTTGTGGATCATGGTATGATTTGGGAATGTTTGTAAACAGCACAAATGGATGCAAAGTTTGTAATAAGAAGAGATCCTTTGTATACTTGTATACAATGTGGGTTTTATTAAAGTAATTTGTAAAATACCAACTTTTGGCTCCTTAAAGTGGTTCGAAACTTGTTCCCCTTAAGCAAGGTTTCTAAGTTCAGGTCTTGCGAATGGAGCAAGCCAGTGCTGAGAGAGCTTTACCTCCATAATGGACTAGTCATGCTTCCCGGTATCAGTCGTGTCCTTCAAAAAGAAAGCATTTCATTCGTAAATTAAGTACATTTTTTGTCTGATCCATCTTAGATCTCGGGAGATCACCATTCAAATGGCAGTCTTAGAAATGCTACCATCATGTCGTTCATGTAGCTTGTTGCTTGGTCATGATCTCCCACGACCGCCTCAAGGGCCTTCCTCTGCTCATTGGTCAAGTCTATTCTCCTTAATTCCGATTAGACAGAGCCTCTCGAGATCGGCACTTGTCGTTCTTTGTAAGTTCCATCTCATAACCAAAGAATAAGCTCTTCTTTGTGGAACATCAAGTTAATCAACTTGCCTTCTTTTTTTCCTTTAAAGATCAGACCCTGAATCAGCAAAACTCTCCCACTCATGCCTTATCTTTCCTTAACCAAGCCTTCTTTTTTTCCTTACACTACGGTTAGAATTTGAATGCTTTCATCTTTTCAACACGTTGCCTCATGATAAAACGCTCAACAAAGTTTTACGGATAGCGGTCGGTGACCCTTTACAACCAAGGTGAACCTATAGAGAGAGAGAGAAAGAGAGAGAGTGTGAGAGAAAACAAAATGGGACTGTTAAAGAAGACCCTGTTGAGAGCATAGGCCAAAAAAGATCAAAAGAAAAACCAAAAAAGGAACGTGAAGCGCCTGATCAAGCGCTGTCCTCCTTGTCATGCCTCACATGCACATCCCTGCACTCTTGCTCCTCCATGGTGTCGCAGAAGGCGCAGCCCCTGGTCTCCGGCAAGCACACCACAAACAAGCCGGAGACAACGATAAAAAATCCGAATGCGCCGAAGCAAAGGTAGCTCTTCGTCCTCCCCAGCACCACAAGCATGGGACTGAACACCCCGCCGAGCACGAGAGCCTGCCGGAGCATCGACAGCGCCGAGTTTCGCACAGACGTGGGAAACAACTCCAGGCAGTAAATTAGCATCACGTTGAACGCGGTACATGCACAAAAGAATGAGACTACCTCCGCTATCATCTGCACCCCCGGCTTTAGCGTCACGCAGACTATACTCAGCACCCCACTTATGAATGTGAACGCCAATACAGAGGTCCGTCTGTTGAGCCTGGAGATCAAGAAGAACGTCACCAAAGCCGACGGCAACTCGGACAAGGCGTTTAGCGTCACGCTTAAGTACAGATTGAAGTCTAAATCGCCGACTGCCAGCGGCATGCCGTAATACACCAGGCCGATGCCGAATCCAGCCAGCATTACAGCCGTTAACCTCCTGAACGCCCACGTCTTCGAGTATAGAACCATCAACGCTGCATAGATACTGTTTCCTGGACCTTTTCCTTCTTCCTCACCCTCTGTCAAGTAGGATAACCCCGTGAGGGTGAAATCGTCGGGCTTGCCGTTCTTTCGCGCGAAACGCTTCAACGTTTCTATGGCTTCGTCCTCTCTTCCTTTAACGATCAGCCATCTCGGCGACTCGAACACGAAAAAATGCACCAAGACGGCGTAAATCAACGTGGGTATCGATGCAAACAGGTAGATGAATCTCCATGACTGGTTTCTTAGCAAGTACGCCGACGCGGGGAGCGAAAGGAATCCAAGAGTGAAGCAGAAGAATCCGACTATACCAACCTCGCCGCGCCACCTCTTTCCAACGAACTCTGTTGACAGGACGAGAGCGCACGTCCCGACGGTGGCGCGGGCAAAGCCGCAGATGAACCGCAAGGCCGAGTAGAACCATATATTCGGCGCCGCGGCGGTGAGGAATCCGGTGAGGGCCATGGTGAAGGTGGAGAGAAACAGCATCTTCTTCCTTCCGAGAGTCGAATCAGCCAGTGTGGCTAATACCAATCCCCCTACAAGGCAGCCCATGAAGAAGCATGAAGGAGCGAGGCCAGATAGCACCGGGTTCAGGCAAGTAAGGTTCCATTGTGACACGATGGAGTTCTCCGGGACCGAGTTCCAGGCCCAAAGGTTCGAGTCCATCGTGCAGATCGACGAAGAAGGTCTGCACTGGCCGCCGGCGACTCCGGCGTCGGTGCAGTGCCATTTGGGCTCGGCGTCGGAGAAGACATTGATGAAGGTGTACTGGGCATCGAAGATCCAGGCAGAGGAGACGAGAAGAGCTTGGAGGAACTGCGCCTGGCCGAACTCGCCGACGTGCCGCTCGATGATGTCGTCGAGGGAGGAAGGGTCCTTCTTGGGGAGAAGGGGTTCCTCCGTTGAGGATGGCTGCTGTGCCATGTTTGAATTGAGAGGAAGAGAGAATTGGAGAGGAGAAGTGATCACTACCACATGAGGGGGACGATACTTATATGGAGTGGAGTCCCAGCTGTACTCTTCTGTCGCCTTTCTTTGGCTGATTGGGTTGAGGATCGCAATGTCGTGTTTTTCGGGTTATCTTCGTGTCGTGTCAAAAAAATTCGTGCTTGTAAAACAAAACCATTTTTCTTAAGCTTTGGGTGGACCCAGTTATGTCTTTAAATTGCCACTCATACCTGTCATGTAGTTTATATACTTTTAAAAGAAGATCAGGCAGTTATAAATATATAATGTGTATAAATACCATTTGATTAAAAATGAAGATTTGAAAAAAATATCATTTTACATTTAATATATTAAATAATTTTTGTTTTGTCATCTCAATCATTCATTTTAAAATACAATGAATATATATATATATATATTATGCATCAAAAGTATTTAAAACTACCTCTCAATATATATTTTTTCTTCTCTTTCTTACTTTGAGTTTAAATTGTATCTGTGCTGGTTTTCCACATGTTGTATTTATTGACCTAGATTAAGGACAATGCGATTTTGGGTCCTGGTCATGTTGGGTCTTCGTGTATTATCACTAATTTTATATTCATTATCTTGTGTTTGCACCGGAACCTTTGTCAATCTCAGCACAAGGTGGTGCTTATGGAATTGCACTAGGTTGCTAAATTGGCTCGACCGGTGGGAGGGTACCCAACCCGACCCAAATGGGGGAAGTAATACATGGTTTGACTTTGTTTGGGTTGTGTATGCAATCACAAGTACCCGACCTATATCCGTACCTACAAGCAACTAATATAATATAATATATAATGGCCGGGTACGGGTATGCCTTGAGATTCGAGCATGGGCTGGGCATGAGTATGTCCGTCCCTACCCGGCCGATTGCAACCCTGAATAATAGTGCCCTTGCGGCTGTACTAACCTCTTTTGGATTGATTTGCTTGAAAGGGGTGTGCATGTGACCACTCGGTGTGTAGTCAGCGTTTCCAATGTTTTCTAAAGAACTACCCTACAAACTGAAGGTCGACCCAGAAGAACCTCCAAACTGACGGTCCCGGTTCTTGGGGTTGCCCGTGGAGAAAGCTGGCCTACGTTGCATTCGTAATACTTAAAAAATCATGAAACCAATTATTTATTATTTTTCTTTTATAGATAGGATGATGCATTTCACAAGAGAAAAGAAGAGCAGTGTTAATTCAAGAATTTTATATAATTTATTCCATTATTAAAAGAATGTACGAATAGTTAATGTCAAGGTTCTCCAATAACGTTTTCTCAAAAATTCATTATACTTATAAAAAATAAAAAAACATTTGTTGGTAATTTTCAACAAAACAATTACTCCCTTCCCAATGTAATGATATCAGGCATGGTCCAGGCTGGGCTTACGTGGTAATATTGGAAGCTTGCTATCGCTTGGTTGGATTCTCATAATCACTTTCACTCTCTCTTTTATATGGAGGGTAACAAACCAGGGAGTTGTCTAGTTCGATTGTAGTTTCTGGTCTCTTTTGGACCAGTTCGGTTCTTGTTCAAACCCGTGCGCTAGTTCTAAACCGGACATGACTAATTTCAACTTGATGCTCCTTTAATCAAGTTTTGAGCGAACCCTCTTATCAATGCAAAGATGAGTAATTAAAGAGGTGGATAATTCTCCCTTTAGCACAATTATCTGCCTTGAGGGCCAAAAGCTTGGGGGATAATCCAAAAGCAAACAGAGATTCTCAGTGCAAAAAGGTGCACCAATCGTTCAGAATTCTTGATTATAAGAAACAAAGATCCAAGGATACAAATATCTCCGAGTTGTAAAATATTTTATATTTTTATATAATGAATACGATAACTAAATATTTTTTTAAAGAACGACCGCAAAAGTATTCCAAGAAAACGATAAAACATCGTCATTCATAATAGAGAAGCATGACACCTAAGAATCTTCATATAGCCAACTCAACTTGGTCATATCCTTTCCCTTGTTTTGCTATATATATATATATATATATATAGAGAGAGAGAGAGAGAGAGAGACGTACTTAAATCTGCTTAAAAATCTCTATTGTTCGATTTCTATTATCAATAATGAATACTTGAATTTTAAAAATAATTAATAAAATAGTACATTAAATATAAGAGTACAATGGTACTCTTTATTTTTTAAATTCAATAGATTTTAAGTGGATTTGAGTATCAATGAGTGTGAGCATTTACTACTTTCTCTCACACAGCATATACACATATATATATATATATACACACACACACATATATATATATATATATATATGTGTGTGTGTGTGTGTGTGTGTGTGTGTGTGTAAAGAGAGTGTGTTATATGCTGAATCCAACCCATATTTAAATACTCAAACATTACAACTATTTTTTGCTGCAATCAATGGAAAGTGGATTGTAACATGTTAAAAAAAATTTAAATCAAATCTCAATAATTGATTATGGAGATTAAAAGTGAAAATGTTGAAAAAGATTTAAGTATAGATGAAATTGAGCACGGACCAATCTCTCTCTCTCTCTCTCTCTCTCTCTCTATATATATATATATATATATATATATATATATATATATATATATATATATATATATATATATATAAGAGATGTGCATGGTGCTTCAACAGATAAAGTGTTCTTTTATTCGGCGAAACTACAATCATGTGATTCACATTTACGTCTAATTAGTTTGAACACTTGGTGTAGGTGGGGGCAGAAAGAGACGTGAATGGGTTTGTGTTTGTTTTAGATTAAACCAGGAAGGCATCGGAACGTAGGCATGTGCGTCCTAAAACCATGGTCCACAGATATGTTTTTGGTATCTACCTTGAGCAAGCAGTTGGTTTTGTGTATGCCTGATTGCCCACTGGATTCTGACAGACTGCGCTCCACCTCTGGTAGGCCCCATCTTTCACCAAATCACTTTCATTTTTTTTTTGTCAATTATTTTTTTAGCCTTCTTTTGCTGCTTAAATACACAATATTTTCAAGGACTTCGAATTTATCGCGATAATTTTCCGTTAATATAATTCTCATCATCCAATCCATTAACTGTAACAACTGAAGAACCACGCAATCCAGAAAAGATTTACAATGAGATGAAAACTTCACAAATAACTTGTCTATTTTGCCGAGCTTCACAAGACGAGATGAGGAGTCCAACACAAAATTCTTCAAGTTATTCACTGTAAACGAAGCTGGGAAAGAGCTGAGCTGAGCGAATCTGCCATCAGCTTAGCTCGTTTATGGGTCATTCTTCCTCTCTCTCTCACATATCTATAAATATATATACATATAATGATAAATGATTGATATTTGAATTTAAAAAATAAAATATACATATACATGAATCAAGTATACATGTAAAAATATACATATATATATATATATATATATATATATATATATATATATATATATATATATTTTAATACAGACAGATTTGTCTATCTATTAAGATTAATGGATGAAATTTGTTTAAATGTGCTAGTTATATATGTATATGTATGTGTGTGTGTGTGTGTATATATATATATATATATATATATATATATATATATATATATATATATATGTGCTAATTGGTTTGTGTAACTTGATATACGTGTATACTTATGCCAAAAGGATTTGTATAATAAAGGGTTTTTTAACATTTTTTTACTCTTACAACTTTTAAATAATATTCATGCCTCTTGAAAGCAAAAAGGTGAATAGGTATATATATATTGCAAAATCATATATATATATATATATGTGTGTGTGTGTGTGTGTGTGTGTGTGTGTGTTGATTAGACTCTATTACCACTGATTATCTATCTGTTAATACCTAGTTAGTTTTCTTGAATTATTTTCTTGCTGCATGTAAAAAAAAATTAAATCATATTTAAATTAAAAAATGAATGAGCATGAGTAAGCATATAAAAGATGGTCAAGATACAGTTTTCTTTTATATACCTACATTCTTAAAAGTGCTAAATTGAGAAATCCCAAGCACAGAACGTGCCACAAATTATTACCAGAAAACACTTTCACAACCGAAAAGCCCCAAACAGAGGAGAGTCTCTCGAGCGATGAGCAATCAGCTTTTCTTTTTCTCCTGGCTTATCTTGCATCATGCCCATGCTGGATGCTCTATAAATGCGTCATATTCATGCTTTGCATTTTGTGAAAACCCCTATTTAATAATAAGATGCATTCTAAAGTATTAAAATGGGCTTCTAGAAAGGTAAATAAACCTTCTCCGGGGAAATTGTTAAAAACTGGACCCTCTTTTTCTTTGAATGTAATAATATAATTAATGGGTTTGGTAAATATTAAAAAATGTTATTTAAGAAGCACAACAAGCGATGGCTCACCTAACTAAGGTAGACATGTATTGGTTTTAGCCTTCTAACTGTATAGGGAAAAAATATGTCATTAACAAGCTTTTTGAACACACAATTATGTTCAAACTCGTATAGTTTAATGAACAAGATAGGGATGAACCAAACCGAGCTGAACTGCAAGTGGCTCAGTTCATTTACCAGTTATACTTTAAAAATCAGTGAAACACCGATTTTGACTATTTTAATTAAAAAATTAAAAAATGCATACAAATCATCATTTAAAACGTGAATAGTTTTTTTTTTTCTCTTGCATTTTTTCGGGTGAAAAAAGAGGATACTCATTTAGACGTGAGGTTATTGTTCTTATAATAGACATGTCAAAATGGACCTAAACCTGGGATCCGGCCCGGCTTGGCTCTAGAAAAATAAAGGGTCAGGACAGAAATTTCTGACCCATTTTCGGATGAGGGCTGGGTGGCTGTATGACCCAGCCCGTCTGACCCTGGGGCCCAACATGGGCTAGGTGGTCAGGCGCATATACACACACACACACACATGTGTGTGTGTGTGTGTATATATATAGTGGGAGTGGAGGAGGCTGGTTCAGCCCGGCCTGTATTGACATCTCTATCTATTCCTGATTGATTGGAGATGAATATTTCAGTCACGGATCTTTAATATCTGATCCAATTTGCACAACAACGTCTCAGACTCTCAAATCCTAATCTGGATCCAGATTTAAATGGGCATGGATAAAACACAAATTCGGACACAATGACAGTAATCAGATCTTCACATTAGATCCATTATCACAAATCTGGATCAAACGCCAATCAATTGAAGAGCTCAAGTTTTACCTAGGGATCACAAATAATTTGGGCCGCCATATCCGGATTGCAAAACTGGTAGCCGCCGGCTGCCGGTTTTTCTGAGGTTCTGTTCATTAAATTAACACTTCATTAGCGACGTAATCTATTATGTCTTTTTAAGTTTATGTTAATCTGACCCTTCTAAATTATGATAAGAACGTGGATTTTTTCAGCGTCATATAACATAATACTACCTACTTTCTCATGGACCGAATGTTCTGCGAATCTCCGAAGGCAAGCTTCCGCTGACTCGGCCAACTTCAGATTTGATCAAAATCCGATATTAAGCTTTAAACGTACATGTATATAATAATGGCTCCAACCTAATAGTTGTCTAAACCGAGACTTAATATCTTCTTAACAATAATTTTCTGAAGACAAGCCCAATGGCTGAGAGTGAAACAAGCTCTCTCTCTCTCTCTCTCTCTCTCTCTCTCTCTCTCTATATATATATATATATATATATATATATATATATATATATATATATATATATATATATATATATATATATAAAGAGAGACGGAAACCTACTCACTTCAATTTTAAAATAGGTTTTGAAAGTAGGAATGACAGATTATTATACTTATGCCACCCAAAAGCAGGAAGTGTATAAATACGTGAGTAATAAACAAAATCCAATCAATCTCTCTCACTTTCTATCCATCTATATATAGATATGCATATTATATTTATATATATGATTTGAGTGTGTGGTTTTATTTAAGTTTTTAAGGTGATTTTGGTATTAGTAGTGATAGTTTTAATCGGTGGAAAACAATTTTGAATAATGAAAGAATATTGAAAAGTGACTATGCCATGGCCGCCGGTGATTCAAATGACAAAACCATATAAAATGAGTTATCAAGTACGATTAAGTATTGAGTATGGACTACTTATGCTCTCTCCCTTCATATTTATATTTATATATATGCTAATACATAAATCTAAAAAAATCTCAATGATTCATGTTTGATGACGAATGATTGAAATTTAAAATTTAAAAAGTAAAAGTATTCGTACTAATAAAGTATACCTTCAAAAAATATACATACACTTTTTTTATAGATTCAAATCTTGGTTGAGATTTGTTTGATTTTTTTAAGACAACGTATACTAGTGTCTTTCTTTCTCTCTCTCTCTCATCCCATATATAATATATAAGAGAGAGAGAGAGAGAGAGAGAGAGAGAGAGAGAGAGACCTCCCAGCTTACTGGCTTCGTCCCACAGGTTTCGCATTCGTTTCACTGGAGCCTCCCACTGTCTTCAGCACACGGTGTAGCAACGACGTACGTCGTCTTGAATGACTACTCCGTTCTCCCTTATCATGTTCCTTGTTCAATTGTTTTCCTACCCAAGCGAGCCCGCTCTTGAAACCAAGTCGAATCCGGGTGGACCCCCTAATGGCCGTAAGCCTTGACTTGCCTACCCGGCCACCATCTTCACAAAAATCCCCGTCCTTTTTTAATTAAACCCTAAGTTCAGCTACCTCAACTAATCCCCATACGATACGTATAGAATTTCTGTGTCACCACTAGGTACGGCTGGCAATATAAGACACTGCACGACTCAGATCCGAATTGTCCTAGAAAGTGCATACTTGAGAAGAAAAGAATGGGTCTTATTCAGGTGGAAGTGTTCTCAACACGAACATATAGTTACATGATTTAAACTCGACCCGAAAGGAGAAGTTGCTGGCAATATAACACTCGACACAAAAACCTGCTGCAAACATGGTTTGAAAAATCGGCTCCAATGTTCACCTAAATTAACACAACAAATTGTGTTGGTTGTGTCTGGATTGACCTATTTCCACATGAATACAAAAAACATGCTGGCTGTCTCGACGAACTTGATATTGCATCCAACTTTGCTCTGACACGAATTAGCCGTGTTTGGTATCTGAGAGTTATATGATACAGAACCAAAACCTGACACTAAACATGACTCGCGTTGTCTGTGTTCATCTTATATCCAAATTTTTCATATGAATTGGTGTATTTTGAGAAAACACGTTTAAAGTCTGGAAATGGGAGTCGCGGCGTCGTGCTTTATGTTCGTGTCATATCATATCGTGTTTATGTCAAATTAGGTCAAATTAAACATGACCTGATTCCTTTGTGTGTTTGGATGGACCCGAAAATGGACTTTTCGGGTCATTCTCAGGTTCGGAGTCCATATCGTGTTTAAGATTGCCAGCAGTTCTATCTTTGGTGGTGTGTCGTCAGTCGTGTGTGTTTTTCTGAAAAACAAGCAACCGGAATACGGATTGCTTTTGTTTCGTGTCAGTTAGGGTGGATGGTACAGACTTTTAAGGTCGTGTTTTGTCTTGGATCCTTGTGTCGTGTATGAAATTAAATACCATGCCTAGTTGAAAAGCACAAAAACAAGTCAAGCTCAACGGCTCAAAGTATCTGAACTCAGCAGTCGATCGCTATAACTTTAAAAAGCCGTGAATATATCTCGAGTTACGATTTGCCAATAGCGATGTATGTGCCTTCAAAACGAGAAATATTTCTTTATGCATCAAATGGACAAAACTAAGGGGATCGGCCACAGATAATAAAGTCCATTTTTGTATAATTATTTGTAAATAGCATCTATGCTTGACGTGATTAATAAGTACGAGATAATATTAGGCCATCTAACTTGAGAGAGAGAGGTGCAAGCATGTGTATTGGCATGTGGGTGCACACACACACGTGTATATATATATATATTCTAAAGAGAGAGAAAATAAAACCTCTATCTAATCTTAAAGATAAATAGTTGAATTATAAATTCAAGAGGTAAAAAAGTACAAGTGAATTAAAAGTACATCTTCATTATACTTTTCTTGCTTTTTGTAAATTAAAATCTCTACTATTCATTTTTAAAATTGGATAGTTGAAATTTATTTCAATTGTCTCTCTCTATAGAGAGAGAGAAAGAGGAGAAGTCTAAATGTATGTTAAATATTTCTACCATTCAATTTTTGAGATAAAATTTGAATTAAAAGTATTATTGTACTATATGTATTAAATGTAAAGTAATTCAAATCTGATCTAAAAAATTGAATGATAAAAATATATAAAATTATACATCAAAAGACATTATGTATTTAAGACAACTTCTCCCTCCTTCCTCTCGATATATATGAAAAGGTGTGGAATAAGAAGATCCCCTTCATAATGTGCTTTGCGACACCATAAAAGCGTGAGATCATAGGCCAAATCCGAACCAGTTGCAAGCGGGACTTTGAATTCAAAAAGTGTTATTATTAAATGATTTAAGAACATCTAAACTTGGTTGTCTTAAAGGTAGCAGCAAATTAGGTTGTTGATGACACATGTATGCCAGACTACTGCACCTAACCCATGCTGCCTTGTCATTAAAAAAGCATCATCAAATCCATCCACTTCTTAAGCGTACTGACTCATTTCTTTCATTCTTACCGTTAACTTCGTAAAATCGTTTGCTCTCTCTTTCTATATATATATATATAACCGGATTCTACTCATATCTAATATGCTTACTTATTACTTTTTGATAACATAAATATAATTTAAATTTTTTAAGAGTTTTAAAAATATATGAAGGATATTATTATTGACTTGAAAAATAATGATTAAGTTGAATAAACAACATCAGTGATGTGGCATGATCGAAACTCTCTCTCTCTCTCTCTCTCTCACACACACACACACATATATATATATATATATATATATATATATATATATAGAGAGAGAGAGAGAGAGAGAGAGAGAGAGAGAGAGAGAGAGAGAGAGAGAACATCTTAACTATATAAAGGCTTTTGGTGTATAATCTTATAAAAACATTTTTATTTTTTTGATTTTCAAGATCAACTGTGAAGATTTGAAATAACTGTTTATATTTTAAATGATGCATTAAAAGCAAATTACAGTATCAATCATCAGGAATAGGGCTCGGGCCGACTGGACGTGAGCCAAATATGTAGTAAGGCAGTTTCTACTTGCAGGACACTGTGGGAATTCCAACATTGGGGGAGATGGCTTCTGATTGTGTTATGTACTCTCACCAAAAAAGAAGCTTATTCACCTTTTGTTGAACATTGTTAACATAAATAGATCATCAAACAAACGTCAGGCACTTGTATGGTGACAAGTTTTTCGCCATTCAAGTGTCGTTGGACAACAGCTTGATCGATATGCAGTAAAGCTCCTCTCGAAAGAGAAAAAAAAGCAATATCACTTTGAATTTTATAAGACATACCGACAGATCCAGTTGTAGAGTGGGGATCGCCCTCGGTTGTGATTTAAACTTGCTCTGTTAGAACCGAATCAGATTGAACGGGTGGTTTGGTTCATTGCAGATGTCGAACGATTTGGTTCGGTTTGGTTCACAGTTTCAGTCAAGAGAACCGAACCAAACCTATAGAAGATATTTTGAAAAAGGAAATAATTAGTACCATCTTGAGAAGGCACGTAAAGCGAGGAGATTCATGTCAACTATAAAATGGGTCGAAGGATACTTTTTTGGTGTTTTGGCTAAGATCAAATGTAATATCTGTTTTTATCATATTAATGTATGATTTCTTTTGGGAGGGCAATGACGCCCACGGTGGTCTTTTGCCAAACTCTAAATAAGCACTAGAACCATGGTTCAAAACCAAACTTGGAACCATCGGTTTGGTTCACACACACACACACACACACACGTATATATATATATATATATAAACTTGATTCTACAATCTTTAACGCATGCATGAATAACTATCCTTTATATTTTTTAAAGACATTTATAACTCTCTACATGACACTTATGCTCCTAAAAGCATAAGAAATATGTGATCGTGCATGTGTCATTGCAATGATATAGCTTTCAACCAAACAATCAGCAGAAATTCTTCTGCAAATTAACATGAGAAGGTCGTGACGGACATGGTGGTTTTCGGGCTGGAAATGGCAGAAGGCCGTGGCGGTTCCAGGTGGTATCACGTTCCAAGCAAATCATGTCAGGCTGGACCGAGCACGATTGTGTTCAGTAACCATGTACTCTGAGGTGATACAGATGCGGATTCCGAACTGGATTACTGGATTCAGATAAGGTTAAAATGACCACATGGCGGTTTTGAGGCCATTTCAGGGCCATGCTGGATCCATTTTCAGCGCAGTTTGGACCGCCAATTTGTAATAGAATAAACTCTAATATTTGAATGTTTGTATCATAATTTAAGTAACAAACCAAGTGATTTTATATTGATAGATTTAGGGTTCTAATTTAGGATCCAATTAGTGTATTTTGCTCGACTAAGGAGTCATTATGGTGGAAAATAGGCTCAAACTTGGCGATATAACTGGTCGACTTGCAGCCCTTCCCAATTAAGGGCATGCTCGAGAAAGGGTGATCTTGAATTGATTCAATCCGAGGTTCAGTCAAAAGCCTGGTCACTGGGTCAGCTTTCAAGTTGAAGGTCACGAGTTCAATACCCCTGGGTATGCAGGTGGTAAGGATCCCTTAGCTCTAGATTGCCGATAGGGAAAAAAAAAAACAGAACCGTGCACAGTGGCCTAAACCATGGGGATTTACTTGCTATGAATCACGTGATCTAGAGATCATGATCTGGCGTCGAAGTGTCTGTCATTCATGTAATGTCGTTCCCTAGATGACATGATTGGCATGTATATTGTTGCTAGATTATGATCTCCCAGATCACCTGATCTATGCCCGTGATAACTAGAGTTGGTAGACCTTGGCACATTAAGATGAAGGAGATCACAGAGAGGATTATCATCACAGGAAGGTTTCTGCTCAAAGAGCTGCAGTGCACACGATCATTGTTATGCAGCAAGGGGCGACATATCGTGTCTGAGGTCGTGTTAATGTCTGATCATCTGTTTTCGGGTAATGTTTTGGTCAACTTGAATACAACCCGATTTTTTCTTGACTTTGGATGGACAGAGCACCAACTACCTGAGCTTTTCTGCTCATGCCAGTTTTTTCATGTGGTCTCTAAACACGCCAGAAACGTCATGGCTTTGGTCATGATCATGTCCCATTATTCTGTATATCGTGAAAACGGGTCAGCCAAGCGTTATGTCACTTTAGACACAACACGAACTTTTGAAGTTCGTTTCTACTTCATGTCTAAAACTGCTAGCCCTAGCTCCATCGCCGTGAAATCCCTTCATGTCAGTGGGCTGGATATAGCTGAGATCTGAATAGATTTCAAATTCAAATGGGTATAGATTTCTTAATGGACATCAATTGATCTAATATATCAGATATCCAATCCAATCCAACTCGTCAGATTCACTGGTTCAGTATGTGATGCCGTATCTGATTACGATGAGTCTAATTGGGTTCAGATTTGGATTCAGATTCTCAATATGCTTGACAAATAGCAGGGATTGGTAAAGCCACGCCCACGACCCAGTCACGATTCGTTATGCCTCTGTATCTGATTTTTTTATTATCAGACATCTTAGATTTGATTAGGGAAACCATATCGATCCATGAAACATATATGATATGATTCAACACACACACACACACACACACACACACACACACACATATATATATATATAGAGAGAGGGGGAGTCTCTACTCAATAATCACTGATGCTCAAACCCCTCTTTTGCTACCTTCTGCTATTTCAAACCACAAATCGCCACTCTTCATTAAATCATTCATATCTTCGATCGTTTTGATCTGACAATCTATATTTAAAAAGTATAAAGTACATTTTTTTGCTTTTTAAAAACTTTTTGTACTTTTTATTTTTAATATAAACTGCTCGATTAAAGAGATTAATCGTCTAGGTTGTCAAAAAGAGTTTAGCTTGAATAGCAGTAGCAATTCTCATTCTCTCTCTCTCTCTCTCTCTCTCTCTCTCTATATATATATATATATATATATATATATTTGTGCATGTGTGCATGACATTTAAAAAGGGGATTCAGATATGGACGTGGCCCGGAATTGGAGAGTTCGATGAACAGCTGCACTGGATCTTCCTGATGTGGCTGTTAACTTGTTCATATTTACTGGGGACGGAAACTTCAAAAACGTACCGAAACACGAACACAACCCGAAACTCCGTGCTTTATGGGCAAAAGGAGTGGGTCAAAACAGGAAAACTCAACAAGAACACGTTCATCCGAGACAAGAAATAAGATTGAGTCGTGTCCAGGTTGACCTGTTTTTTACAGGACAATGAAGGTATCCTGAGCAGGAACCAATGAGCTACACAGCGAGCAATAGCTCACCTAGCTACGCAATGGGAGCATTGTTGAGGAAAACTGGAGTGTTATGCAGTAAGTCCTTTTCTGCAATACTTCAAGTTACTTATGTATCAAATTAGGAGTGTTATCACATGCCTGATCTCAGGCTTCAGCACAACTGATAAGTCCATAAGGTTGCGAACGGATTCTATCTGAACCTACAGCACATTCAAATCTTGCTGTTCATTGATTGTATTATCAATTTTAGTTTATTTTATCTTTAATGGGTGTCACTTTAGGTTTGTAATTGTGGAGTATGAACTTCTTTCTTTTGTTTTATCATACCTTTATCGCTTAATGTAAGGATCATAATGCCTTTACATTCTAAATTTCGTTCCACCTGCCATGTATGAAACTCTGATGGAGAGTTTCTGAGTTCTGGATGATGTAGTAGCTGCAGCTCTATCATATTCGTAGGTTATATCTATTGTAAGTTTCTGTTTTATGGTGACAGGATACATGCTTGAAGATATTCTGTTGAAGCAAATTTTGTATAATAATAGATACATATGTAGGGAGGCAAGTGCATGCTACATATAATGGACAATTGGGGACCTGATTGTGACGGTGAAAGGAAAGCTAGCTGACAAGCAGTGTTTCTGTTAAGTTCACGTGAAGCTTGCCAATAGAACTTTGCGAAAAATGCTGATTCCTTTAAATGGGCTCCATCTACTTGGTTATTGCAGCCTTTTCCCCTCGACCACTTGTTACATGCTGATTTACCTGTATTTTTTTGTATTCTCATGCATGTCATGTAATAGGCACTTATTCTGAATGCTGTTGGCAGATTATGATGGCTTGTTTTTGTGTTTTTTGCCTGACTTGATTCACTTTTGTATCAGATAGTACTTGATTTTTCTCAGTATACTCTATCTAAGGCTAGTAGCCATCTTACTGGATGCTCTTCGGGGTACAAAACCAATGCAATCCACAGGTTAATTTTAGTTGGTTTTATATTTATAGGGAGGAAAGGTTCGTGATACGCTTTTCCAAATACTGGAAGCGGAGGAAGGTGTCATAATAAAGCATGGGATACAATCCAGAGAAAACAGGCGCATGGCAACCCAAGGGATAAACTCTTCCAAATTCTGTCTGCACCCTGCTGGGGATACTCCTTCAGCATGTAGACTCTTTGATGCCATAGTGAGCCTGTGTATTCCTGTTACTGTCACTGATGACATTGAGTTGCCTTTTGAGGATGCAATAGATTACACAAAAATTGCAATATTTGTAAACTCTCAGAAGGCGGTACAACAAGGATACTTGGTTTCATTGTTGAGAGGAATTAGTTCTGAGAGGATCCTGGAATATCAAAGAGAACTTAAAATGATAAGTCAATCCTTTTGTTTTTCATTGAAACATGCCTTTCCTTTGAGCACAATTGCTTAAATTACCTAATCACCGCAATAGGAACTTGTTCTTTTCATTTATTTTCACTAAGTTTATTTTCTGTTTATTAGCTCCATCCGGTAACTGAGAGTTAAATTTGAATGTGTGAATCTTAAATTTTCCTAATTTCTTTCTGGACTCTTTGTCGGTATGGAAATTCGAACCAGCATCTGTTTTGGTAATACACAAATAGGTTGAATTTGGTAAACCGCTATAAAAACCAAAACTCAAACCATTTGTATCCTTATGAACAAGTCAAAACCTGAATATCTCCTTTTCTGTTAAAGGAACCACACAGTCTAAAAAGACATATTAACGCCCATGCTCGCATTATGATGACTGGGGAAGAGCGCTTCAGGAGTATGGATATATTGAATCATCCGCTTAGGTAGATGGGGAAGCATGGTGGACACTATATTCTATGGATCTGAAGTACAGAGGTTGTGGACCTAGATTCTATGGATCAGAAAGTACAGTGGCTGCTTAAACTTGAAAGATTTTGCTTGTTCTTTCAGGCGGTCTTAAATGGTTAAAATGTGATTCTTGAGAGTAAGGATGGGAACGGTTTCATGAGGTTGATTGTTTTACCGCTTATTTATATATATTAGGTTTGTTAAATTGTATATTGTAGTAGTATACTCATTCTTGGAATTTTAATACCTGGATACGAAAGTACCTCTCTTTCCAGATCTGGATGTTGTTCAAACAAGTTTCACAGAATGTTGAATCTAGTGATTCATCAAGATTTAGCACATTGTGCACCATTTAATCTAATGTGCTAGAAGAAATTGCTTGTGGCACGCTGGTTTAGGAAAAAGAAGACTAACGGGAGAAATAGGTTGTTATAGACACACATCTCTCTGCCCGTATACGAGTTTCTTATATATAAACAAACATATAGGGTAGACTTAAATGACTTGGACTTCCTGAATAACGTAGTTGATGTAATGAAGATGATGCTCTAATATAACAACCGAAGATCGATGAGGGCACGCTGAAAGGGTAATGAACACACAGTCTTAGAAAAGGCTATATCAAGTGCAATAATGGCACACCAAATAAATAAAAATGATCTTTATTGATTAGACACTAAGGGCCATGATTTTACAATGGAGTTTAGGAGTATTTATAGAGAGGAGAAGAGGAAGTGAGAGAGATAATACAAGAGAAAATGACTGAAGGGGGGCTGGTCACAGCCATCCCCCAATGGCTAGTGGTCCTGGCCCTGACGGCCCGATTGGCTAGGGCCGGGTCCGAGTGCCCCATTTTCTAACACCCTCCATCAAAATGACAGCTCCATGACCTTAAGTTTGCTAACATCATAGAAGTAATTGAGAGGACAAGGTATATGATCAATCATGAACATTAACAACTTCATGAGTTTGTTTATCATTTATAGCCATGAAGACATCCTTATGCTTCTTTCTTTACATCTTTTCTTCAACCAATAATCATGCTTTACATCTTTTCCGAAAATATAAAAGTCAAACATTAGTTCCACATTATGACAATTCCATTCTTTTAATGAAAAAATAAATCTTTAATGAAGTAAAAAAAAATTTCAAATAAATAACAACCCATTGATCATCTAAGTAAGATTGCCTATAACAAATAATTTCATAAATCCCTACAATATTACTAAAGGCCTTCGTAAACCACACAAGCTTTAAGGCTAAGCATTAACCCGAGTTTTAAGGACGAAACTCGAACCCAAAGCTTTATGAATAAGCATTGACCCGAGTTTTAGGGACGAAACTCGAACCCAAAGCTTTATGGATAAGCATTAACCCGAGTTTTAAGGATGAAACTCAAATCCAACCAAATCAAACAAGACCCAAGGCCGATAGTCATAATTTCAAACGTGATTTCATGATTTCAAGAATAAGATAATCTTTCTAGATAATAAAAAACAAGTTTGAAATATCATTCTTAAGGAATCTTTACCACATAAAGCAAGAATTCTTACAAGACTTTGAAACACATTTATCAAGATATTAACAATTGTATTTTCAACATTGACTAACCTCCAACAAATAGCCAACAACATGAAGCACCTTAATTACAAGGGTCTTTAACAAAAAGTCAACAATACGGAAGCATTAATCACATGAAAATGTAACTTTCAAGATAATAAGTTATCAAACAACAATAAGTGCATCTTTAAACAATGACTAAGTTTCATCAAAAGGCCAATAACTTAAAGCACCTTAATCACGAAGGTCTTCAACAAACGACCAACAACATGAATCTTAATCATGTCAAGAGATGCAACTTATTGTTTAAAACACACGTTTGATCCATAAACAAGTTTGAAAAATATCTAAAATTTAAATACATTTTTCTTATCAATGAACCGGTTGAAAAATCATTTGAATGTTACAACTTATCACACAATTTTCTTTATACCATAACAACAAACAATTAATAAAATTAAAGTTGCATATAAGTTGGAAAGAACACACCTGAATGAACTTGAATATGAATACCAAGTGAAGCCAACTTGGATCGAATGTTTGGATATGTTTATTACCTGAGCAATACATATTATGCAAACACAATCTATACTTGGAATTCATAACATGAATAGAAATGTCAATATAGGTCTTAAGATATATAAAAGAAGTCTTTGGAACAAAGAAAACATTTATGTCATTAAAAAATAGAGAGAATAATTTTTAAAAGAAACTCTTCTTTTTAAAAAGAATCACATGATTTATAGATCATCTTTCTAACAACACAAATTGGTTTAAAAACTCAATATGATTTATAAACATCAATCCTCATCACTGGCTAGAAACGAAAACTTTCCAAGAAAAGTATGATGTCTTTCTATACAAAACTTCAAGTTTTGAAGCTTTATGATAAAAACATAAAAGACACCCTAAAAAGGACAAAGCTTAAAACTTCAAAATGTCTAATCGAAGGAACATGTCTTACTTAGACATTTTAAGAGAAAACAAATCTTAAATTGTATATCACAAAGGATATATATTAAGCAATCATGCATGCATATTTTGAAAAGGATGATGTTGCTACAATAAATGATAACAACTATCAACAATAACCAAAATTAATTGGAATGAAAGGATTTTTAGAAATGATGCACCGAAGATAACATGATTACCATCAAGAATATTCAAGAAAACTTATTTTACTCGGTGTTGTTTGACACGTATCGTATCATGTATCATTTTGGTTCATGATACGGGGGTATCGTAGCGTACTTTAATATTAAAAAGTTAGTAAAAATCTAAGAAAAAATTAAAAAATAAAAAAAAGTAGAAAAAACCTGATAATTACAAAGAATTCATATAATGCAAAGTTTAGTATATATTGATCATTCACCATTGAACAATTGAAAAAAAATACATATTTTTAAGCAAAAATGAAATACATTTACATTTACATATTGTAATCAAGATCATCAACTAAATAATCTTCATCTTCTCCTTGTTGAAGATCCTCACCACCTTCTGCTTTAAAATCAAAATCTTCATCTCCTTGATGATGTTGCGCTCCTTCCAAATTAATCCATACAATATCTTCTTTGGTTAGGAGTACATTTTCTTCGTTATCTTTCATAATCCACTCCTCTAATATATCAAAATTAACAAACTGCTATCTTTGTACATGCAGTTGGCACATTTACATATTTCCATATGTGAGCAAAACGATGAGCTCCATTTCTTTGATTATTGAGTCTATGACACCCCAATGATATGATATTGTTACTTGATGATATCCTCTTTTTCTCTTAGTGGAGACTAGTTTTTTAACTAATGCTTGAAGTGGTTTGAAATAGAATGATGATGGATGGATGTTGTGGGTCAAAATTAGGTTATCTGATTACTTCTGCTTGATCGAAATAGGAATTTTTGATGTGTAACTATGATGACATGCTCACTTCACAGGCTGAGCTAAGCCTCACAAACACTCATCATGTTAAACTCAATGAAAGTCACGTAAGATGAACCTTAAAATAGTGAAGTTGTGAAATGCCCACTCAATAAACTGAGGCAACCAAATTGTTCTTCATTGTTTGCGATTTCATGAAATTAGAAATTGTAGCAGAAATATACCTAAAAGTTGGCAACAAAAAGGGAAATGATTTCGTCATAATTGTTATTTGTTCATAATTTATTTTTATTCAATAAAATTCTTATAAACTAACCCGAATTTACATGTTACACACATGCAGCTTACAATCTTAAATGAGCATACTGGAGGATGCCTTAGGGAGAAGTGAAGAGAGGCAAAAAGAGTTCAGAAACTCGCAAAAAAAATTGTAATTTTTTTTTTGGCCGTATAGCATGATACGGTACGATAACTTCGGTTGGGCGATATAGAGGCTCGTATCGTATCGTGGCGTTCGTGTTCGATATAGATAACATTGATCTTACTTCAAAACTTCGTTATTTTCCTTTAATTTCCAAAATAAACAAATTTTTTGAAGTTACCTCGACTTCGAAATATCAAATGTCAAGAATCGTTAACTTTCCTAGGTTGACACGCTTCCTGATGTGCTCAATTTCTTCACAATATAATTATCACAAAGTCTTAGAAAATGCTATAGTCGAGGGCACACCGAAAGAGTAATGAACACAAAATGTTAGAAATGGCTATAGCAAGTGCAATAAAGGCATACCAAACGAATAAAAATGATCTTTATTGATTAGCCACTAAGGGCCGTGATTTTACAATGGAGTTTAGGAGTATTTATAGAGAGAAGAAGAGGAAGTGAGAGAGAGAATACAAGAGGAAATAAGGAGTGAAGGGGGGCTGGTCACAGCTAGCCAATGGAGGCCTGGCCCCCCAACGGCTAGTGGCCCTGGCCCTGACTGCCTGATTGGCCAGGGCCGGGCCCGAGTGGCCCATTTTCTAACAGTTGACTGACTGATCAAGTAACGGTGGTGTTTAACCTAAAGCTAGTGTTCCATTATTTGTTCAAGTCAAATATGTTGGATGTCTATGGGTTTTTTTGGTAAGAACACTAGGTTAGCCAGGCTCCTATTAGACGCACAAGCAGCTGTTGAGCTCCTGACTTCTCTTTCAGCAACCAGAAATTTACATTTTAGATGACCGTATATCATGTTTAAGTCTCTGAAGGTAGTGGTACTTTGGGCTTTTGGTTTTCCTGTTCCTTTTTTTCGGGGGTGAGGAACGGCTGAAGGCCAATTGGGTTTTCGGTCCTCTCTTTATAGAACTGTGTAGAGAAGGTTATCTTTTTTCGTTCTTCATGCTTGGTTCGCTTTTGGTTCTTGCACTTCTGTCTCTTCTCTATATCTATCTATCTATCTATCTATCTATCCCCCACCCACCCACCCACACACACAGAGTTTTGGCTATTTTTCATTCTTCTGGGACTTTTTTGAGATAAATGCCTTTGTCATTCTTATTCCTTAGCTTGCTTCTTTTGGATTAGGTAAAGCATCACTTTGAGTCCGAAGATCCTAATGGAACTGTCAATGAGATATGGCGTCAGGTTTCTTTGAAGCTTCCCTTGATAAAGCTTATGATTATCGTGAAAAACGTCTTGTCAGGAATAGCTCAGTTGATGCAAACTGTTCTTGTCTTTGTTCAAATAGTACCGCAGGTTCAATAGCCACCCATCGTAGTGTTTGACAAGACAAAACACACCGACTTCTGCTAAATGAGGCAGTTCTTTGGCTCCAGCCTCTCACTTCTTGCAAGGATGTTATATAACTTAAAGTTCCCTTTCCTTTTCATTCTCTTGGTCGCGCGATGTGCTACAGTTGCTCAGAGAAGGATGTTTTTGTTGATGAAGATGACCAAATTTTTGTATAAGGGCCACTGCTGTTAGAGGCATATCCATTTTATTTATTTGTTCCTTTATACTCCAAGAACAATGTCAAATTGTTTGCTCAGAGTGAGATGATTGTTAGCCTGTAAATAATGCTTATATAGTTTAGCTTGTTTGTCTTCATTTGTCATTTCCTTTGATGTCACATGTTGGTTCTCGTTCATCTTTGTATATAAGTTGGCACTGCTCTTATATCTTGGAGAACTACCGTTCGAGGGGTTTGAATGAACTCGGTGAGGCGGAAAACCTTGTATCAGGGCATATGCCGGCTAGGATCAGGTGATATCAGACCATGATCCGCAACAAAATGTATATAATCCATGCCAGGATGAGATGACTGGCGCGTTATGTTGGTAGATCATGATCCCTGGGATCACCTGTTCCAACTTTGTTTTTGCTGTGGTTTGCTTCGGCAAGGAAAAACACACGTAGCCGTCAAAATTTTGACAGCCCATCAAGCCGGCTGAGGTCCTTTCCACTATGTTAGCCCCAAAATCAACATAGTGGAACTATATCTAGTTTAGCTTCCAAAATGACAATTTTGACAGCCCATCAAGCCGGCTGAGGTCCTCCAAAATCAACAAGAGTTTGGCTCAGGAAATCATAGAAAAGCAAAGCGGTTCCTTGCGTTGACAGATCAATTTGAAGCTCTTTGCAGGCAATTTCGCCAACCTGGATCCTCCCATAAAATCACTTCTTGTGATCTTTGAAAGTACTCATTAGTCCCTCTTTTTCACGACACGGTGACAATGCGGAGGGATGGAGGAGAACTATATCTAGTTTAGCTTCCAAAATGACCTTTGTGCGTGGATGACTTCCCCCGTTAAAGGGTGTTCCGTTAGCCTATTTCAAGCCAATCCGGAGGATTTACTGCAGAGAACATAACCATCAGAAATGAAATCGTCATGAGAAACCCGCAAGGGACTGATATAAGTACCATCAGTTTTTCCCAAGTAAGATAATCAGTCTGTACAATTCAAACAATGTGAGGAAATGTGTTCTTCGAGACCTCCTTTCTGAAGGTCACGATCCAACATGAAAAATCCCACACTTAGGACCCTTATTGCAGGGCCTGTGTCAGATGTTTTTGCATAGGGTGGTAGCCCTCATGAAATTGAGGGCCATGACTGCCGAGCAAACAGCCGGCTCTTTCGAGCATGCTATGAGCTTGTGAGAAGCTGTTCTGTATGCGTAAAACACAACCAGTTAATATTTTCTTGTCCCAAGCTGGGGTGTGCACACTCCTAGGTCTGGACTCTTTTATCTTCAACTTGGTGATTTTGAGTCAATTCCCTAGCCGGAGAGTCAGTGTCTCCTCGTGGGAGCAGCCTAATCACTTGCAAGAATTAACAATCCTTTAGTTGTTCCTAATAATTAATTTCCTTTGTTTTGATTTGATGAATTCCAACTTTAGTCAATCCTTGATCTGCTTGTAATGCTTATGCTAATCCCAATCCTCCACTTCATCACTTGACAAAAGATCACAATCAGGAACGCAGGCTTCTTCCTGCATCATCACAGCCAATCTCTCCAACATATCGTAAGTTTCCTTCAACTCGCCGTGCAATCTATTTCCTGCCATGAAAGAGTGAACCCTGTTTTCAATTTCAATGGCAGTAATACCAGCTACTCTAGTGATTGTTTTTCTCCTCATCATTGTTCTCACCTTCTCAACACCGTCCCATCTGGCTGCATCTGCATATAAGTTCGATAGTAGCACATAGTAGCCTCTGTGGTTCGGGTCTAAATCAAACAAGTTATTAGCAGCAAGCTCACCTAGTTCTACATTCTGATGAATTCTGCATGCACCAAGCAGTGCACCCCACACTTGAGAATCAGCTTTAACAGGCATGCTGCTAATGATCTGCAAGGCCTTATCCAGTTGGCCAGTGCGGCCGAGAAGATCAACCATGCAGGCATAGTGCTCTGCCCGGGGAATGACATTGTATTCATCAACCATGCTATTGAAAATCTTCCATGCCGGCTCAATTAGACCCGCATGGCTGCAAGCTGACAGTACCGAAACAAAGGTAATGCGATTAGGCTTCAGGCCAACCTCATGCATACGTTCATAATGAGCAAGAGCTTCCAACCCAAATCCATGAATTCCATAGGCTCCGATGATTGAACTCCAAGAGACCACATCTTTCTCTTCCACCCAGCGGAAAACTTCAACTGAATTGCCCAAGCTGCCGCATTTGGCGTACATATCTACCAAAGAAGCTCCTACGAAAACCTTTTGCTCGAATCCACTTTGGATCAAGTAACCATGAAGGCATAGAGCCTGTTGCAAGTTCCCTGATTGAGCACATGACGAGAGAACCTTAACAACGGTAACAGCATCTGGCCGAGTATCGGCAGATAACATGCTGCTAAATGCAGCCAAGGACATGTGAGCAAGACCATTCATGGCATAACCACCAATTAGAGCAGCCCAAGCTACAACATCTTTGTTGGGTATTCGAGCAAAAAGCTCGATAGCTTCATCAACATGAGAACACTTCATATACATATCAACAAGAGAAGTAACAACAGAATTTTGCATCTCAAAGCCCTTTTGAACAGCGAATTCATGAATTCTCGTGCCTTCTTCCAGTGCCCGAGCAGCAGCACAAGCTTGCAGGGCACTCACAACCGTAATATGATTCGGCTCAATGCCTCTTCCGAGCATCTTTCTGTAAGCATCTAGTGCCTTTGTAGCTTGTTCACTCTGAACGTAGCCACCGATGACAGTGCTCCACGAGATCACATCTCTGTTATGCATTCCATCGAACACATTGATAGCCATATCCATGAAGCCTAACTTGGCATATAGGTTCAACAAAGCATTGTTCAGTGGTAAACTCGAATCAAGACCCCGTCTCAATACATAGCAGTGACAAGATTTCCCGTCGTTAACGTTTCCCACTTGGGTACATGCAGAAAGAGCGCTAATCAGAGTGATTGTATCCGGTGAAATTCCTGCAACAACCATTCGAGAAAAGAATTCCAATGCCTGTTTTCCACAGCCATTCTGTTGGTAACCACTGACCATGGAAGTCCAAAGAACAACGTCCGGTTGATGGTATCTCGTAAACACTCGGTAGGCGTCGTCCATGAGCCCGCATTTCGAGTACGTACCGATCAGAGCCGCACCAACAAACATATCGGGAATGAGATCAGTGACGATGATGAAAGCGTGAATCTGCTTGCCCATTTCGTGAGCGTAGAGTCCGCTGCAGGCCCTGAGAGCAATGGGAACGGTGTAGTTATCCACAACTAGCCTTTTCTTCATCCCGCGGAAGAGATGCAGAGTTTCGTCCCACAGTTTCTGCTTGCAATAGCTTCTGAGCTCGGCATTCCAGTGGAAGACGCTTCTCCGAGGCATTTCGTCGAACACTGTTTGCTCGCGTGCAAGCGAGCCGAAGCTCGTCAAGCGGAGTCTGTCGAGAGAGTAGGCGTGTGTGCAGGCATTGAAGAGGCGAGAGAAGTTGGCAAGACCGAGGCTTCAAGATAGGGGTGGTGATGGAGAAAAACTTCGGCGGTCAACTGCTTCGTGCATTTTATCGGCCGGTGCTGCTCCCTGCTGCGAATGCGCGCGCAAATACCGTTATGCTTATGTCGGTGTCACAACAGTTAGACCTGGCATGTTCCACCGAACCTGGAATCGGGATCGATCCGACCCCACGGTTCCGGTTCTACCAGTTTCAGGTCAGGTTCCACTGGTTTCGGGTCCACTTTTTTTTTGTTGCAAGAGGAGACCGAAGCCTAACACACCCATTAGCGCACCGTCTGGGAGTCGAACTCCCCATCAGCAGCAACGCTCTGGGTGCAGTCCAATTTTAGCAAAAACAAAACAGTAATAGATGTGGGTTTTTTTTTTGAATCCGAACCAAAATATGGTCTAGAACTGCAGCTTCCTGTGCAGCTCTGGTTCAGTACCGTATAGGTGGGACTGAAAGCAAATCTCGGGGTCACTACATTTGTTCCGGTTCCGGAGGCAGTCTGATTCCGATTCAATCCACGTAAACCGACCACCTCTAACACGAAGAATGTGAATGGATTGGGTTTGGTTCATATGAGGTTTTCCAAGTCTAAATTGTAGGGTATTCGGATAAGCATACAGGGTATTGGTGTCCCATATATGCACAAAACGGATATTGAGTTTGGATTCAATTTATTGCATTTTGGAATTGGTTTCAGTATGGAAAAATCCAATTCGAAGAGAGAGAGTAGTGCTTAAAGGTAAACATTTACTCACAGATCGAACTGGTTGAGCCAGAAACTTCTGAAGCTGTGGCATCGACAAGAACTTCAAGATTAACCCATACCCTTGCTCTTAATTAGTTAATTTGTTCTCATCAATTGATGAACTCGTCTATTTGACTTCAACTGTTCGTTCGGGAGGATTCAAGTGGGTGAGCTGGCTATAGTGTTTTTTGTTGACTTTGAGTTTGGGATAGCCACCTATTTACGGCTCGAACACACAGAGAAGAGTTTCAGGAATTGAAAGCGGCTATCCTTCTTTCAGTCGACGGATCACAGAAGGGGGGATAAAATCAATGGTTGGTGCAGAGGAAGCAACATGAAGGAGGGTCTGGTCAGCCTCTGCGGATTGTTTAATCATCGATGATAACAAAGGCATCAAACGAAGAACTAACTTTATGTCATTGTTTATCCCGTTCATTAATTGAACTACAGATCGTTGATCTTGATTGAATTTTGTTATAAAAAGTTGTCTATGAAGTAAACATATATTGATCCCACTTGGAGTAACATGGCATCTTTAGCTCTGTGTAAAACCATTTAATACGTTCACATATATCACAAAACCTCCATTGGCTCATCTCTTCACTCACACACACACACACACGTATCGTATCTTAAGACCATCTATTTCATTCTGTATTTTGCATCTTAAGACCATCTATTACTCACGTCCTAACACCATCTAAAAAGATTCAGGTATATCATAACATCCTCTGTTGCTATTAATATTACACCACCCCACCAAGTTCAGACACACACACATAAAAGCAACACCATCTATGGCTCATGTGATAGCACCATCTAAAAGGTTCACATATATTATACTACAGTCTATAAGCACATACAACAACACCATCTAAGAGGTTCTCGTACATCAATCGCCCACATCGTTGCACCATCGATCCAATGAACCTCTCTCTCTCTCTCTCAACGAGCAAGTAGGATCACCGTTGGTTCTAAATAAAATCTAAGAACGAGGAAGGAGTTGAAAATCGTTGCCTCAGGGAACGTCTCTCTCTCTCTCTCTCTCTCTCTCTCTCTCTCTCTCTCTCTCATATTTGCTTCGGGGAACAATTGAATTGAATTGTGTTTCTGTGTTCGAGAGAAAGAAACGCGATGGATATACCGCCGGAGGAGCTAGAATACGCGGGTGTAGTGTCTATTCTCCGGCAGGCCATAGCTGTTTTCCGCTCCTCCCCAAAGCATTTCTCCGGCATCACCTTGGTCCTCGTCTTCCCTCTCTCGTTCGCCATCCTCGCCCATTCTCTCATCACCCACCCCCTCTTCCTCCGCCTCCACGCCTACGCCGGCGACTCTCACGATTCCTCCCTCGCCGCCCTCCTCGTCTTCCAATCCTTCTACCTCCTCTTCCTCTTTTCCTTCTCCCTCCTCTCCACGGCCGCCATCGTCTACTCCGCTGCCTGTATCTACACCTCCAAATCCCTCTCCTTAGCGGCCCTCCTCTCCGCCCTCCCCCGCCTCCTCAAGCCCCTCTTCCACACCTTCCTGTGGGTCTTCTTCATCATGTTCCTTTACTACGCCACCCTCGTCCTCGCCCTTCTCCTCGTCCTCATCTTCGCCGCCTCCGGCGAAGGCCCTTCCGGTGATTCGTTCGGCTTGCTCGTGGTCCTCTTCATCCTCGGCCTCGTTTTTGGGTTTCTCCACATCTATATCTCTGCGATTTGGCACCTAGCGAGCGTCGTATCTGTGCTAGAGGACTCGTACGGGCTCGCGGCCATGAAGAAAAGCAGGGAATTGTTGAGGGGGAAGATGGCTCTGGCTGGAATTCTTGTGTTTGCGTACTTGTCGGCTTGTGGGGTGATTGGGGGAGTTTTCGGCAAGGTGGTCGTGCGCGGGGAGGATTATGGATTCGGAGTGAAGTTTCTTGGGGGATTTGTGCTTGTGGGGCTGCTTGTGGTGGTCAATTTGGTGGGCTTGCTGGTGCAGAGCGTCTTTTACTACGTGTGTAAAGCTTACCATCATCAGGGTATTGATAAGTCCGCGTTACATGAGCACCTCGGAGGTTATCTTGGGGAATATGTGCCTCTGAAGAGTAATATTCAGATGGAGGAAATATAGCATCATATCCCCTCTTCTCTTCCGTCATCTTCCGGCGGATTTGTTTATGTAAACTTCCACGCTTTTCTTTCTTTCTACCCTTGTGTTCTTTTCGTATATTATACGATATATAAAATGGTCAATGAATGCTGTATGTTCTGTTGTCACCTACTGGATAGAACCAAACGGGGTGAATCTGTAACGATGACTGAAATGGCTGATAAAGGGTGTAGAGTTGTAAACCTTTACGCCATGTATGGACATGTTTTATAAGAGACAATTTATTATATGCAACATGTGGTTGATTCCTGTTGTTATTATCTGTTGGTTCTTGATTTTAATCAATGTGGTATGGCTGAATTCTGGCATTTTCATTGGTTGTAAATAGATTTTTAAAATTTCAAGTCCCTAATGACTTTTCATCATTGATTCATAGAGGGTGACTGCCAACAGAAGCACATTAAGGCCCCACAAGTAAAGCTGAGATACATCAAGAAGTAGCAATATGACGAGTGAACAAAACTATTTTCCTGCTTTAGATCATAAATAGAGCACCTGCACTTGTGTAACAGATTTTACCCGAGCACAACTGAACAACTACAGAATCAGCTTTTGATCAACTTAAAGAATCAGCATCTCAACAACTATAGAACGATACCGATGCATATCATACTTTTCTATAATACCTTTCATGATTATTGATGGCACTACATTGTAAGGGTAAATTTGATTTGGTTCCCTGAGCTAATGGCTTTATCTTATTTGGAAGTACTGTTCCCTCAAAAGATTTCATGTTTCAGAAGGCCCCATCAAGAATGCCAATAACAATTTACACATCCCTCACATATTGTTGCAGCTCTACATACTGTTAGATCCCTAGACACTGTTGCAGGTGATTTTCGTTAGCAACCTCCTAGCACCATACCACCGCCCAAAATTCCTCCAGCCATGTTCTTCACTGTGACAATGCTGATCAAGGACCCAGCCCATGCAGTGCTAGTTACTGGAGCTAATGACTGGTGCAGCCACATCAATAGGAAAGAGTACAATTGGATGCTGCAAGACCTCAACAGTTTCCTTTTCCATAGATATCTTGAATGATTACTATGCTAAGGTTGTAATTATCCACTTTACAATCTTTCACGTTCATGAGGCCAGATGATGTCATATGAAGATCTTTCCCAGAAAGAATTTATAACTTCTAAGATTTGTTTAACTTGTACCTTCTCTTTCTTGTTTCTCCTTAATGCCTTATGTTTCTTTTACGAGCACACACACATATATGCACACACACATATGCACACACACATAAAGAAGAAAGGTTCATCATTCTCTTTAACGGCTGGTAATTTGAGATGCACCCAAATAAAGGCATAATATATGACAGAGGATGCTTGCTTACCGTCATGCTCTATTTTACTTTATTGTTCTGTCCCCTTGTATATGATTATCAGTGGAAAGTTATGCTACCGTATCCTGCTCTGTCTAGATAAGTTGGATCTTATGATTTATGTTTGCATTTTGTTCTCAATGCGGCTATCCATTTTGTTATATACAAATTCACATCTACTGCAGCATTTCCCCCTTTTGCCCTGGAAATCGCTGTATTCTTCCTGTGGTAGTGTTCTAGACATCGTATCAAATGCTAAGACCTGTTTCATCATGACATTTTTTGCATTTGGAGTTTCAAGTGCTCATTTGCTGTTCTGCATTATGACACTTGCTAACTGTCAATAGCTTTCTAGAGATTCTCTTCAGTTTCGAAGAAGTGAAAAGCAATTCTCTCATAATGAGTGTTGTTGCCACAAATTCAGATGATGGATTGATGTGCACAAAACACTCTATCTCTGGACTCTGTATATCATATGCTTCGTGAATGCTTGTCATGATAGGATAAATCCATGTTAGTAGACTGATTTTAGTTTGATTCTAGTCTGCACAGATCTATTCTGATTGTGACCAAGTCAGGTGGTTGAAGATTCAGTGCTTGTAAGCACCTGCATTTGATGAATGATCTATCTTCATTTCAGAATGAGATATTGAATATGGTGAGTAGCTTCATTTAAAACGTCGATAGACACGTCATGTGCAATATTTTCATGCAACTCTGGTTATTACGATGTATGAGGCAATGCAAGTCATTGAGTCTTAAAACTGTCATGGTGTACTTGGTATTTGCAGCCTGTGTTTAATCTTTTGTCAGCTATAATATAAGCATAAACCTCAAAGATTGGAGGTTTGATGTATGTGGCCTGTTTTGATGAATTCATATTTATTGCTCATAAATAACAAATACACCATGAAAAGAATGAACGTTTTTAATTTTTAACAGTGCTATCTGTTTGCTTTACTCGCGGGTTCTCGATAAGACGTTTCTAGTAGACCATCGATAAATCCTGGAAAAATGAAAAAGCGGTCAATTTCTTCATTCTCTCACTCAGTCAGGTGAAGAGCAGCGAGAAATCCCAGGAAAATGCTTCTGAAAGTTTTGCTAGGGACCTTGTTTGTTGCAGCTTGGTTATTTAGTCATGATAAACCTCTGTAGAGATTTTGATCTTTTGCTTTCTTTAGAAAATGATCCGTCTTTTTTTAATATGTTTAGCCATGCTGAGTGAGATTTCATGAATCATGTCATTAAGCATCGTTAAAGCTTCCTCACTGAATGAAACTTTAAGTGGTCTTATTTGTAATCCTGCGATGCGTTTGTAGTAAGCTCTCTATACTTGATTATGTATTTTCTTTTTGCTTCTTTTTTCCCTAGCAGACACTTCTGAAGTAAATACATAATACCTATTGCTTAGCATATTCTGCTCTAAGATGCGGAATAAAGAGCCCACTTTCAAGGTAAAGTAAAGTTCAAGCATGCAGGAAGCATTCATGCAAAAAGTTTTTTTTTCTTTTTCAGGAGAACCAGAGTTGCATCCCTTTTATTAGGGTACAATTTTTCAAAAAAGCTAACACTCCAACTGAAAGATGAAACCATCTCTGAATTCTTGATGAAGATGTGAAGCTTAGCTTCTGGAAACGCACATTGAAAGTGCAATACTCTTCACCTGTAAAAGATCACGGGTATCTTAATCTTGTTGCTTCTGGCATTTAGTTATGCTAATTTTTATGCCTTTCACATGTTTTTCTCATGCTTTCTCTTTTATTTTGTGCCCTCCCATGTATTCCAATTTTTTCTGTTCATATATGAGGGGGGAAAAAGAAAAAGAAAAAATCCTTAGCATCCCATAGTAGAACAAAACAATTTTTCTTTGATACTATTTAGGTTTTAACTTTTGCTATCATAAATTTTGAATTTCATATAACATCAATAACGTGAATGCTATATTTAACCAACTAATTACATCATGCTATCTAGATCTTATCTGCTTATTTTTCAAATTCTGGTCCCTTTTTGTATGCCATTTTCAGTTGGATTTTCATTTCATCCCTTTTTCTTTATTAAGTTCTATATACTTTATGTTGATAGGTTCTCCTACTTTGAAAGTGATTTCATGCTTCTTGTTGTTGACATTGTTTAAAAGCCTTGTCGATGTATTGATGTCTATCATCATTCTTGCTCACAGATGCCAACCGAAATATAAATGGAGAACACTGAACTATAATCTTTTCTATTTTGGTTCTTATAACAACAACAACAACAACCAAGCCTTTTCCCATACTAGACGGGGTCGGCTACATGGATTCTTTGTTTCCACAGATCTCTATCGTGTGCCATGTTAGCAGTTAACTCCCAATAAGCTAGATCATTCTTTATTGTTTCTTTCCAACACTTTTGTGGTCGTCCTCTACCTCTTTTAATACTTTCCAAATTTAGGTTTTCTAACCTTCTTACAGGTTCTTCTTTTGATCTTCTTTCTATATGTCCAAACCATCTTAAACGATGTTCTCTCATTTTATCCTCTATTGGTGCCACTCCTAATTTGTTTCTAATAACCTCATTATGTATACGGTCTTTTCTTGTATGACCACTCATCCATCTCAACATCTTCATTTCTGTCACAGACATCTTTTGTACATGTTGATGATTAACTGCCCAACACTCAGAACCATAAAACATGGCAGGCCTGACTGCTGCTCTATAATATTTACCTTTTAATTTTAATGGTATCTTCTTGTCACAAAGAATACCTGATGCTCCTCTCCATTTTATAATATCTTCTATTTTGGTTCTTATGCTGAATAAAAATTCAAAATGAGACGGAAGTTGACATGTATTTTTGCATTGGAATCTAAGCCATTACTAAGAGCACCTTTCCAGTATCTCAAACCGATTTTGACTAATTCCATCTACCTCGATCATGAAACTTCCCTTTTTGAAAGGATACAATACCATATTTGCACTTCCTGTTTCTCTTGAGGTATGTTTGATCTTCTTCTCGTTTTCTGGAGATCAGGTGTTTCTATTTGATGATTGTACGTGCTGAAAATTCAGTATATCTCATTTTGTTTTACATACTAATCAATGTTTTATAAATTATGGTTTGCTTGTTTTTCTGCTTCTCATCTATTATAGCTATCCAGATGTTCATAAGGAGCTTCTGTTCTTTCTGTAAGGTTGGTTCTGATCTGTAACATAACAAAAGCAGGCTAAGCAGCATCTTAGCTACATTGTCATCTGAGCTCTATCTATTTGGTTGACCTTAATTTCTTCTGTTATTGTAGTCTCTTTTCAGTCATGCAATCACCGGCCTTCCTCTAACATGGGGAAAACTCTCATATAGGCTACCAACAACCTTGCCCTTAAAGTCTTCTTGCAGGAGGCCTTCCATCCTCACTAATCATAGGAACCAACTTAGCTTGTATTGTATCTAGTCTTCTAGATTTTGCTGAAGGTTTCAAGTTTTTTGTTAGCAAGCTGGGTTTGGCAAGCACCTTTCAAGTTTTTTGAGTTGCAAAGAGAGTTGTTTCAGGCAGCTATCATACTTGGAGGTGTTTGTGGTGCAGGCACCGTTATATTTGCATACTTGCGTGAGCATGAACACGTCGTTTTGAATTGTGCCGGATAATTCAAGGCCATATTCCCAACTTTTGAGCCTCTTTTTTTGTGTTGAAGACCAACTTTTGAGCCCCCCTGAAGAACGCTTGAAGGTTATCACCAAAACCACGGGCATGGAGATTCTCAATTAAATGCACAATAACTGGACTTAGCAAGCTATGACTCCACTGTGTAATATGAAAAATCAAGTAGAGCACACGGTGTGCATGGTTGTATGAGCTCAATCGATTGACTGCCTGGTCTAAGTGGGTTCTGTATCTTGGCTCATCTTGCATGCGTAAACCTAATTATTATTGATTCTTGAGCCTCATAAATATGACTCATGCATTGATAGTCATCATTGATACCTATACGAAGCTTTGCGTCACCTGTATTTGCCATCCACTTGCATTGCAGTGGACTTGGGGAACGTTATGATCGAGATCAACTCCCTTCGTTATTAGAAAACTATTCATTGCCTGCACCATCTTCGTGAACATGATGGAATCATGATTTCATCAAGATTGCAGTTTGGTATCCATTATTGGCCATAATTTCAAGTTAGATCTTAGAGTTCCATAGATGAGTGTATGCATCTTTCTTTTTCTCCTAATGCTGCATTGGCCTTTATCTCTGAAGCTGATGGGGAGACGTCAAAAGAATCTTGAATTGCTTATTCAAGCATAATGAAACGGCGAATAGGCACCGAGTCAAGAGTCAGAAGTTCTTATTATTTCTCTGCAAGAGATTCAAGGCGTTATTGTATTCAGAGAATTACTGCATAAGTTGCCTCGACAGAGTTGCATGAAATACATATCATGTATCAAATCAAACTAGTTACCATTGAAATTATTGGTGTGCAGCTCTTTAGTCTACCACTTTATAGGTCTTGTTAGGAATTAGATACGAGGCAATAGCAGAGAACACCATTCCCTTCCAAGAAGTTCCAACAGGAGAACACAATGGCCTTAAAGCTTCATGTCTTCCCTTGCAACAGCATCCGTAGCTGAATAAGTAGATCTTCCATGGGAACCAAAGTTCGCAATGCATCCGTAGCTTCACATCGAGGGATGTTTTCTTCCAGGTATGGTTTCGATACTTCTAACAGGACCAACACCTTCAGAGTTTCACTGTCTGTTTTCTTATCGTATCCAATAACAACCCTTTGTCAGCAAACGCCATGAACTCGGTTGGATCGACAAAACCATGAATCCTCGACACAAGAGAACCTCCACACAGAAGACTCGCCCCCAAGTTGATAGGTAGTGGAGTTATGATCATCTGATTGATGAAGATGTGAGGTAGATAGTGATTGAGATTCTGGACTGAGTGACGAGCATTCCTCTTCCAGCAGAGTGCAGTTTTCCATCCCAAAAGCTTCCCAGTCGAGCTGATGCAGAATCACATTCGCCGTCTGCGTCTCTAATGGCGTAATCATCAAGTTCGAACGACTGTTCCACTACAAGCTTGTCCACTTCAGCTTTTGGTTCATGTAAGTGATGCATGTTCTCTTTGATGTGAATAATGGTTAGAAGCAAATGATCAAACCAAACGGGGTCACTAATTGTAACCTGTTCACATGTGAGAATACGTAAGAATCAAATGCGAAAGCACACCCTCCGACGTTGCCGAGCATTTCCTTCGACTTCTTCCTGGTTGCCTGCAGCTTTTGAAAATTCACGGGCTCCTCCAGCCATTTTTCAAATATGCTCCTTATTCAATCAAATCTTTTTCCAAGGAGGCTCATAAGTTATTATATATATCTATATATATATATATATGAGGTAACGGTAAATGCTTAAATCCCGTATGCTCAAATCTATTCAACCATTTTCCCCTTGTGATTCTCTTTCGATTGGTATTATCAATTATAAAGATTTGAGTTAAAAATATCATTATATTTTTGTAATTTATATTTAATACATCATCTATATTAAACGCTTTCTATTTTATCACCTTAAAGATTATCACATTGTTGTGATGATCAGGTAGATTTGAAGCGTGGTGAGCTCAAATGTGTTTGGTTCACCACAAAAGTAAAAATAGATTCTCTCTAAAGGTTGTTCCTATAGTCATTCAAATTCTCACCTCCATCCCAAAAGCAGAAATTGGTTGTACTTAGTTACTTGTTCTCGGCTTTCATAAATTCACACGGCTGCGTGGACAACAAATCTCTTATTTAATTCACCCCTTAACGAGTTTAGGGTCAAAGCAAATGCGGCCTTCAAGATGTTTGATTTTCACGTTGTACTGTTATTGGCCTAAAAAACGAAGCCAAGTCCAAGGCTTTGGTGGTACTTACCAAGCTCTTCTTGGCAAACAGGCGACAAGCCTGTCAATTCTTCTGTTAACACAGAGACCTCCTCAGGCTCGTAAACCAGAGGCTATCTGGGTTCATGTCAATCTTTGCTCCTTCATTAAAGGTTGAACCATACAAGTAGCTCCATATAGTTTATGCACACACGCGACTATTATATAAACCCAACCAAGTTATATGACCCAGTTTTGAAGACTAGGAACTTGTAATTCCAAGTGCCGATCAAAGGCCATATTGTCAATCAACAGTAGGATGAATAACTTTAACTAAAACGTACGAGATATCCAGTGAGGATATCACAAGACTTTCATATATTTTTGAATGTCTGGTTCTACAAATATGTAGAATTATAAAATTACAGTTTGCTTGAAGGTAATCCGGCTGATGATGTTCTAGACCTTACTTCAACTGCACGAGATAGTTTTTTCACAGTCTCCTTTGCAATGTGGCGAGGCCGACTTAACCAAAGTCCTCCATCAACAACCAGTGTTGTTCCATTGATATATTTCCCTGAAAAGAAAATATGCAGATATCAATATATTTTCATAAAAGGAGGCTGATTATAAATATGTTTGCCTTGAAAGACACTATGAGGACATGAATAGCATCCTAATATGCTTAAGAGGAACTTGCAAAACTTTAACAATCATGACAGTGAATTAAAGAGTGATGAGCTAAAACCTGAAGACAAAATAACCATGAACCCATGAAAGCAATGTACCTACAACAACAACAACTAAGCCTTTTCCCATACTAGACGGGGTCGGCTACATGAATTCTTTGTTTCCACAGATCCCTATCATGTGCCATGTTAGCACTTAACTCCCAATAAGCTAGATCATTCTTTATTGTTTCTTTCCAACACTTTTGTGGTCGTCCTCTACCTCTTTTAATACTTTCTAAATTTAGTTTTTCTAACCTTCTTATAGGTTCTTTTGATCTTCTTTCTATATGTCCAAACCATCTTAAATGATGTTCTCTCATTTTATCCTCTATTGGTGCCACTCCTAATTTGTTTCTAATAACCTCATTATGTATACGGTCTTTTCTTATATGACCACTCATCCATCTCAACATCTTCATTTCTGTCACAGACATCTTTTGTACATGTTGATGATTAACTGCCCAACACTCAGAACCATAAAACATGGCAGGCCTAATTCTGCTCTATAATATTTACCTTTTAACTTTAATGGTATCTTCTTATCACAAAGAATACCTGATGCTCCTCTCCATTTTAACCAACCATCATTAATTCTATGCGTAACATCTCCATCAATTCTTCCATCACTATGAAAAATTGACCCTAGGTATTTAAAACTTTCCTTTTGGGGGATGCAATGTGTGCCAATTTTAATTTCTACGTCCTCAGAGGTAACCAAATTATCAAACTTACATTCCATATATTCTGTCTTTGTTCTACTAAGTCGGAGGCCTTTGCTTTCTAATGTTTCTCTCCATAGTTCCAATTTTCTATTAACTTTTTCCTTAGACTCCTCTACTAATACAATGTCATCTGCAAATAACATACACCAAGGTACTTCATCTTGAATATGTTTTGTTAACTCATCCATCACCATTATAAATAAGTGTGGACTTAAAGTTGATCCTTGATGTAACCCAATATTAACTTCAAAGAAGTCTGTTGTTCCTTCATGAGTCCTCACACATGTTTTTGCACCATCATACATGTCTCTTATAAGGTTAATATATGTCAATCGGATACCTCTTATTTTCAAAGTTCTCCAAAGAACCTCCCTCGGTACCCTATCATAAGCTTTTTCTAGATCAATAAATATCATGTGAAGGTCTTTCTTTTTTGCTCTAAAATGTTCCATAAGATGTCTCAAAAGGTGAATCGCTTCAATAGTAGATCTGCCTGACATGAATCCAAATTGGTTCTCTGTTGTACTTGATACTTGTCTTAACCTACGTTCGATAATTCTTTCCCATAATTTCATAGTATGACTCATTAACTTGATACCTCAATAATTCGCACAATTTTGAATGTCTCTCTTGTTCTTATATATGAGTATAAGTGTACTTGCTCTCCATTCCTCGGGCATCTTTTGGTTTTTCCATATTTCAATAAATAGTCTTGTGAGCCAAGTGATTCTTATTTCTCCTAGTATTTTCCAAACTTCTATAGGAATATTATCTGGTCCTATCGATTTACCACCCTTCATATGTTTAAGAGCCTCTTTGACTTCATTCTTTTGAATATGTCGGTAGAAATTGTGGTTTATATACTTTTCTGACTTTGCTAAATCTCCTAAACTAATACTAACATCTTTATTTTCATTAAAAAGATTATAAAAATAGTTTTTCCATCTATTTCTTATATCATCATTTGCCACTAAAATTTTTTTATCCTCGTCTTTATGCATCTAACATAATTAAGATCTTTAGTTTTCTTATCTTTAGCCCTAGCTATCCTAAAAATATCTCTTTCACCCTCTTTTGAGTTGAGTTTTTTATATAAGTCCTCCCAAATCTTAGCTTTTGCTTCACTAACGGCCTTTTTCACTTCCTTCTTTGCTTTCTTATAAGCTTCTAAAGTTTCACTAATTTTCTTGGCATAATGTAATTTGTAACATGCCCTCTTTGCCTTGATTTTATTTTGCACTACTTCACTCCACCACCAAGCTTCTTTTTGTGCCGGTACACCTCCCTTAGATACCCCTAACACATCTTTCGCCACTTTCCTAATATGTATAGCCATATTGTTCCACATATCACAGGGTGTGCCAACATAATTCCAAACATCTCCTTGAAGGACTTTCTGTTTAAATATATCTTCTTTCTCGCTTTTGAGGTTCCACCATTTAGTCCGAATAGCTCGATGCACTCTTTTCTTCTTTGTCCACTTTTTTATTTGTAAATCCATAACTAAAAGTCGATGTTGGATGGTTAAGCTTTCTCCTGGAATTACCTTACAATCTTTACAACACGCTCTATCTTTTTTTCTACAAATAAAGTAATCAATTTGTGTTTGTGATAAGCCACTCTTATAAGAAATTAAATGTTCATCTCGTTTTTTGAAGATTGTATTGACTATAAAGAGATCAAATACCATAGTAAAATTTAAAATCTCCCTACCTTCCTCGTTTATATCCCCAAAACCAAAGTTTTCATGAATCCCTTGATATCCTAATGTCTCTTTACCGACATGTCTATTTAAATCTCCTCCTAAACAAATCATCTCCCTTTGTGGAATCTTTTGAAACACCTTATCTAACTCTTCCCAAAAAACTGTCTTTATACTATCTTCTAGTCCTACTTGGGGTGCGTAAGCACAAACTATATTCAAAACCTCTGCTCCTAACACTAATTTCAACATCATGATTCGATCACCATATCGTTGTATGTCTACTACACTCTCCTTTAAATCTTTATTTATGATAATACCAACTCCGTTTTGAGCCTTTTCTTTACATGAGTACCATAATTTAAAATGTGTATCCTCTATCTCCTTTGCTTTTTCTCCAACCGATTTTGTCTCTTGTAAACATAGAATACGAATCTTTCTCCGAATCATAGTATCTACCACCTCCATTAGCTTACCGGATAATGTTTCGATATTTCAAGAACCAATACGAATCTTATTATCTAGGACTAGCTTCTTTACACCCCGCATCCGTCCATAATCAAAATGCGGAGACCTCTTAAATTTTTTTACTACATTCGGGCGGCAATGTAGCGGGACTAACTTCTTTACCCACACCCGTCCATGATGTGAGAACCCTCTCTGCAATTGATTCACTACATTCGGGTGAAAATGTAGTGGCCCTTGCTTACTTCTTACTGTATTTGAGCTCTGCAGCACGTCGCTAGGTGGGGACTCCCCAAAGCAATGCTCATAATTTTTGTAATCCATGTTATAAAAATCCGACGAAGTTTTACGCTAGCTGTCGGAAGCCTAACACAACCCTCCTCCTTTATCCGGGCTTGGGACCGGCAATGCAAGGGTGATCCCTTACATGGGCGCAGTTATGAAAGCAATGTACCTATAAAAAAAAAAACTAAAAAAAGCAATAGACGTGTTGATGAGCAATAACGGCGGAATGTACAATTGAAAAGGACCCGATTGGTTGTTTCTGAGATCCTGACAAGTCAAGATAACAATTTTGGATGCCGATTATCACAACAAGGGTCCTAGAAAAGATGATGGTTACGTTCCCAGTGAGGGGAACTATTAGAGATGATAAAGGACGGTTGTACTCAGAAAAGGCCTCAGAAGGAAGTTGATATTGTCAAAAGATGTTGTGATGGGTAAGATAGCAGGTTTGAATCTTATCAACAATCTCAAACAGGTTAGATAACAGATTTTGAGTGACATAACCGGCAGAGTGCATACATGGAAGAGATGCAAGAAAAAGAAGGGAATTTTCGAAATATGAGGTGGTATTTTCATCAAGTGAGAGGACAGGACGTGCGAAAGGAAAATTCCATGAAAGTAGGGAAGGCATTTCCTTGGTAAGATTTTTCCTCCCTCATTGCCCGCTGAGAATGTGCCTCTTGGCAAGGGTCCTAACCAATCTATGGGGAGAAAAGCAAGTCAGCTTAAGGATTAAAGAACAAAGACACGTTCAGCCAGAGATTGGGTACTTGAAACCCAAGAAACAATCATAGCAGAGGAGTCACATCTTATATCATCTGATCTGATCCTCACGCTGTTCTCTTATTGGTTTCATACCAATAAATAATAAGAAGCTATTGTGGTTTTGTAGAAGATCCAGGATGTATAGATGTTGCAGCAAGAGGTAACTGGCAGTAAAGCTCGTATTTTGTGCTTTGGTATTGTATTCATGGGAAGTTCGATGACCATTTCTTCAGATTATAGTTTTGTTGTTATTAACATTACTTCTATGAAAATTATTTAACTTAGTGGAATTATATCTTTTAAAGGAGATAGATTCATATATGAAGGAGGCTGACAATAGGTCCAACAAGGCTGACGCTTGTGCAAGTAAAGTGATTTTTCACCACTTGGTGAAAAAACATAAGCGTTCATATATCAGATACCTGTGACGTACAACCATACATTTGAGATGAGATAGTTATGCACTTCAACATTTTGCATGATCCTGGGCTGCAATTTGTAGAATTTGAGTTGCATTTCACGGTGCTAAGAAGATTAGAATATGCTAAATCTCATTCTAGGCATTAAATGCAGGGCACCGAAAGTGTCAGATTTCCAACAACGGCAAACCACCAAATTGTTCAATTCATCATTCCGACAGAATGCTACTGGGAGAGTGACTCCAATATGTGGCGGACCAATAATAGGAGCTGAAGTATAACCTAAATCAGGCACTTGTTAATTCAGATCGATTAGTATTATGTGAGACACTACTCTTTGAGAGTTTGTCCAAGAACCACATCTAATCTAAAGAAACATTAAGAAGGATATGGAAGGGTGTTTCATGCATTACCCCATGCATAAAGTGGTCTACAAATTAGCCTTTTATTAGAAACAAATTAAGAGTGGCACCAATAGAGGATAAAATGAGAGAATATCGTTTAAGATGGTTTGTACATATAGAAAGAAGATCAAAAGAAGAACCTCTAAGAAGGTATGAAAAACTAGATTTTGAAAGTATTAAAAGATGTAGAAGATGACCACAAAAGTGTTGGAAAGAAACAATAAAGAATGATCAAGCTTATTGTGAGTTAACTGCTAACAAGACACATGATAGGGCTCTGTGGAAACAAAGAATCCACGTAGCCCAACCCCGTCTAGTATGGGAAAAGGCTTAGTTGTTGTTGTTGTTGTAGATATAGCCTTTTATTTGCAAAACTATTCTGGTGATCACTGTTTGAATGTGGATAACCTAAAGGAGGACCAGTCTTCAATTGAACCCTTTATGCAGCAAGGAGACCCCAAAGCCATTGCAAGGAGATCACACTGCAATCTCACATGAGAGGGACATTAGCAAGAGAAGTGGGGTTCTGGCATCATACATGGCAATTACTCGGCTCAGAGAAGAAATGGACATTCCAAATTCTTTTACTTCAGCAAAAGGCATGTCCAAGATAAATCTACAAAATGAAGAGGGTCGAACTTGTGTTGGCAGAGTGAATCATAATTGATCCCCAGATGTTTCAAAGAGATTATATTCCAGAGAGAAGGAAGGCGTTCTTTGCTATTTCCAATCAGTGGAAGGCAGGCTTAGAATACCAGATATTGTTTTCCTTCTAAAGAAAATCAAGATAAAATCAGCATGAACTAGGAGTTACAGGACAATGAAACTTGACAAATTTGATGGAATCAGTTTTACAGTGAGGTATGGTGGAAATTCCAGTGGTGTCGGCAGTCTTTCAAAGGCTGGTTGAATATCATAGTCCGGTAGACCGAAAGACTTTTGGGTGTCAGACCTAGCTTTAGATATAAATACCTTATTTTCAGGTAGTAGTGAAAGGGAAGTTAGACAGTGAGTACGTACTGTTTTAGGTGATCGGGCGAATCATGGTAAGGAAGCCCTCAATCAAGTGCAAGTTGTAGATCAACAAGCTCTTCCAGTGAACAGGGTGAAGTGTGCTTTCTTGCTTGACCATGGATCACTGGCTATCATATTAAAGAAATGTGAAAAGTCAAAAGCACTTAATCTTTGCCATATGAGTAAGAGTGCAACGGGTTATCACATAAATATATAATAGAAAGTATATGTACATACGAATGAACGCAGAGCATATGTGGGACCCACAGACAGCCCACTTCATTGATGATCAGGACGGACTGATTACAACTGACCGAGCCAAAATAATGAGCACCAGGGGTCAGGTAAGAGTCGGTCTGTTGCCTGAACCAGACCGCATTTGACCATGTCATGTGATACAACCCTACCTGACTCGAGTAACACAGAACAATGAGAACCCAAAGGACTTCAAGTTCCAGAAGCACCTTCTCTTACATGCCAATAATCAGTAATGGTTAGGGTGAGAATGAAAGTGTATAGACTTAATATTCTACACTATAGCCGACCCCGTCTAGTATGGGAAAAGGCTTAGTTGTTGTTTGTTGTTTTAAATATTCTATACTAAACCTGAAGAAAATTAACAGAAAAACAAGAGTGAAACAAGTTACCAGCCTCTGATGCAAGATAGAGAGCCGCCATGGCGATGTCCCATCCCTCACCAAGCTTATATAGGGGTGTTAAATCTTTCATTTGGCTCTTCATCTCCTCAGGTGCAAGTTTACTCATACCAGGAGTGCCCCCAATAGGGCCAGGAGCAATTCCATTAACTCTGATATCATAATCAGTTCCCCATTCAAGTGCCAATGACCTCGTAATACTATCAACAGCTGCCTGCAGTTAAAACATGATCATGACAACCAAAAGCAGGAGGTTGAGTAAAACGAAAGTTCATAGTGGATACCTTGGCAGCAGCAACATGAATTTGGTACCATGCTGCAGTGTAATGAAGGGTAGCACTTATGTTCAAAATAGTGCCACCTCTTGCTGGATCCTTCCCCCCTTCACTTTTCTTCAAGTATTTCAGAGCTTCATGGCACATAGTGAATGTGCCAACAGAGTCTATGTCCATAACTGCAACACTTGCATATATTCATGCTCAGCAGCAAAAGAATTTACTCTCAAGGCGGTAACTTTTCACTCAGAGTGCATAACAAACAGGAAAACACTACAGGAAAAAAGAGAACCCAAGAATACTCATGTGCAAAGAACAGCAGAGCTCAGGTGCAATTACACAATGTCATGCATGCAAGCTCGCCGTTATTATTAATCTAAAAAGAATAAACTTTACATTTATTAACTATACTTTCCTAAAGAAACAAACTTTTAATATACTTCTCATCATAAAACTAAAAACTGCTCTTGCTGGTGATACCAATGCAAGAAACCATAGCGTGCCCTTGCATGAGGGATGATAAAGTAGTGATGAACATGTTATCAACAAGGACCAGTGAGTTGATACTTTCTTGTATGTATAAATGTGCATACTGACATACATATATATATATATATATAAGAGTAAGGAGAGAGAGGGCACAGAAAGACATGATGATTGTAAGAACAGAAGGTCTATTTGATCATGGCAAGGGCAGAAACCAATGTGTGTCCATCATCCTGAAGGGCATCTTACTTGCAAATATGACATAAGATCAAATATAATGGTGACTAGGAATCCATATAGCTGATCCCACTTAGTGTGGGAGAAAGCTTGCTCATGGTGCTGATTTTCATGGACACTTATGGAGATTAGCGCATTGCAACAATTAGAGAAATCCTGGACCTACAACATAATGATTTTTCTTATTGGTATCCTTCATTTGGCACCTGACCTATTTAACATAGCACCTTTCTTATCAGCATATTATTAATGACATGATATATCATCCCACATATAACTTCATTGTTTGGCATTACAGTAGTCACAATTTTGCAGTGTCCAACCGACCCTGATGTAACGGTAGCAGAAATATAGCAGATTTAGTAATACACTTTTATTTATGATTAAAAAATTATATATATAGAATGGATTCTCTAATTTCTAAAAAATATCAAGAAACACAACCACATCTTTCATAAATATGAATCAAACTAAATAAACAAATTCTACATCTAACTTCTAAGGAAACAAACAATAAATTTCATGTGCACATAGCATGTCTTCTAGTAAATTATAAAGAAGTAGAAAAATAAAGGCAACGAAATGAAAGAATTGAATCTAATGAATTCATATTATATGGGTACAAAGAATAAGTAGCCACTTGTCGACTCGAAGAAAAATGCATGACTGAGCTAGAGAACTTAGGTAACTTGCTAGTCATTAAAAACATAAACTATATCACATACAAAAGGAGTTCAGAGATCAAACAAAGCATTCCTATTATCGTACACAAAAAATCGAGAAACTGTTACGCATCTTTCTATGAAGAAATAAAGCAAAGATATTTCATTTTTCCATAGACTTATGCATATGCATATAATTGATGGCACCATAACATGGTCTTACTAAAAAGTCAAGAAACAAATACTACCACAATCAGCCAATAACCACACACTCACAAAAGAAAAAGAAGTTGTCGAGAGGTGGGAGAGAGAGGCGCGAGTGGAGAAGACAGTGCCGAGAGGTGGGAGAGAGGCATGAGTGGAGAAGACGTTGCCGAGAGGTGAGAGGTAGGAGAGAGAGGCGTGAGCGGAGAAGACGCTGCCAAGAGGCATGAGCGGAGAAGATGTTGCCGAGAGTCGAGAGGTGGGAGAGAGAGGCGCAAGCACAGAAGATGCTGCCGAGGGGCGAAAGGTGGGAGAGAGAGCCAACCGAGAGGTGGGAGAGAGGCGCAAGAGGAGAATGTCCGCTACTAGTGTTTTAACCTATTTAAGTTAAATAGGTTGGGTAGGGATCGACCCGACCCAAATATACATGTCCGCTACCAGTGTTATAGTGAACCGCAATAGCGGTCCACTATAGCGGCCTTGACCTGCCCGCTAAGGGTCACCGCTATAACATTTTTAGTGGACCCGCTATAGCGTTTTTAGCACCGCTATAGCGTTTTTAGAACCGCTATAGCACGCTATTGATAACCTATTGTTAATTAGTATCTTCCTTACTAATAAAGGTTTATCTTAACCTGTTCGAAACCCGTTGGGAGACAAATCCTCTGATGCTACTAAGAAATTCCCAGCAGCAGCATTAACAAGTATGTCTAGCTTTCCATAATGCTTGACGGTTGATTCCAAAATTCTTGCTGCATCTTCCCTCTTGCGCACGTCCCCAACAAGTCCAATAGCCTTACAAGACAAGAAAATAAATTATGAAGTTTTCATATACATATGCTTGAATATAATTGAGTAAGTGTGAAGTAGCAGATAATTTATCCAAGGTTCATAACAACTGACAGAAGCTTAACATACGTCCATTCCTATCACAAGCTAAGTGTTTCAAAAGAATGAAATCCATGTCCTTTCTTTCTTGACTGGCACTCAAGGAGTTAAGCAGAGAACATCCCAGGTACCGAATTTGTGTTAAGACTTCCAGCCGAACCCCAAGCTAGATATGTGTTAGGTCTAGAACGGATACAGCTTGCTGGAGCCTGTGCTAGAGCCGTGGCACAACCCAACCTATGGATAATACCCTTTTCAATTGTTGCTCAGTTTGCCATTATAGTGATCCATGGAATCTAATTTGGCTCTGGTGAATGCCATACAAAATCCAATTTGATTTCATAGACGTATTGTAAGATTAGCTGTCAAAAGCCAATTATGTCAATGTTGCAAGCATTCCCAAGCTAAAGTCAACCACTATGGTTACATGGCACTAGCAGTTCAATCCTCCTGCTCCAAGACAATGCACCTAGAAGAAAATTCGTGCTGAGGAGTCGGGATATTAATAAAAGACTCCAGATATAAATAACATAATCAAACACGAGGAGATCCCTCACAGGTTGAATTCATCCCTATGTTCGAAACAATGCCATAACAGAAAATAAATGAAGAACATAACGAAACAATGAACTTTTAACTGGATTAGTAACGAAACAAAGAAGGCATTGAGATGGACGATGGACACAAAAGGAAAGAACAGGTCCATAATAATGATGCTATCAAAGAAAGAGCTGAAATGGCACCTACAGAAGACAAAAAGAGAGAGACTCACTTGAGGCAGTTACTACCTTAATTAGGGTATTTGGAGCTACGGAGCTAATTAGAACGTATCACTTTACAAGAGGGAATGGGGAAGATTTCTAATGCGTCGGAAGGCCGCTAGGAGTCCATGTAGCCATCATCACCTATTGTGAGAAAAGGCTTGGTTTTGGTTTTCGTTTGATTTCAGCGATCTTTTAACCGGGAATAAACCATACACATAAATGAAAAACTTTATTCGTTGAGATCCAATTATCAATACTGAGAAGAACTGCTGTAATTGGAACTACTGAGAAGAACTGAACATCAAAAATTATGAGCAGCTCAGCTTCATGTCCCACCAATGAACAACCAAGGAAGATCAGTACGACAAAATTCAACAAAGCATGTTGGTCATTAACACAATGATTTAATAGGTCTACAGAGCAATCTTTAACCCCCAGAAAAGCAAGAAAGCCTTTTCTAACAATAATTATTTGATTTCCTCGAGAGGAACAGAAATTACTGCTTCATCTTTTGTGGGTCACACAAATTTGTCAAAATCTCCCGCCTTCCCGTTAGAAAGAGAGAGAGGTGGGGTTACCGGGATTCCTAGAGAGCGGAGGGAATGGACAGCGGCATCAAGGACGTGCTGGCGGCGTCCCATGATGGCGATGGAGGCGCCGTGCTTCCCGAACTGGGTGCACATCTCGAAGCCGATGCCGGAGCCACCGCCGGTTAACAGAGCCACCTTCCCTCTCAGTATTGTCTCCTTGAACGGCGACTCCATGGCTCTTTACTCTCGCTCTCTCACACACAGGCAGAGGAGCGCCTTTGTGGAGCAGAGAAGATGGATGATTCTTCCGGTGCACGTTAACTGTTCCAACACGCCAGTTATGTGTCTCCCTTTCGTTCGTCAACAAGAATACTCATTAGTGCAATACATTGAGAGCGTAAGATTATATGAAGCAACGAATGTTTCGTTGAGAGCTTTGGACCTAGTCCTACATAACCGAGTTCCTAAGATTTTCCATGATTTATAATTTGAACATAAAGCAGCAAATGATATTTAGCTAGTGTGAGACATGTCCAGTTCCGGTTCGCCCATCATCTTTGTCCACACAGAGGATGGGTGAAGGGATGAAGCCTTCAACCAAAGATGTGCAAGATACTTATAAAACTTGCAATCTTTAAGAGAGGGGGCTACTGAAAGTTTCATTGAGTGAGTTGTTTGGAGATTCACTGTAGACTGTTGGTTAAATATAACCAATTAATGGGTTATATAAGTACAATAACTACATCTTTGTTGGTTTGTTCGTTTCAAAGCTGTCATGTTTACCTTCTCATCAAGTGCGTCAAAAAGCATAAATAAAGCACAAAAAGCAAATAGCTTGCCCAGCTAAGGGGTCGTCGTCTCACAGGTTAAACTATCTCCAGTCTCCCCATTGTGCACAAAAGGAATGCATGTGTACAAGGCTTCGACATAACCTTCACATCACCTTGTATATAGATTCATTCATTCAGTTCAGATTCAAAGACCTTTTTTCCCTGTACGGAGAGGCTGAAGCGAGATGCACGGCCAGGTGTTGAACTCATGAGCTTGAACTTGTGAGTCGAGCCGTAACCAGGTGAGCTATTGCTCTTTGTGACTTTTTTATGGCAATTTTGTCACCATCACAATGACGTGCAACTCACTGATTGCAATTAGCACTGCACAAGATGAGGGCATGGACCTCAAAGCTACTCTCTCTCTCTCTCTGTGGGAGGAGAGGGATCTACAATTTCATTTCAAACATAAACACAGACGATTACCTGCACCGACTTTTCATATAAAGAATTCTATACATACTCCATCATTGACTGCTCTTTCTGTCGACCAGTTCATCCTCTTACTCAGTTGTGAAATCCATCTGCTTCTCCCAAGGTGGAGAACTATTTTCTGAATGTATTTTCCGCAACCAACTTTTTCGGGCAAAACATGAGCACCTTGATGGTGGGCTTCCCTTCGTATAGGGATTTGAACGTCTCCACCTTGGGAGAAGACAAGCGAGTACATAGAGGCATTAGTTAGTTTGAGAATCTTGTCAACTGCATTTCAACATTTAAATATTGGCGTCAAAAATTAGGCACAATCAACTGAAGATCCATGGTAATGCTTCACGGCCACATGTTCTAGCCAGCTGAAATGAACCTTTCCGGTTAATGTGATCATCTTTCAAACAGTCATCCAACTTTCGCAACGAAAAAGGTGTCATTCACAAATATTCGACTCAATTAGCATCCATGAATACAACCTAAGAAAGATGCGAATAGAGAAAAACAAGATGCTGGGGAGGCATCCAGCCAAAGTTGGAAGATGAGAGACATAACAACCCCAAAATATAACACAATCAACCTGGAGGCCACTTCATTTGTCTTCCACCAAGTATATGCAGGTGAAGATGATAAACAGATTGACCTGCAAAGGATAAGACTACAATATTAGAACAAAAATATAGGTAAAAGACCTACTGGTGCTTGTCCACATATAACACAAAAAGGTGCACGCTTACATGCATCAGGGCCATCGTTGATGACTACTCGATAACCATTTGATAGACCCTCCTTCTCAGCAACTACCTTCGCAGTATAAAGGAGATGACCCAAGATGTCAGTGTGCTGGGGTTCAGCCTGAAAGAGACCCAGTGTGTTAGGAGATTTTGAGATGAATGAGCACCACACAGTTTGCATTCATGTATGCTGGCAATGCAGCAGAGTTGCATAAGTGACAGCATGGAAAGAAAACCTATATTTACACCAATTTTTTCTCGGCTGAATTATCGCATGGAGCTAAGGAAATTAATCACCATCTTTGGATAAATAATAGAGATCTTAAAATTCATAGCAAAAAGTCTAAATCTTTTCCGTACATCCTTACAACCCAGCAGGTGCAAATTAATTAGGTAAACCGTAATATCCAGTGAATATTTGGCGGATCATGTTAGGCAACTGAAACAACATAATCTTTTAAGTTTTAATCCTTGGTACTTTCATGATTTTATCTATTCCCACTTCGAGGTCCCATCATCTCGTCTCTCCGATACTTCAATAACATCTTCTTGCCATTCTGTAGTTTTGCAGACCTAACTAAAGCTGCAAAATAACTCAAACTATTAAACATCTGTATGATTCATGATTACAATCTCATTGGCTTCAATTACTCCCTGCCTATGTTACGACCTAATACTCTGCAGCAGGAAAAAAAAAGATTGTGACAAGAAAAGCCACGAAGCATCACGAAGCAGAGACAGCTTTGCGAAGCAGATCTTCCCAAAGTTTTGTCAAGTGAGGAATAGAATAACTGTAAGGATGTGGTTGACAGAATCTGACCAAGAGACAACTAAAACAGGAACTAGATCCCTAGAATTTGATCTTAACTCTCAAAGAACATAACATCAATCCAATAGCTTATCCAAGAAAATTTGGGAACAGACAAATCCAATTCTTCCAAAAGTATGCATAATTAAATGAGATGACTGGATGGTCAGATATCAGAGTGTCTTAAGGGCTCCCCAGGATCAAATTTCATAGGGGGTTAATTAGCCAGACTAAAAGAAAATTTCAAAAGCATGCAGAGAGCAAATTCAATCCATAAAAATCAAATTTAGACTCTCCTTGGGCTCATGCAAATGAAGCACACTTTGTTTGACCTTAAAAAAAAGGATATTTCATATCATAAGTTTCATAGCTACACAACTATAGAAATGCTTCCATACAACAACAACAACAACTAAGCCTTTTCCCATACTAGACAGGGTCGGCTACATGGATTCTTTGTTTCCACGGATCCCTATCCTGTGCCATGTTAGCAGTTAACTCGCAATAAGCTAGATCATTCTTTATTGTTTCTTTCAAACACTTTTGCGGTCGTCCTCTACCTCTTTTAATACTTTCCAAATTTAGTTTTTCTAACCTTCTTATAGGTTCTTCTTTTGATCTTCTTTCTATATGTCCAAACCATTTTAAACGATATTCTCTCATTTTATCCTCTATTGGTGCCACTCCTAATTTGTTTCTAATAACCTCATTAGGTATACGGTCTTTTCTTGTATGATCACTCATCCATCTCAACATCTTCATTTCTGTCAGAGACATCTTTTGTACATGTTGATGATTAACTGCCCAACACTCAAAACCATAAAACATGGCAGGCCTAATTGTTGCTCTATAATATATACCTTTTAACTTTAATAGTATCTTCTTATCACAAAGAATACCTGATGCTTCTCTTCATTTTAACCAACCAACATTAATTCTATGCGTAACATCTCCATCAATTCTTCCATCACTATGAAAAATTGACCCTAGGTATTTAAAACTTTCCTTTTGGGGGATGCAATGTGTGCCAATTTTAATTTCTACGTCCTCAGAGGTAACCAAATTATCAAACTTACATTCCATATATTCTGTCTTTGTTCTACTAAGTCGGAGGCCTTTGATTTCTAATATTTCTCTCCATAGTTCCAATTTTCTATTAACTTTTTCCTTAGACTCCTCCACTAATACAATGTCATCTGCAAATAACATACACCAAGGTACTTCATCTTGAATATGTTTTGTTAACTCATCCATCAGCATTATAAATAAGTATGGACTTAAAGTTGATCCTTGATGTAATCCAATATTAACTTCAAAGAAGTCTGTCGTTCCTTCATGAGTCCTCACACATGTTTTTGCACCATCATACATGTCTCTTATAAGGTTAATATATGTCAATAGGATACCTCTTTTTTCCAAAGTTCTCCAAAGAACCTCCCTCGGTACCCTATCATAAGCTTTTTCTAGATCAATAAATATCATGTGAAGGTTTTTCTTTTTGCTCTAAAATGTTCCATAAGACGTCTCAAAAGGTGAATCACTTCAATAGTAGATCTGCCTGACATGAATCCAAATTGGTTCTTCGTTGTACTTGATACTTGTCTTAACCTAAGTTCGATAATTTTTCCCCATAATTTCATAGTATGGCTCATTAACTTGATACCTCGATAATTCGCACAATTTTGAATATCTCCCTTGTTCTTATATATGGGTATAAGTGTACTTGCTCTCCATTCCTCGGGCATCTTTTGGTTTTTTCATATTTCATTAAATAGTCTTGTGAGTCAAGTGATTCCTATTTCTCCAAGTATTTTCCAAACTTCTATAGGAATATTGTCTGGTCCTACCGATTTACCACCTTTGATATGTTTAAGAGCCTCTTTGACTTTATCCTTTTGAATACGTCAATAGAAATTGTGGTTTATATACTTTTCTGATTTGGCTGACTCTCCTAATCTAATACTAACATCTTTATTTTCATTAAAAAGATTATAAAAATATTTTTTTCATCTATTTCTTATATCATCATTTGCCACTAGAATTTTTTCATTCTCGTCTCTGATGCATCTAACATAATTAAGATCTTTAGTTTTCTTATCTCTAGCCCTAGCTATCCAAAAATATCTCTTTCACCCTCTTTTGAGTTGAATTTTTTATATAAGTACTTTAGCTTTTCTTCACTCACGGCCTTTTTTGCTTTCTTATAAGCCTCTAAAGTTTCACTAGTTTTCTTAGCATAATGTAATTTGTAACATGCCCTCTTTGCCTTGATTTTATTTTGTACTACTTCACTCCACCACCTAGCTTCTTTTTGTGCTGGTATACCTTCCTTAGATATCCCTAACACATCTTTCGCCACTTTCCTAATATGTATAGCCATATTGTTCCACATATCACAGGGTGTGCCAACATAATTCCAAACATCTCCTTGAAGGACTTTCTGTTTAAATATATCTTCTTTCTCGCTTTTGAGGTTCCACCATTTAGTTTGAATAGCTTGATGCACTCTTTTCTTCTTTGTTCATTTTTTTATTTGTAAATCCATAACTAAAAGTCGATGTTGGGTGGTTAAGCTTTCTCCTGGAATTATCTTGCAATATTTATAACATGCTCTATCCTTTTTTCTACAAATAAAGTAATCATTTGTGTTTGTGATAAGCCACTCTTATAAGTAATTAAATGTTCATCTCGTTTTTTGAAGATTGTATTGACTATAAAGAGATCAAATGCCATAGCAAAATTTAAAATCTCCCTACCTTCCTCATTTATATCCCCAAAACCAAAGTTTCCATGAATCCCTTGATATCCTAATGCCTCTTTACCGACATGTCCATTTAAGTCTCCTCCTAAACAAATCATCTCCCTTCGTGGAATCTTTTGAATCACCTTATCTAACTCTTCCCAAAAAGCTGTCTGTATACTATCTTCTAGTCCTACTTGGGGTGCGTAAGCACAAACTATATTCAAACCTCTGCTCCTAACACTAATTTCAACGTCATGATTCGGTCACCATATCGTTGTATATCTACTACACTATCCTTTAAATCTTTATTTACGATAATACCAACTCCGTTTCGAGCCTTTTCTTTACCTGAGTACCATAATTTAAAACCTGTATCCTCTATCTCCTTTCCTTTTTCTCCAACCCATTTTGTCTCTTGTAAACTTAGAATATTAATCTTTCTCCGAATCATAGTATCTACCACCTCCATTAGCTTACCGGATAATGTTCCGATATTCCAAGAACCAATACGAATCTTATTATCTAGGACTAGCTTTCTTACCCCCCGCATCCGTCCATAATCAAAATGCGGAGACCCTCTCTTAAAAAATTTAACTACATTCGGGCAGCAATGTAGCGGGACTAACTTCTTTACCCACACCCGTCCATAATGTGGGAACCCTCTCTGCAATTGATTCACTACACTCGGGCAAAAATGTAGTGGCCCTTGCTTACTTATTACTGCATTCAGGCTCTGCAGCACGTCGCTAGGCGGGGACACCCCAAAGCAATGCTCATAATTTTTGTAATCCATGTTATAAAAATCCGACGAAGTTTTACGCTGGCTGTCGGAAGCCTAACACAACCCTCCTCCTTTATCCGGGCTTAGGACCGGCAATGCAAGGGTGATCCCTTACATGGGCGGAGTTTATAAAACTGCTTCCATACTTGAAGAATTTCTCCAGCATCTCTCCTAGTTAATTTGTTACTTTTTCTAGCTGTTTCCCTATTCTGCTTTGCATTTTCTAGTTCATGAGGATTGACGATGGGCTTCCATCAGTTGATATATGGATATGCACTTCGCTGTTGCAAACTCACTGTAAGTTGCTGCATCAAAACACATTCATATTCTTCTGATTGACCATGTATCAGTGCTGCTAGTGTTAATAACCTTAAGCAACTCTGGCGCCATTTTCGCTCTCATAGTTATTGCTAATATTTGCTACATGCATGTCAAACTCACGTCGTACCTATTAGCAATCTGTATCATGTACTGTCATGATGTTATCAAAGTACAGTAAGTCAATTAATACAAATATGGTATCATAATCAGTACAGGAAGAACAATGAGAATCAAGCCTTTCTGCATGCCAGGTGGGGTCTGCCGCATGGATTGTTAGCCATCATGGGATTGACCCTAGGCCATTACCCCACATTTAGCTAAAAAGAAAAAGAACAGAAATTTCAAGTTTCATGGTTTCCTTCCACACACCTCCTTTGTAGTTTTCATTGTAGCGCTATCATAAATCTTTCACAAAAACATTATGAGAAAAACTCCTCACTGCAATTAAAGCTTGCTGTATTTGCAGTGAACTCGGTCAACATTACTGACTTTAGGAATATAAACAGTTTTTTTATACACTTTTTTCCAACTTGTATATTTTATCCAAGCATTGATGCATTAAAATTTTAAACCCACACATGACATAAGAATTGAAAAAGATATAGGCAATCTAGTGGTCACAATTAGCCTATAGATATCTCACAATATTTACAGAAGTAGGTCATAATTTCAAAAGACACAAAGAAAAAGAAACAGGAGAACCTTGGAAAGTCGATTCAAGCCATCCCTAAGCTTGGGAATCAGCAGAATATGAGAGGGTGATTGTGGATTGATATCACGAAATGCCAAGACTTTCTCATCTTCATATACTACCGTTGAAGGAATTTCCTTTGAAATAATCTTGTCGAATCTAAAGAACAACAAAAAGGAGACCAGTTTGTAGATATCAGTGGTACATGAATCCAGATGATCAAACCAAATATGCAAACATCATGATCTGCCATATCATCAACAAGAAATAGTCAATAACAGAATATCACAGCAATTCAACCAGGAAAGGAAATAAAAATGATAAAAGCACCGGAAAGTCATGCTATCGATCTTCATTATACATTGTAGGAGATCCACTTTCAGTTCTCTGTGCAGCCGCTTTAGCAGATGCCTCTTCATCATTAGAAGCTCTGGGGCAAGACAGATGTCTGTAAAATAAAGGCAAGAAAAAAGGGTAAGGGCAAGCAAAAATATTTCATAACAGCTTATTTATTTTAATATGCTGTGTAACAGAAAGAGGGATCTCCAATACAAGGACCAAAGTTTCAAGTATTTCCTGAATATTCAGTAGGCTTGTTGATGCTTCTGAAAAACTAGTAATCTGAAAAGAAAAAGGGGAAGTGAAACCTCCAACTCTGTAATAAGCTTCAAATATAGAACTTGAAAACAGATCAAATTTGAAAGGTGTTCCTGTTACTGTCTCAAAAGCTTTTCCATTGAGCCTAAAGTGATTTTCTTTTTGCCTTTGTTTCCATTCACGAGTTCCTTTGTTCTTGGTTCTTGGTATCAAAATTTCCGCTTACAAGAGAGCGGACCTTATTAACAGCGCTTCGTTAGCAGGTTCATGAGGATGCTGATATCGTTTCACTTCTAGACCATGCTACAAGCATTTCATCCTTTTTGAATACAAGCTATGAACAAATGCTGGACGTAACCATGAGTTATCTAGATTAACGAGACAGAAGCTGGCGTTTGAGGACGTTTGCTGGAAGATCAAAACTATATTAAAAGAGCCTCTTTCCTATATGACTCTTTCTAATAATTCCGTCTGAGAGGTTCATATTTCATTTCTTTCCACATGAATTGTACCGACTATTGCTGGTTTCAACTATGATATAAAGATGCTTTAGAGTCAGGCATAAGAATGAAACCGCCAATAGTTTCACTGTAACTCACCTTCCAAGTTTAGTGTGTGCTTTGGATAAATTGTCACTAAATTCGCTCGAGAATGACAATCTTTATGCTACGATATTTCAAGAATTGCAACCGCATATTATGCATACAAGAAGTTCGTCCTTTCCCATTTCCGTGTTTGGAAGCTGTGACACAGCTAGAGGAAATCGGAAGTCCCACGCGAGGAGGTGGGTATCTAAACAGGAGAACCTTAAGGATCGAGCACTCAAACTATCATCAGAAACGCGACAACCAAATATAAAATTTTTGTTGGATTGAAACTCGAGCTCTCTTTCTATGGAATTTGATCCAAAGCAACTAACTGTAAACCTCATGCATATCCATATTTCCCTGTGAAACGATATAGGGCCAATCAATGGCTTACCTCGACCGATGAATGAAGGGAGAAAAAACCACTTTGGGGAGATGGCTCCCAGAGACCACGTTAAGTTTCAATGATTGGATTGAACGTCCATTTCTGTAGAAAACCAACAAGGAGGAGACCAAAGAAAAAAAAGAATCGGTTTAGCTGCTTCTGGACTGAACGAGATAATTGGCAAAAATCGAACAGATGGAATCACGCAAATGAGTTAAATAATTGGTACCTAAATAGAAGATCCGAGGAAAAAGAAGCTGCAGCAATGGCGGAAGCCATCCGAGCAGAGGCGGAGCTCATTCCCGAAAACTTGCTCCCTTTCTTCCAGCGACAAGCGGTAACAAACGTTCATGACACTGGATCATGTATTCCGGCCGCGTAACACAGACACGACGACGATAACACGAGATACGTCATTTTTTGAAAATGTTTATTTTGTATGGCACGACACGAGACAACACGATCGAAGTTTCTCCCTGAGATATCCTTTCCCAAACTGGCTCCAGGGATGATAATGGGGCGGGTTGGCATCCCACTTAAACATTACCCGAAACTGGAACCAAGCCAGTTTCTGCTTCAAACCGTCGGTTTCGGTTTTATAGAAGGTGAACCGGAACCAAACCGTGCACCCTCCGACTTTGGGTCTGTTATCTGGTTTCAATTCTGTCCGTTTCCAGACCTGCCATGTCTAAACCCACTAGACCCTAAACTAAACCCGCTTTGTTCCACCTCACGGGTTTTAGGATTCAAACCCAACTGTCCCTTCTCACCCACTGAAACCCGTGGCACTTTCTTCTGACGTGCATTGATTAAGCAAGAGCTATTTTACTGTGAAAACATACATTTGATCGTTAAATTATTGAATGGAAATTTTTTATTTCAATAACGCACATCCATAAAATGCAAGAGGAAGAAGTTTTTCTTGGATTTCATGAGATATTATTTTTATAAGCAATTGGATTTAAAAAAAATAAAATGCTTTTAATTTATAAAAGATAAAGATAACACAAGTATCTTTAACAAAAGGATAAAAGTTTTAATGGAAAGTTTAAAATGAAAAAATACACCAAAATAAAAAAGCTTAAGAATATATAAACAAATGTAAACTTTGTTTACAATACACGAAATACAAAACAAGAAATCTTCCCTATTGAGAACCTTCTGCAGATAACCAAGAAAACTTAATCCTCTTTTTTCTCTTTTCTTCTCATTCTCATTAGACTTTTGCGTTGTATCCGGTGACTCGAGGTGCCACGCAAAAATTACTCTTACGTGGTTATATGAACCATTATAGGCCTCAACAAAAAGGTAGACAGACTATACCGAAAGTGTTAGCTCAACGGCGGGATGCTCTAGTGCAATTGCTACTGATGGGGAGTTCGATTTCCAGAGGAAGCATGCGTCATCGGTGTGTGTTAGGCTTCAGTCTCCTCTTGTAACAAAAAGAAAAAAAAAGTAGACAGACTTGATGAGATATATTGGGACTACTAAAAGGTCCTAAAAGTGACCGTATAATGTAATTTTTATTTCCTTACATTGCAGTATCCCCAGATTTCGTGTCATGGTTCTCATTTCGGTGCCTATTGTGATCAATTGAACACGGAATTCACAAAATGGATAACCTGCTGAACCGGGAAAAGAATTTTGAAGTGGGATCATCTTCAACGTATCTAAGACCCCGAGATCAAGATCAATATCCAACTGGGGTAATAGACGATGGAATTGGAGATGGCAATGGGTTTTTCAACCCGCCCGCACATACCCTGCACTCAAAACCTCCTATCAGATGCCACTTCCGAGGTCTTGAGGACCAAACCTTCCACCTGCCCTACGCCCACTCTGCTACAACCAGCTCCACCCCCACTTCAACCTACAATATGTAATTAAAAAACGATAAGTTAATATCATATATTTTTGTGTAAAGCATAAAATATACTCTATGCTACTCCATGTTATTAAACTAGAAATGATCATATATGCATTCATTTATATTTATATAAAATATATACTTGGTTTATATGTAAAACATATATACATGAGGCGTATATTATATATATATATATATATATATATATATATATATATATATATATATATATATATATATATAATTCTACCTACTATGATGTTGTTCACTTTTGAGTGACAATGTTGTTTGTGCTCTTTCAAAACTCCTTAAAAAAATTCAATTACATTGTCACTCAAAAACAATGAATGTCTAGTTTTCTATATATATATATATATAGAGAGAGAGAGAATGACTAGATCTTATTCACCATTGACATTACTATTATTTTTTGGAAGTACGAGTGTAATAAGAATGTTTTTTAAAATTTTTTAAAAACCTTCAATTTATTTCAAATTATACTCATGCTACTTAAAAGTTATAAGCGTATGAGTGAGCAAATTAGAGATGTTGATTGATATAAATATATATATAAACATAGGGCATGGTGGGTTTACCTTACACCCTATCCCGATATACTGCAGTAGAGTGGGTTTTCCTTTGATAACCTATCCCATGTAGGCGCAGGATGAGGTAGGTACACAGAGGGCTGGTTGCGATTGCCATCCATAAATGGGGCCCTTCACTTGCAAGACGGTAAGAGGATCTTAAGATCCGATACAACATTCCACAACGATGACTACCCTCAGTCAACTTTGGCAACTTCCCTCTCCTTTTAGTTTCATTGGCCCCTCAATCAAAGTACTAAAACCAAAACAAAGTATTTTCGATGCTAAGTGGAGTCAACTACATGGATTCTTTGTTGTCATTGTGCCCGATGATGTGTTGTATGAGAATTTAACTCCAACTTCTCAACCAAAATACCTTTAATCGAGCACACCAAACAATAACTCACAAGTTGAAGGTTGTGAGTTCGATGCCCATGGTGTGCATCAGGTTTCACCATCCCCATTTTACCAAAAAACAATAACTTTTGATCGTAATCAAGTTAGAATGTAAAGGCTACAAAAATCTTATTTGATATTAAGAGTATTGTCGAACACAAGAAGTAAGATCATCTCATAACAAGCACACACAACAAATCTTTCTATTTCAGCTCCAACACCTTCTTCCAAGAAGGCCTGATGGAGATGTCTTCCCACCACAAGCTCACATGCTTCCTGTTCTTGATCAAGGATTCCTTCCCGCAGCCGTTGATCAAATAATAGATGATCGGCAGGTGGGTGAGATCAGCCAAACTAAAGAAATCTCCCCCAAGGTATTTGCTCTTTGCCAATCTCTCCTCATAAACATCTAGAACCTTCTGGAGCTTCTCTTCACTGCTCTTGATCTCCTCTTCATTCTGGGGAATTCCCAACTTTGGTGCAAAGAGGAGTTGAAAGACTAACGACAAGCCAGGGGCATTGAAGTTGTGGGACTCAACCTCCAGCCACTGGTTCACTATGGCTCTTTCTTCCAGGGTCTTGCCAAGAAGATCTGTTCCCTGGTTGGGGTACTTTTCTGCATAGTATTTAATGATAGCCCTAGATTCTGCAAACATGAAAATGATCAAGAACTTAGTAAATGATTAAAAATTTTGGTCTTTTGTTTATCAATAGTTTCTTAGTATTGAGAATATATTCTGTTCAATTATATATGAGAGGAATTAAATATATTGGCTTTCCTTCCTGCAGAATCTCAAGGTGACTCTTAAATTAGCAAAGCAATGTGAGACCTTTTGATGGCTCTACTGAACAATCAGACCAGGACGGGGCACCGGCCGCATTCTCCGGCTCTCCGGCGAGGTAAACCATAATGGTGTACTAACTTGACGGACGGGAAAGTCGAAAGACTGCAGTTACATATAGGGATTTCTCTGCGGATATACTTTGCATCATGCGACCTGGTTGATTTTTCCTTCTAATGATACTGTTTAACATTGTGCAGTTAAGAGGCTAAATTTGTATGTGCAGAAATTGAGAAATAGAAAGGACCAGGGAAGGCACTGCGCAACACACACATGTTTAGAGTTTTCCCTTTTATGGTCAGTCCCAAGCTCTGATAAAGGAGGGCAAAATAGATAGTCAAATCTTAAAACATTTTTTATCATGTTCTTGTGACTTTGATCCTCTTTAGCATTGCATTAGAACTCGAAAGTTAAGTGTGCTTAGAAGCAAGTGACTTATCAAAAGTCCTTGTGTTGCACCCTTTAGTGAAGCCAACCCACTGTGACCGAAAGGCTTGGTTCGTGCACACACGCACACAGATTAAATGTTAGGAAATGCAGGTATAAAGAGTCTGAAAAAGCTTATGTTTGAACATGTTTCTTACCAAACAAGGTGAAGTCTCCATCCTGAATGACAGGAACCAGGCCGAACGGTTGGAGCTGGAGGAACTCGGGTTTCTTGTGCTCCCCGGCGTAGAGATCGACATGGACGAGTTCAAACTCAACTTCCTTCTCGAAGAGGCAGGCTAAGACCCTTCGAGGCCCGCCGGCAAATGCTGGTCCGTACACCTTCACCACCATCTTGTTGCTCTTCCTTGTGACCAGGGTGCTCTCATGCCATATCAAGGCAAAGCATTTATAGACGCTTTGGAGGTATGAAACCGGTAATTTAAGTCAAACCGTCTTTGATTAAAATACAAACTAATTCAGTAGGTAGGCCGGCCAGTCAAAAAGCTTGTGCATGAAGTTCTAAGGAAAAACATCAAATAATACTTAACCCCCAAGTATTTCCACATACATATTTACCTTCCCGAGAATCAACGGCATCCAAAGGCCCTTAAATTTTTTTTTAATGGTTACAGGAAGAGGCTGAAGCCTAACACATACATGCACTCGCTAGAGTCGAACTCCCCACCAGTAGCAACGGTGCTAAAGGACCGTGCCGTTGAGCTAACCCCCTTGGTGCAAGGCCCTTAAGTTTTAAATCCCATAAAGATGCTGCATTATCACTTCTTGATGAAAGAAAGGAGCCTAGCCGTCGATCAACATCTGTTGGTATGTTAAATGACTGATATGAAATCTGAACCGTCCAACAGCATTTATGGTTGTAGCCGTATCAACTAAATGCTTTTGGACGGGTTAGATCATGATCATACAGGTACTTGACCTAGGGGTGCAATTTCGTCTTTCGTGTCGTGTCGTTTCACGCTTGTGTCACCAACAGGACATTAATGAACACAACCTGGTTTTTTGCCATTTAAGGTGGACACGAACATGGAATTTTGGGGTCGTGTTGATGTCAGGTGTTCATAGTGTGTCAAGTTGTCACCCCGAATTTGACACACAATGACCTGAGCCAGGACAGATAGAAGTGGCTCTTCCTAAAAAACCATCAAGAGGAAAGGTTGGTGGTGGTTGTTTTTCCCATGCCCAAAAGGGAAAATTAATTCTCTTTTTTTTTTTATGCAGTTGGGAGGTTAAAGCCAGATGCACACTCTGAGTATCGAACTCATGGCCTTGAACTTGCAAGTTGACTTGCTAGCCAGGACCCTTTCTTGTTATGTAAGAAATTAAATTACAATTAATTGTTTCGTTATCTTTAAGGTAAGATGCATGAAAGCACTTAGGGGACCTCCGTTCATTGTGTTTGGATGTCTTTCATGGCAAACTTGAACAATGGAGTGCCCTCTATAATATACCATCTAAAACCAGGCCCTTGCACACTCTAGGTGTGGAACTGGCTACCCGAATTCCTCTGCGACCGAGGCCGGATCTGTCTTGTGTCATACTCGAATTTAAATCCAAAAGTACAAAATTATTTATTAATTTCATTTTCCTTCAAAACTTCATAAGCATTTCATGCCCCCAACAGGTGGCCGGCAGTGGTGGATCTTAAGGCGAGGTGAGGCAGCAGAAAATCAATGCACTCCACAAAAAATTTTAGGTCGGCCGTTGGTGATCGGACTTTATGACCTAACAACTAAGTTTTTTCTCATAGTAGATTGGGTTGACTACATAGATTCTTTGTTTTCATAGAACTCGATCACGTGACATGCTAATGTTAACTCAACATAAAGTAAATCATGCTTTATTATTTCCTTCCAATACTTCGTGGTCTTTCTTTTCCTCTTTTTAACATTTTAACAATCTAGTTTTTAATACTTTTTTATCGAAACTTTCTTTGGTCATCATTCTATGTGTTCAACCCATCTTAAACAATTTTTTCTCATTTTGTCATCTATTTGTGTCACTCTAATTTATTTCTAACAACCTCATTATATATATATATATATATATATATATATATATATATATATATATATATATATATATATATATATATATATATATATATATGATCTTTCCTTATGTGACCACTCATCCATCTCAGCATCTTCGCTTATGCTACATACAACTTTTGTAAACGTTAATGATTACCTACACAACCCTAAGAAACATACAATATAGTGAGTCTAATTATTGCTCTATTATATTTACTTTTCAACTTTAATAGTATCTTTTTGTCACATAGAATACATGTTTAATTATTGCTCTATAATATTTATCTTTCTACTTTAATAGTGTCTTTTTGTCACATAATATATCTGATGTACCTCTCCATTTTAACTAGCCTATATTAATTCTATGTTTAACATCTCTATCAATTTTTTCATCACTCTAAAAAATTGTTCTTAAGTATTTAAAACCTTTTACAAGAAATACAATGTGTGTCAATCTTAATTTCATAACCTCTAAAAAAAACTACATCGGGGCATCAATCCATCCTTTCATTGTGGATTTATGGCTCATTGTCGCTTGCGAGCCTATTTTAATGTTCAAATCTTTCAAACTTATCACACCTACATACTAAAGCTCCACCTACCATTCGTTTATAGAAAAAACGCAAAGAAATGCAATTTATAAAAAAGTAAATCCAATATATTGCTGTCATACTCGCTCAACTTCAAGATTATTCTAAGACTGTGATTCTTCACTCCTACCTTAAAAAATGCATGCATATAGGTCACCACTAGTAGAGAAGAGGCCAAGCTATATAATGAGATTCCTCTACATATTGTTCGTGGAGATATATACATTCTGGCATAAGTCGGTACAAGCATTTTTAACTTTACTATGCAACATGGCCATATCTTTAATGGCAATAATAGCTCTCGTGACGACTAAGATACCGACGTTTCATGGAAGCAGATATGTCCGATGAATGTCGTGATGCAATGATGCTTGCTGTCAGTAGCGGACCTACATTGATGCATGCAACGGTTATATATTTTGTTTACTGATGTTTAACTTTTGTTTTTCGTGAACATGAGTAGAATAATATTATTTTTTATTTGTTAACAAAATTTTAATTTTTAAAAAATTATACTCATGTAACTAAAAAGTAATGAATGGGTTTTGATGAGTGAACTCTTTGTATGAGAGCCTCAAAGATAGGCAAGATTTAGTTTTATATAGAGAGAGAAAGAAAGAAAGAAACCCAAAAACAAAACATGCATGAGGTTGCTTGATTATTTATCCAATCCATGGGTCCTACAATCTTTGCATACTTATGTATGCTTTTATGAAGATTAATAAAATAAAGTTATTTTTTATATTTTTTTAAAACATCGCTATAATTTTTTAAATATATTTATGTATGTATATATATACTTGTCAAATACATGTGTATGTGTGTGTGCATGTGTCTTACAGATAGAGAGACGGATATGTTTAGAAAATTTTAAAATTTTGTATGAACAGGCTCGCCTGATATATATTAAATGTGTGCGTGTGGTAGAGAGTCCCTGGTCAAAAGTGAGGAACAGGAGGGGGGCCACGGTCTCCTTTTTTAGGTGTCCTTCCTTGGACTTCTTGTCTCCCAATTCACATGGCCCTCCTCTCCCTCTCCTGCAACTACTATATAAATAATTGCTGTGATCAGCACTAAATTCGGATCCTGAAATGGGATTTGGGTCCCTAATATTCTTTGCTTATTTATCAGTCGATGAGGGTAAACTACGATACTATAAAGAACCCCTCAGATTCCATACAGCGGTGGCAATTTAGAGTTTCTCATTGTGTTCGTGTCATATCATATCGTGCTTGTCGAAACAGGTCGGCTAGAACAAGACCCGACTTTCTTCTTGTCACTTTGGGTGGATAAGAACACAAACTTTCCAAATGAAGTTATGTTGTTTTTTAAATTGTTAGCAATTTTATATCCCGTGTGTTGCTTTTAACGCCACTTGCTATGCATCCAACTTTATTGTTTTTAACAGACATCAACTCCTGATTTATATATGTATATATATGTGTGTGTGTGTTTATGTATGTATTTTTTTAAGTTAGTAGAGCGTTAGCTCAATGACAAGATGCTCTAGTGCTGTTGCTGCTGGTGGAGAGTAACTTTATTGTTTTTGGCATACATACATACATACATACATACATACATACATATATATATATATATATATATATATATATATATATATATGTGTGTGTGTGTGTGTGTGTGTGTTTATGCATGTATTTTTATAAGTTATTTGAGCGTTAGCTCAATGACAAGATGCTCTAATGCTGATGCTGCTGGTGGAGAGTAACTTTATTGTTTTTGGCATACATCAACTCCTGATATATATATGTGTGTTTTTAAGCTGGTAGAGCGTTAGCTCAATGACAAGTCGCTCTAGCGCTGTTGCTGGCGGTGGAGAGTTTGACTCCTAAAAAATGCATGTGCGAGTGTGTATTAGGCTTCGGCCTCCTCTTGTTACTCACTGAAAAAGTTAAAAGCAAAACTTAGCTATTTGAGTGGCTGTATTTGGTTCCTGAATTTAGCTTTAAAAAATCTTTTTTTTTGTTTTTAATATTATGAAGATTGAATGGTCGAACATGGTTTGTGTTTCTTTGTATAAACTAGAATCTCTTTACACACAAATATGTATTAGAATCAGTGGAATTATGTGAAATGGAGAGAATTATAAACGACTACATATTTTGCAAATTTATACATATAAGGCTTCCTCCATATATATAAACAAGCACACACACACACACATATATATATACATACATATAGGGATATATATGTATAGCATATCAATTATATATATATATATATACACACACACATACACATGGCCTGGCTGCAAATCGGCCAATTGACAAGCAGCTCGGTTCGTTTCTCGACCTAATCAGAACAATGTCATGGTAGCTTCTGGATGTTCGCCGAATAAGAAAAACCTTCCAATAGTGGCATTAATTAAACAAGCTCTTGGAAGTCCGGTATCAGTTTAAACAAGTCCACCTTTTGTACGAGCGATTCTAGCTGCATGGTTGCAGACTCTAAGCCATGGCAGTGTGAGTCGAAACGCGTTGGATCCTCTTTCAAGGACTGCCCAGGTGAGCGCGAATCCTTGCCATAGAAGAATGGTACCCTTTGTGGAAGGTTGGCCCTAGAGGAAGGACTGTGGCATAAGTTGTTGTCTCCCCTCTGCTTCAAGATAGTGACGTCTCAGTTGGCCTTTCAAGAATTGAATGGGGGTCACATATGTTATGTTGGAAAAATAAATATTTTCGACAAACATTAATGAAATTGGTTTGCACATAAGATATTTTTAAGATTTCACAGTATATATATATATATATATATATATATATATATATATATATATATATATATATAGAGAGAGAGAGAGAGAGAGAGAGAGAGAGAGAGAGAGAGAGAGAGAAGAGGGGATGTAATGTTAAATGCATAATTTCTTTAGATTCATGAGAATACTTAAACATCTCAATAGTGATGAACAATATATATTTGAATTAAAAGTATCTTTTTCACCTTTCTCTCTCTCTCTCATGCATAATTTCCTTAGTCTCCCGTGGATTTGAATTCTCCACCTACCTCAACAGTAAGCAACATCTTATCATTGAGCCACTACTCAACTTGTGATAGTTGTATTAAAAATACATATAACTTTTAATAAGGGACCGTTTGGAACCGACGGTTTCAGTTTTGGTTTTAAAAAATCATGAGCCATAATCGAACCAGCGGGTCTCTGGTTTTGGTTATCGGTGGTTTCAAGGCCGGTTCTTAACCTGCCATTTCTACTTGACTATACGAACTTCATGCTATTTAAGATGAAGAAATAAGTTTGAAGATTAATTTGTTTGATTTATATTCAAGGATTTGAGCCACTCTTTACATGTCAGTGGAATCTTTATATGCAATAGTAATTTACTAGAGGAGCAGTAATTTTCTTCTTCTTTTTTTTAAGACAAGCAACGTTAGGCAGACTCCTACCAGGTATCTAGATTATCGAGACAATAAAAATCACTCAGAAAATGATTCTTATAAGACTCTTCGATGGTCAACTTAGCTAATTTCGTCAAATATATGATTATAAAACTAAATTGATTGTAACTTTTGTGATTGCGACCTGACAAAAACACATCGTTCTAACCCCTCTTGGAGGATTCTGCAAACTGAAACCTGTGGTTAAACAGGTAGATGGTTAATTGGTCCACCCTGCAACTACTGGTCTGGAAACTGAGTCTTGCAGGAAAGGGCTGGTGATGCTAGAGAGCAGCATGCTATAACACTAACAGTTAGCTTCCTCCTGGCTAACCTTGTCATCCGAGTGGTATAAATTATGGGAAGAGGGCAGACATGTCTCAGTTTAATCTTTTCATTCAAAGGAAAATGGTCTCAAGGACACAGAGTGTCAGCCTAAGGTGTTCATGGTTCGGTTCTAGTCCCAAACCACAAACCAAACCGCTAGTCTTGGTTTTTAATGTTTAGAGAACCAAACCAAACCGTACTATGGTCAGAAGCAAACCAAACCAAACCCCTGGTTCAGATTTGATTAGATTCCAAACCATGCATCTACTTATTTAAGGATTTTGTTAAATACAATATGGCCATCATATTATTTGTATCTACGGTCCACATTATATATATGTGCATGAATGAGTTTATAAAGCTCATGTATATGAACTTATAAACTTGTCAAGATTTATATCCATATAAATATAAACTTTATATGTATATATAATGTTATAAAACTCATGTATATAAACTTATAAAGTTTTATATTTACTATAAACTTATAAACTAGTGATTTGGTTCTAGTTAGGAAAAAATTGGCTGTTTGGTTCACGGTTTCAATGTTGGAATTAAACCAAACTATTATATATATAAAGCTACTATAAACTTTATATATATAATAGTTTGGTTTGATTCCAACATTGAAACCGTGAACCAAACAGCCGATTTTTTCCTAACTAGAACCAAACTACCTGTTTGGCTTGATTCTGGTGGTTTCATGAACACTCCTATGTTAGCCCACTTAGTAGGACTCTTGACTTATGTGATGGCCAAAGCTCGACTCTTGGGGTGTGCATAAGGGAAAGTTATAGGAGTCCATTGTAGGCTTTGCCCATTTTCGCATGAAGAGAACCACAAGTTGGACTCCTCACCATGCATATCCAACTGTGGCCTCCATTTATCCAAGACAAAAAAGACAAGAAATTAAAGAATGGAGGCACATACCATATAGCAAAACATTCATCAAAAAATGGTATTCTCGCATCGATAGCATTAGCTGAACGGCAGGATGCTCTAGCACCATTGCTGCAGGTGGGGAGTTCGACTCTCAGTGCATGTATCGGCATGTGCGATGATATTCTCAAACAGCGAGGCACTCCGAATTGGAAAGCGAGAAAGACAGTCTGGAGCTACCACAAACGTATAGTGAAAACCAGCATCTCGCAGAGCGTTAGGTCAATAGTATGTGCTGAGACGCCCTTGGTGTTGTTGGAAGTTCACCTCTCCTTTAACCATGAAAAAAGGCATCTCCTTTGTTCACTTTATCATTTCTTATGCACGGGTAGTATAGTAAATCTCGAAAACTTAGGAAACAGGAAAACGGTAATATATATAAGAAACGAAAGAAAAGCATTTTATACATTTTAGCAATGAATTTAATATATAATTACATTAAACTGATAAATATAAAAATTTTCTTTTAAGTGTCACTGTTAAGAATTGCATCCTTCTCCTCGAGGGAAAATAGGAAAACTGATTCTCCAGTTGAGCAAAGCTTATGAAACAGAGGCAGTACTAAGTAAAAAGCTATAGCAAAAGTGACAACAGTGATGATAGGGTCTTGGATTGAAAGGTATAGAGAGAGTTTGACGGGTAGATTTTATTTTTTTGTTCTTTTTTAAGAGAAAGCCTTTTTAAAAAACAAGAAACTCCAAAAAAAACGTTTCTTAGAGTTTCCCTAGGGTTTTCGGTTTCTGATATGTATGGAAATGAGAAACGTCACCTTAAAAAAGTTTCCGTGCTTCATAGACCCAAAGCATTAGCTTACTGGGATATTTGAGAGATTTGCCAAAAGTTATATTTTTGAGAAAACTCTCTCTTGGATGCTTAAGAAGAATTTAGTTATATAGAAAAGTGAAAACATAACAAATGATGGTTATAACACCTTTTCTTATGAAAAAGTAAATAAAAGCATTTTAAAAAATCATGAAGTGGAAGATACTGAAAAAAATAAATAATAAATAATAAATGAAAATCCATTTCATTGAAAATATTGTGAAGATGTTGCAGTATCATGATATCTTGACTCAAGGTCATAAGTCGAAAAATATCATCAAATTTATGTCATCGTACATCGATATTATTGGAATATTTAAAAAATATTGATGATATCAGAGACTATGATGCTGACATACACAAACACTGAAGACGAAATAATTGGAAACTATGTCAATTATTTGCATATAGAAGAAGGGTAATTGATCATGCAATTTGAGTAATAAAAGAGGACTGTCGCTCCATATCTCCTTCATAATTTTAGAAACATGGATAGTGCTTGATTATCTTGAGTATTCTCATGAATACAGATCCCATCTTCTCCAATAATAATCTTATTTAAATGAGCTCAGTAACAATATTATTAAGGGGATAAAGATTTTGATTTTAAAGCATAAAGTGGTGAGGATTTTCACCAAGGAAAAGATGAAGATTATTTACTTGATAATCCTGATTACAATGTGTAAATATATATTTTTAATTATGAAAGTTATATTTTTTCTAAGGTAAGGATGTCTTGTACGGCTTCAAAATATGTAATTCCTTTTTTCAATTATTAAATGGTGAATGATGAATATGTACTATATTTTATATTATATGAATTTTTTGTAATTATCATATTTTTCCTGTTTTTTCTTAGTTTTTTACTAACTTTTTAATATTAAATTACGATACGGGGTGATACAATACTATACTATACGATACGTATCGTATCATGAACCAAAACAATACACGATACGATATGCATTGAACAACACTGATATAAATACATAGCTTAGTGCTCTTCAGCTGTGATGAGCCATCAATTAAATTGGCTAAATAGTTTTGTTGTTGTAGTAGCCCTTCGTTTATTGGCAGTCTGTGCATTTATGGTTGTCACATTGGAAAAATTGGTGCTTTCCTTCTTGCTGACCTTCTATCTTTTCCATACTCCAAGAAGATCAGTAGCATGTTAAACAGATTAACAAGGTGACTTTGTGTTGGAAGAGAACAAACGGGAGCATGCTTCTTAAATTGGGGTGGTTTTCTGTTGGTTAGTTGCTCCATAAACATGGATTTACGTGGAATCACTAAGATTTGAATCTGTATAATAGTGTGCATTGTCTGTTGTGGATAGTGGATTCTTTGGTTGAGGAACTGACTTTAGATCAGAACTGTTCAGGTGTCAATACAGAACTCCAAATTATCCAAGTGGATGTCAGGATGGATTGGACGCAACCCTGAGATTTGAAAAACTTAAGTAGTGTTGGAAGAGTTTTGGGTTAATAGTGGGTGTCGAATGATGCTAAAATATATCAAACTGCGAACTTCCATAGTGGAAATAATTGCATATGTAGTTGTTCTTGGTCTCTATTCTTATTTAGATCTGGTTGCTGCTCTTTGACGTCTTAACAACAACAATTGCCAGTAATGTACTCTTTTTGGTCATAGCAAATTCTGTGCCAACTTAATTCCATATTTGTGACTATCTTTTAGCAACTGACATGCCAAATGCTGTAAATACCATAGCATACCCCTATGTCACAAGGGTGCGGGTGAAAGTATGGAATAGTTTCAAAACTCATGGGTGTGGGGACATCACTATGCAAAAGTTATATCTTTTGTTTTATATAATTGATAATATCTCACCTAACTAAAGAACCCTCAGATTTTGACTTTGTAACTTATTATGAAATAATAACTTTTAATCAATCAATATTCCATGAGGCATTCCTTAAAATATCGCTAAGCTATATCTTGGAACTTCCAGTTAAAAACGATTTGATATAGTAGTGTTGAGTTGGCAAGGGAAGTACGTGTATCGAGTGTTGGAATATGTGATATGGTTGCAACACCTTGCCAGAAATCTCTCTGTCACATACTCGTAGGCCCTATCTCAACAGGGTATGTATATGTTGTCATTGGTTGGTATCGTAAGGTATTGTACAACAAATAAATTACTAAAAGTAAAAAAAGAAGTATGAAAATAAAAAAATCAAAATATTATGTTGAAACAAGAGAACGAAGCATATGTGATGCTTAAGAAGTAAAAACATCACGGTCACATAAATCATTATCATAGTTATGTAATACAAGATTGCAAGTTACACTACGTCACTCGGTTCTACAATGTATTCTTTTGATTTTTCATGATTTGCCATCCATCAATCTCATTCATCTCCTCTGATCCTTCCACTTTCCACAACTTCATCCATTTGAATTCTTATTGGTTCCGGAACTCTTGGACACAGCTTCACAACATGTGTTGTTGTCCATGCAAGGTGATTGTTTCTACGCTTGATTACTCTATTGAAGATGATTCTTATTGATAATTGCCTTGAAGATGATTGTTTCACACAATCTCTTGGGTTCCTAATGATATTGCGGTAAAAGTTTAAAACTAAAGAAAAATGGTTGAAGCTTGCAATAAGGGCTTGGTTTCACAAAATTCTGGAGTTTCACTATGCTTTCATGGGAGAACACATGAATATGGGTTCAAGAGCGGAAAAGGGTTCTAAAGTGAGCGCTCTCCTGTGGTTGGGGGGTTTAAGCAAGCCCCCTGTCTTTGTTTTCCAACATCAGCAGTACAGACCAATATATTACTCTAGTGTAGTGCCTGAATAATGATATAATTTTGTACCATATGGTGCGATTTAATATTGACAACATTGGTCCAGCTTCCTACCTGTCTTGCTCCTTTATGTCAATAGAGTATGTATTGTGGTCATATGTCTTGTAGGAGCACATGTTTTTGTACAATAAATCAATTCAACTCCAAACTCTGGATTGTCCTTTAAACAATTAACCATTGCAGCTTTCTATGCTGTATCCTTCCTTGGTTTTGTTCATTTACTATTGTATGCACATTTGCATTGAGGTAATTGTAAAGACGCATGCATGCGTGGAGGTAAGATTTTGTGAAGCAGCCTCACTTTACACAATGAATGTTCTAGTGTTTGGATCCAGGTTGAGTATTCTTTTAGGTGTCTTTCTTGTTGGCTATGCTTGTATGGTACTCACCTGTTGACAAAACTTTGTTAACCTTCTCTACCTCTTTGCAGGTGGGTTGCATGCAGCCACGTCGTGTTGCAGCAATGAGTGTGGCTGCACGAGTTGCTCAGGAGATGGGGGTCAAGCTTGGCCACGAGGTATGCCGCTTTGATGCTTTATGTGCATTTTCAAAAGCTTTTATTTTATTTTTCTGTTATAGTTTATTTTCTTCATATAGATTGTGCCATCCGAGTTTCTAGAAAGGAAGCATCGAGCCTGGGATGTAATTAATTTCTTTCCTCTACTTATCAGGTTGGATATTCAAAACGTTTTGAAGATTGTACATCAGACAGGACAATTTTGAAGTACATGACTGATGGGATGCTATTGAGAGAGCTCCTTGGTGAACCAGATTTAGCAAACTATAGGTACCTAAATACTCAGGAGTCAGGACAATATTCTACCTTGTTGGTAATTCCATTCACCCTTTAAGTTATTGCATCTTGTGTAGCAGTTTTTAGTTGTGTCAGGCCACAAGGAATTCTTTGAATTATTGCACTTCGGTGTTGTTTAGTGGGTGAGGTTATTTGTCAGTGGATACATTCTCAATTGCTGCGTTGACAGTTCTTTTTATCTGCAGTCTTATAATGGTGGATGAGGCTCATGAAAGAACACTGTCAACAGATATTTTGTTCGGATTGGTTAAGGCATGTATAGATTTCTTCCTTATGGAACATGTTACTGGGTTTTTGTTTTTATGTAGGACCCCTTAGCTGATGCTCAACAGTTCAAAGCAATCTATATGCTTCTGTGTTGCATAAGTTCTTTAGCTTTCCCTGTAATGGAAAAAGGAACATTTTAGGTTCAACGTTGTCTTGATTCGTCCTTTTCTGGAAGTACTTTGATGCCATTGACTGGATTCATGTGTTTAAACTTTAAAGGACCTTATGCAGGTGCAATTTTCTGAAAATTACATCCGTAAAAGGATTTAGGAACTGTGGCAAATGATTGTAGCTTAGGATGTAGCTCATTATGAGCCTCACCTAAAGCATCTTGTACAATTGGGATTTTTCTCTTTTCACATGATTCCTCATGGAACGATTATGGATAGCAGCTGCATTTATACATTTTGTTGCAATGGTACTTGGGAGTCGTTAAACAGGGGCATTTTGTTAATTCCCTCTTAAAATGTTTGCGCAGGATATTGCTCGTTATCGTCCTGATCTAAAACTCCTTATTCAAGTGCTACCCTTGATGCTGAAAAGTTTAGTGATTACTTTGACTCAGCACTTATTTTCGAAATACCTGGGAGACTTTTCCCTGTTGATATACATTATACAAAAGCTCTGGAAGCAGATTATCTGGATGCTGCAATTGTTACAGTACTACAGATTCACGTGACACAGCAATCAGGTGATATTCTAGTCTTTCTTACAGGACAAGAAGAAATAGAAGCAGCAGAAGAGATTCTGAAGCACAGCCCTAGGGGCTTGGGAATAAGGATTGCGGAACTAATAATATACCCAATCTATGCCAACCTTCCAACAGATCTTCAAGCCAAGATTTTTGAACCAACTCCTGAAGATGCTCGCAAAGTTGTGTTGACAACAAACATTCCAGAGACATCACTTACAATTGATGGACTAAAGTATGTGATAGACCCAGGCTTTTGTAAATTAAATTTGTACAATCCAAGAACTGGAATGGAGTCTTTACTTATTACTCCTATATCGAAAGCATCTGCTTTGCAAAGAGCTGGTAGATCAGGGCGTACTGGTCCTGGAAAATGTTTTCGTTTATATACTGCCTACAACTATCACCATGATTTGGAAGACAATACGGTACCAGAGATACAGAGAACAAATCTTGCAAATGTGGCTCTAATGCTTAAAACAATGGGTATCAATGACCTGGTTAATTTTGATTTTATGGATCCTCCTCCATCAGAGGCATTACTTAAGGCTCTTGAGCAACTGTACGCCCTTGGTGCACTTAACAACAGAGGGGAGCTGACAAAGACAGGAAGGCGAATTGCAGAGTTTCCCCTTGATCCTATGCTATCTAAGATGATTGTCGCATCTGATAAGTATAAATGCTCTGAAGAGATCATTTCAATAGCTGCCATGCTTTCCGTTGGTAATTCCATCTTTTACCGTCCAATGGATAAGCAGGTTCATGCTGACAATGCAAGAATGAACTTCCACGCTGGCAATGTTGGTGATCATATTGCACTGCTGAAGGTGCCTTGTAATGTATTTCTGATGGGTTGTTTTTGCACTTGCTTACGCCCCTATGGTATGTGTCCATGATTTGACCTGTTATATTAACATGTTTATCCAGGTTTATGATTCGTGGAAGGAAACTAATTTCGCTACTCAGTGGTGTTATGAGAATTATATTCAGATGATTGCATCTTACACTTCTTTTTCTTAGTTTTAAGCATCAGTTGTCAAATGCCAGCACTAAAGTTCAGAAAATACTTGCATCTAATCAAAATTGTTTTCTCAATATCAGGTGAGGAGCATGAAACGTGCTAGAGATATTAGAGACCAGCTGCAAGGACTTTTAGAACGGGTGGAAATTGAACTCACATCTGATCCAAATGATCTTGATTCCATAAAGAAGGCGATAACGGTAGGTCTGGTACACCAACTGTTAAGATGCCATGTGATAAAAGAGTGACTGCGTAGCACAAATCAGCCATGTTTTGATTCGATCTGATGTTGATTTGCTTGTAGGATTTTTCCACAACTCTGCGAAGCTACAAAAGAGTGGTGCATATCGTACTGTTAAAATCCACAAACGGTTCACATGCATCCCTCCTCTGGTCTTGCACAGGTAGTTACGATTTTTATTTCTTAAGGTTGAAGCCTGTATGGTCTTTAAACAGAAACACTGGCTGGCTGAAGTTCTATCCTTCATGTGGACCTGAAAATGTTTTATTTAGTGGATACTACATTAGAATGTTCTTTTTATTTAATATGTATTTAGGACAATTGAAGCTAAATTTGTATCTGACATTGACATTTCGTCACGAAAGCTGTTGTGATCAGCAGTAATTGGTGGCAGTTGCACCTTGAATGGTTAGGTTGTGTAAAGCTGCAAAATAACTATTTTGATCCGATTATAAATGTGAGCCTTCGAGTCGACTCCTTGCGACCTCACGGTTCCCTGATCTTCTCGCTTAGGTATGCAGCAACAGAAAAATAGGTATGTGATTTTGATGTTTTGAGGTATCCTCTCAGTGGGGTTTGACTGAGAAGAAGTCTCTCATTTTCTCGATATTTCTTTGTGAATGATTGATAGATAGATTCCAATATGTTACGCTACTCTCTGTTTATAGAGCAGCACCTGCTCTATCCCTTCTCGGATTTTCTCGGTTGGGCTTTCCTATCATGGAACTCCTTTATTCGACTGTTGCCATTTTATTCGGAAACTGTTCGGCGGTTTCGGCTTTTGGTGGCCGTTACAACCACTCTTTTCTACATCAAGTCTACAGATAACAACTGGATGGCCAATCTAACCATTTTTGTATTGCAATTGTCGAGAATGACCATTTTCTTACATCTCCCATGGTCATTTGAGCTAAGTAAACTGACATACTGGTTTTCCTCCCACTTTTATAGGGTTTTCCTAGTAATATAATTTGATGATTGCTACTACAATCACTACCCATTGTGTAGTTATTTACTTACACAACAATCAAACATATCTCAAACCCATGTTTGCAACATGTTTTGAGAAAATCTCTTTTGTTATGCCTTTAGTGAAAGGATTTGCCAACATATCATTAGTTGGGATGTATGAGATAGATATTTCCTTCCTCATAATCATGGGTCTGCCAACATATCATTAATTGGGATGTATGAGATAGATATTTTCTTTTTCATAACCATATCATGAATATAGTGATATTTAACCATTATATGCTTGCTCTTGGAGCTGTCAGCTCCACTCTTAACAAGAGTAATTACTGCATTGTTGTCACAGTAAATGACAACTGGCTCATCGACTATCTCCAACTTTAAATCTCGTATGAAGTGACTTATCCATACGACACTCGTTGTAGCCATACAACAAGCCACATACTCAGCTTCTTGTATATTCAATGCTAAATAACCCTGTTTCTTGCATGCCAAAGAAATAAAACCACCTTCAAATAAGAATATTTGTCCCGATGTTGATTTGTTATTATCTTTGCTCCCATTAAAGTCAGCATCTAAGTATCCTACCACTTTTAGTTAATTTACTTGAAAACACAGTTTAAAGTCTCTTGTAACTTTCAGATATCTTAAAATGTTTTTAAAGCTATCCAATGCTGCCATCAAGGATTACTTTAATATCTACTAATAAGACCAACAAAAAAGGTGATATCGGATCTTGTAAACAACATAACATACATCAAGCTACCCATAACTTATGCATAAGGAATATTAAGCTTATCGTCTCCTTCATCGGGACAATCAGCCTTACTTAGTTTGACACCTTTTACAACGGGTGTAACAACAAACTTGCATTCACCCATTTTGAACTTCTTGAGGATATAGTCAATATATCTCTCTTGACTTAGGCATAAGAGTTTAGATTCTTTATCAAGAGAGATCTTTATACCCAGGATATAAGATGTTTCTCTCATATCTTTCATTTCGAACCTTGAGATTAACCATGACTTTGTTTTGACAATCATCTCATTGTCATTGCCAGTCAACAATATGTCATCTACATATAATGATAGGATGATAAAGTGGCTCTCATTGTTCTAGACATATACACAGTGATCAAGTTTGTTAGTCACAAACCCAAGTTCAATAATGGTATTTTGAAAAGTCAAATACCATTGGTGAGGTGATTGTTTCAGGTCATATAGGGATTTTCTCAACCTATATATTCTATTTTCTTGGCCTTCAACTATATATCTTTCAGGTTGCTGTATGTATATGATTTAATCTAAATCTCCATTTAGAAATGTTGTCTTTGTATCTAACTGATGTAAGTCCAAATCATAATATGCTGATATTGCCATAATTACCCTTATGAATGCAAATTTTGCAACAGGGGAATATGTCTCAACATAATCTATCCCCTCCTTTTACAAAAATCCCTTTACAACCAACCTCGCTTTAAACTTGTCGATTGAACCATCAATTTATATTTCTTTTTTAGAACCCATTTACAACCTATGGCTTTTCTTCCTTTTGACAAATCAACCAATTCTCATGTTTGGTTTTTTTCAATAGACTCAATTTCCTCATCGATGGCTTTCCCCAAGTTTGTTGCTCCCGATGAGTTCATAGCTTGTTAATAAGTCAAGTTATCAGTCAACTAATCTAAATCTACCAAATTATATACTTTTTCTATAAGATAAGTGTGATAATACTTTAAGTAGGATAATGTGGCCCTTGACTTTTTATGTCCACTTAAAGTTTCGGTTGTTTCAAGAAGATCGTCTATGAGTTCAAAAGATGATTGATCTAGGTATACTAGATCGTTAGTATATTCATCATTATTTTTCAAGATGTCATTCTTAGTATCTTTTAAGAATTCAACATCTCTTCTCTCTATCAACTTTTTTCAAGAAGGCCTTTGGGAAAAAAAAATCTTGTCATTTTTCCTTGTATACAAACTTTGTTCTTATTGAAAGTATTTTCCAGACTTATATAATCGAGGCGTTTATGCCGTACATTCACATTAACATTAAAGGTACAGTCAATATAAGGAGAATGATTTTCATTTTCATGTACTTTCAGTTTGAACAGTCCATGTTCTACATCAAATTCCCTAGAGAAAAATATTGTTCCATGTTTTCCCATTACCTTTTCATGAACAAACCTGACCTCAAAACCTTTCTTTACTAAGGCAAAGATCGAGACCAGATTGCGCCTTATAGATGACACAATCAATACATCAGTCAATATAACCGGTGTGTACAAAAATTATAAGGGACTAAGTACTCAGAACATCTGAGAAAGTATTATTTCCCATATAAACTCGATGTTCTCCTGGTTTGTACTTCTTTAGATTCATTGCCCCTTCCTTTATCTTCAAGATATGTCTGATCGTTGTATAGTCAATCCACCAACCAATCATTGGGCGGTTCATGTAGAGACATTCTGATATCACACAAATTATGTTCTGCTTATCTAATTGTTCGCGTTGTGGGTTGTTTCCTTCACCTTTCTTGTTGCGGTAATCCCTCTTATAGTGTATCATCTTTCTACAACTGAAACTTTTGATCAAAGAAATGGTTTCCTGTGTTTTCTTAAAAGATTGATCGACTTTTTTGTTATTTTTACCAAACTTTTTGTTTAGTTTATTTCTCCTTTTATTGGGTTTTGAGCTAGACCCTATCTCATCTTTTACTACTAGCAATTTTTCTTTTTTGTTTTACTCATATGTTTTTGCTCTATTGTTAGTTTTAGGGGCAATTCAAAAAGGTTGATTTCTGGCCCTAGTTTGAGGGCAGTGGTGACCATGTTCTATGACGGGGAAACACTGTTGAATATTATGGATATCTGTATCGGTTCTGTGATGACTGATTTTGCCACAACTAGGTCCCTAGCTATTACCGGCTTATGGTTTATATGTTCTACTATATTATCCCCTTCTTTCATTTTGAATGAATTATATTTCTGTAGTAGCAACTCAACATGAAGCTTGGCAGTTGTATCATATTTGGATGTTATAGAATCAAACAATTCTTTTGCGATCTCGAATTCCTCGAAGACCTTGATCAAATCATCCTCCATGTATGTCAACATGACGCTTCTTACTATTGTGTCGTCCTTTATAAATATTTTATACATTTCTATCTATTGCTCGGTTGCATTTGGTGGTGGTAGATGCACAGTTTTCTTTATGACATACTATATACCTTTAAGTGTTAGAGCAAGCAGTATCCTTCTCTTTCATGTTTGGAAGTTTAAATCGTTTAACTTTTAAGCTTTTGCAAGTTTCGACACACATATTCTAGAATTCATTTTTATATGTTTGACAATTATAACAATTAAACTATATAAAAACAAGCAACAAAACATATATAGCAATATAGCATGAATTTTGTTAGCACGATGCATAATATTGTAAAAATGAGCTGAAAACAACTTATTTTTAATATATAGAAGCAAACTGGGATAAATCTGTAATTTTCCCAAAAAGGTTCCTGCCTTTGATAATTTCTCCAAAATATCAGGGGTAAAATAGTAAAATCAAATTTTGGTATTTCTGTAAAATTCATAATTGATTGAGGGTAAATTTGTAATTTTACCTCTCAGTTTGAATCTGTAATTTTCTTAAAAGAAGAAAGACAAATCTGTCTTTTGATAAAGTGGCAGTATTGTAATAAACTTAACTGGGAAGGACAGTAATGTAACTCAATATCCTAGTTTTTCATAATTTTCATAAATTACCAAAGGGTAAAATTGACTTTTTGCCTCCATAAGGGCAAAATAGTCTTTTTATACGAAAATATCTGGATATTTTCGTAATTTTGTTCAGTGTCAATCTGTAAATTTCAAAAATCAGCCAAGGTAGAATGCACTTTTCAGTCCGCTGCCCGAGGTCGGCGGTTTTCAAAAACTGGGGACAATTTCGAAAAACCATCGGTTTTCGCCCTCGGTTTTTGGAAACCGCCGGTTTTCACCCTTGGTTTTTGGAAACCTCCTGGTGATTTTACAAGCACATTAAAAGCACGAAGGAGAGAGAAAGAGAGTTGGAGAATGAGAGAGAGAGAGGGAAGGCGGTGTCTGCCGTTCCGCCTCCCGGTTTCGGCTTGTTTTCTACCCTATCTTGACTCAAGTAGGTTCTTCTGCCCTATCTCGACTCAAACGAGGTCTCTCTGCCCTGTCTCGACTCAAGCAAGCTCTGTCTCGATTCAGGTAAGACCTGTTACGACTCAGGCGAGTCTTGTATTCTCAAGCGATGTCTCTCTTCCTTGTTTCAAGAGTTGCAGAAAGTTTTTCTCTCCTTCCATAGATTCTGATCTGTTGCGTTGCTCTTTATTTGTAGAGTAGCGCCTGCTCCATCCCTTCCCAAATTTTTTCACTGGTCTTTTCTATTATGGAGCTCCTTTATCCGGATTGTTACCGTTTTATTCAAAAACTGTTCGACGGTTTTGACTTTTAGTGTTCGTTACAGCCACTCTTTCCCGCATTCCGTCCACGGATAACGATTGGCCAGTCCAACCGTTCTTGTGTTGGGGTTGCCGAGAATGACCATTTCCTTACAATAAATACTTGTCCGCTTAAGTTCACCTCAATGAAGGTTTCTTTCCTGTTGTCAAGAAAGAAAAAAGTCTACATGAAGTCTTCATAGAAACTTCCAGTTTACCATGAGTAGGAAGTTTATATTTCTCGGATCATCTTCTAATCTCTGCATAAAGTGCAACCAGCTATGATCCTTGTGAACCAGATAAGGAGGCTCAACGTGCACATGATAAAGAAGTGGTTATTTAGGATAGGGCAGGGCTCTCAGGATGATCTATCATTGTTGGTTTTGTTTTACTGGAATCATGTCAAAATTACCACCAAGAGAGTGTTTTTTGAGTTTTTTAAGTCAACAGGATTTCCAGTCTACGGATGAAGAATGTGTCGAAGTTGGTCTTACACTCGCCCCCCCACCCCCTCCCAACACACACACACGGCACAGAGTAACACGGTAGTCAATGGGTCAGTTAAATGCTGTCCGTCCATCAGGATTACGATGCACTAATGCTGAGGCTGTAAGTATCCAGCTCTGATATTTTAACAGATTGGCCAATCGGTCTATGAATCTTGTAATTTTCTTCTATTGCTTGAGATCATATGCTTGGGTTAAGTATTTGAATGCACATGCTGCTTAAATCTATAACAGCGGCTTTGGCTATTTATTATTTTTCGTTCTTCCTTTTTATTCTGTTCTTCTTTGTTGCTTGGAGCTCAAGTTTCTTATATGTTTCCTTACAGGTTCTCCCTAGATGGGTTATTTACCATGAATTAGTTCTAACAACCAAAGAATTTATGCGTCAGCTTAGTGTTTTCCTTCTCATCATAGACAACTTGTGTAATCAATTTCGGTTCAACAGTGTTCTAATTTAACCCTGAGGCCACTGAACGCAGGTTACTGAACTAAAACCTGAATGGTTGGTTGAAATTGCTCCACACTATTATCAGTTAAAAGATGTTGAGGATTGTAAGCCCCTCTCTCTTTCTCTTGTGCAGTAACTTTGTGGCCCTTTCTTCTTGATTTTCTTAGCTTACAATGAGTTGATTTTGTGGGCAGCTGGAACACAAAAACTACCACGTGCGAAAGGTCGCGCAGCTGCAGACAGATAGTTCTACTCAGATAAATTTACAAGATGTTCTGGGCTTGTATAGCAAGAATATTTTGGAACTAGGAATAGATACGCGTTCTTGAAGAAGAACAGAAAATCCGCGATGAGTGCAATTTAGATGTGGTTTTTGTATTGTAAAATTTGAAACCTTGCGCCAATTAGTTCCTAATATTTTCTGTATAGTCCAATGCCATGATGCTTCTTCTCAGCCAAGAAAACGTATCTTGTTAACTATTAGAAATTGTATAGAGGTATTTGTTCTGCAGTTCAAATTCCTCGTTGGCTGATGTTTTCACCATTAGGAATTTTCTCCAGTCTTCTTTCTTCGTTTTGGGGATAAAATACACCTCAAGGTTTCCTACCTGTCACGCATATGTCACACAGACACGACGCTATTACCAGTGTTAACACTCGGAGGCGGTCCTTCCAGGGTTCAGCGTGGTAACCATTAAGTATTTTAAAACTAAAAGGCCTAACTTAGATATTTTATTATTACTATACGTTTGATGACTTATATATATGTATGAAAAACTTGATTCTGCTCACTTATGACTGACATGCTTATTGATGTCTTTTGATGGTATACAAATATAATTTTAAAAAATTTAAGGGTTTTAAAAAAAGACGAACAATATTATTACACTTATGTTCTCTATATATGTAAGCAATGTTAGTGAGCATTAAATTACTCATATATATACATATATAAAGAGGTATCCATAGCAGTCGATGGATTTGATGTCTAAAAGGACGTGATTTACTTCTTTTTTAAAATACTTTGTGCCCTCACCTCTCTCTCCGCAAACCTCCTTCTTATTCTTTAGGCAAGTAAAGCTTCTGAACCGTGAAAGCAGGACGCACCAACTTTCCTGCAGACAGCGTTCATCACGAGGGAATCTAACTAATAGGCCCCTCCGTCCTTATCCAAACAAACAAAGGTCTCTAGGACTTTGATTCCCTCATTTTCCCACGTATACCACCCATGTGCTTCTCACAGAAACAGTGAAGACTAAGAAGATCATCTTCATTAGGAGGTCTCGTATTTTCTAAATTATGATCTCAAGACAGGCACCCTCGTTTTCTCAAAATACAAAATAGAATTTCGGACTTTTGAATAAAGATTTTAAAATTATAGGCTCCAACAGCTTCATGCAGTGGAGCGTTGATATTGAGTCAACGATTGAGCCCGTGGCCTATAATACATGGTTCACTCTGCCTTAAACAGTTTACTTGGCTATTAGCCTGACAGTCAAATAACTTCTAGATCTGCACTTGCTTCCCCTGAATTCATTTCACCTTTGAAATGTTCATTTTTTTTCTAAGCCTTGGATTCTCTGAACAATTTGAAATGAAACCATTTATTTTATAAGTTAGGATGGTACTACTGTCGGATAGCAATCCACTGCCTGCAAGCTTCCACGTTCACAAGTTGTATAGACGATGGAAGTTCAACAGAAAAGTTAAAGCAGATTTTTTTTAAATAAATTCCTAGAAAAATCTTTTCCTCTGTTTACCTGGTGAAGCTGTGGATGGTTTAGGGCAGGGGAGAGACTGTGTTGAAGTTTGTGTCCGTGTCGTGTTATACACTGGCCAACTTGAACGTAAATCGTTACTTTGACTGGACGTGGAACATGCATGCATACCTGTGACGTGAATGAGGAGACTTTTTTGGTGTTCTCCTTATCAGGTACTTGTGTCACGTGTCATACTGCCAGATTTGGAGGGTTTTTTCTTCTTTTGGGTTGTTTCTGTCACAACCAGCTCACCATGAACACGATCAATTTTTTGAATGTTATTTTGGGTGCACATGAACACACCATAAATTTAATTTCTATGAAATCTAGCATTTCTAAATCAGTGCCAAAACAAAGCCTGCTAAGTGGGTTCTCCTGCACGGATTCTTAGCTCCATGTAACTAAAAATAGAACAAATGGCTGTCTTCTATATTCACCTTAGCTTCATTAGTCGTCCTCTCCAAATGTGGCATGTCTCTCACTTTATCCTAAAATCTTGCATTTAGATTAAGGAAAAACATTTAGATAATTAACTAAGATAGCCGATAATTCTCTGCAATGCAAAGGTTTATAAGAAGAAAACGATTAAGCAATTGATAGAAATATTCTTTTTTAAAAATCGTGGAACGGGGAAATGGAGCTGCTTGTTGATCAGCATCAGCTTGTCCAGGCAGCTCGTACAAATTTTGATAAGTTCAAATTTTGAAAAAGCTGATATTAGAAATAAATTTTGCAGATAGAGTCAGTGTCGCAGTCACTCGTCTTTTCACTGCTTTGTTTTTATCTCCGTCTCCTTTCCATACTTTAATCGTCCCTTTTTTTTCACTCTGATGGTTTCTACAAGTTTGGTTATAAATATGCCTGCATGGATGCAGGACTCTCTACTCCATTTCCCTAAGCATTTAAGACTAACTCTAAGAGAGAGAGAGAGAGAGCGGCACCTTGTGTGAAGATGGCCATGAAAAGGAGCATCCTCCCCGTTTCTCTGATGCTTCTCGTGTTTCTGGTTCTTGCTTCAGGTCTGTATCCATCATGTAGACACAAAGTTTGTGTGCGTGCGTGTGTGTGTGCGTGAGAGAGAGAGAGAGGAGGCTGAGCTTGAAATTTGCATTCGAAGTCTAAACTAACCAAAACCAAGCTTCCACTAGGTTAGCTATACTCTTTTGTTATTATGGTGTTCAATCTCGTATTATATTATCACTTTACTCCAACAGGCGGAGATCGAGCTAGTCTTTTATCGGGGTCGTTTGGTTCCCAATATGTTAGTTATAGTTTATGTTCTGTGTGTGTAGTGGCTGCTAGCTAATATGTGTGTTCTGTTTGCAGAGGTGAGCAAGGGTGTGGAAGCAAGGAGCTGCGACTCTCAGAGCCACAAGTTCAAAGGGACATGTTTGCATGACAGCAATTGCGCTCTCGTCTGCCGGAACGAGGGCTTCCCGAGCGGCAAGTGCGTCGGGCTCCGCCGCCGGTGTTTCTGCGAAAAGCCCTGCTGAGAACCCTTTTCCGGCCTCCACTGCTTAGGAAGTGGCTGGCCAGCTTATGAGCTAGAACCAGCCGATGTCTTTGTGTTTCTTTCTTTCCTGTTTTCTACCTTACGTTGCCCCCAGGTGGGTTCGGTCCCCCTGTTAGCTTAGGTTGTGTCCTGCTCACTGTAGCTTGTTAGCTAAGCTGTCTTATGTCAATAAAGATCTTCATTTGAACAAGCAAATTGTCATGGTCATTCGATTCCTCAAAGGCCACAAAAATCATATGAGCTATTATAACTCAAAATGAATTAAAAGAAATTAGCTTTACATGATCAAAATGTATCTCATCCTTTGAACCAGGACCTTTGGGGGCATCCTGCCGATCGATCATTGACTTGCTTGTGGTGGTTCAAGCTCAGCTCATCCAATGCTGACCTCATTCATGTTCTGTTCGTGACCTAGCACTGCATGTTTGATCTGCTCGGCTTGTATAGAAAACCATGTTTGAGCAAACTCCCCCCCTCGGCTCGTTTACAATCCCTATCTAAATGATCCTATAGTTTGACAGACCCAATTTATAACATGGGGTTTTATGCATTTCGTTTGGACGGCTCAGATTGGTCCGAATCTTGAAATCTAACACTGAACTTGATCAAAATATTAAATCCATTATGTAGCAGCTGATAGGCCTCTTATTAAAATAAAGAGCAAGCGGTGCAATAATTAGGAGAGTTTCGGCTGTTTGAGTTCTCTAATCAGTCTCACATGCACATACATGTGTGTGTGTGTGTGTGTGTGAGAGAGAGAGAGAGAGAGAGAGAGAGAGAGTTTGCTCAGTCTTGTACTAAGTTGAGTTTAGACTGACCATGGTGTGGACGTGCGGAACACCGCAATCAATGTGACTCCTTGCAGGGAGAGGAAAAAGAAAGCCGCCATGAATGACTTAGCGTCTCTCATTTATTGGTGCGTGGAGATGCCGGACGAGCTGGGAAACCTAACGAGACACGTACCAAGCTGACTTAGCTATAGCTTCGACGAGGGGGAGTTTGGATCAGGACTTTAAACGAATGACATAGCATTTAAAACAATATTGCCAGTCAAACTCCCTCCCGTCGAAGCGTGTAGCCATTGAAAAAAAGAATCTGGTTTGAAGTCAAGGCTTATTCATCAAAGTTAACACTGTAAAACTAGCCGAAATGAACCATACTAAGCCTGTCCATGACTCCACTGAGTCAACTCATTAGATTATTAATTCTAACTGGATTACCTATGGTAGTTGCTAAGTTCCACCCACATATATATAGCATAGTCCATGAACACACTCATTTATACTCAAATCTCTTTCAAGATCGAACGGTTCAATCTTTAAGACCAAGTAAAGATCAAGACTTATATTTTTAAAATAAAAAAACAAAATAGTATCAGGTGATGCACATGTAAAAAGTATCTATCAAACTTTTCTACTTTTTAAATTTAAATTTTAATCATTTATGTCAATAATAGAATGATTGAGATCTTTGAAGATGTTTGAGCATGGATAGAGTTTGTACGTTGATCATGTTCGTATGTAAGCATCTACATGCGTATGGAGAGAGAGAGAGAGAAAGAGTGCTAAATAGATAATGTCTTTCAGTACAAAATCATATACAAATATCTCTTTCATTAGATCTTTGAGTTTAATCATGAAAATTTGAACAAAAATATCGTTATAGTTTTACATATTATATTTAATAGGACATGTGCATCAAACTATAGAAATATCTACATAAGATTAAGCATTGGGAAAATTTATGCTTTTAGCAAGGACAATTGTGTTCCAGCTTTCTCTAGCTTTCCGTCGACAAGAGCTTAGCTCATCTTAACGAATTGACTTGGGCAAGCCACGAAGAGGCAACCTAAAGACTCGACTCAATGAAGTCTTGGAGAGGCTCAGTTTGGTCCCACTCCGTAGTTTAACAGCCTTATCTCTAGATGAAAGAGGGTTTGACTTGAAACCAGATTTTTCTTTCAATGGATAGCAGCGAATCAGATTGCTATAACGTGGACAAAAGGGGATTTGGATCTGGACTGAAGGCTGATGACTTTCACTGTCATAAAACTGACATATTTTAGTTTTAGGCTTCAAAATAAGGACCAAAAGAAAGGTTTGACGAACACATTCTCTCTCTCTCTCAATATGAAGAATGAGCAGACAGAGCTTAGTTGTGAAAATGGTATAAATTTTTTCAAAGTTTGAAAAATTCAACTGCATGTATAAAAGTGCTCCGCCAAGAGCAGATCATACTCCATCTTGGCTGAAAACATGCAAGAAAAGCACGTCCATCTGTATTGTTTGCTGTGGATTCTCATGTCAGCTACCACAGCAAGCTCAGCTAATTCTCTACAAGAAGCTGCTAATGCTTTACTGAAATGGAAATCCGGCATGCAGCAATTCCCTCCCACCTTGAACTCATCTTGGATCTTGCTTGATTCTACCAATCCCACCCCATGCCAATGGTTGGGGATCGAGTGCGACCAGCGCCAACCCGAAGAGGTAAAAACCATACTCAAAATAAGTCTTCCAAATGCAGGCCTTCATGGCACTCTAGGTACCTTCAACTTTTCTGCATTCCCGAATCTCACCCATGTAAATCTCACCGGAAACAACCTCTCAGGCGACGTCCCCATTGGCCTCGGCCGTCTCGCGAATCTTTCTTCGCTTGATCTCTCTAAGAATCTCTTCTCTGGTGAGCTGCCTCACAGTTTAGCTAATCTTACCCGCTTGCTCGATCTTCGACTATCAAGAAATAATATCAGTGGGGAATTGCATTCGAGCTGGTTCATGAATTGGAAGGAGCTCATCAACCTTGATCTCTCCAGCAATCAGATCCATGGAAACCTCCCTTCTTCTGTAGGGTACCTTTCCAATCTTCAATACCTACATGTCTACAAGAACAACATGTCCGGGAACATCCCGCTAGAAATTCAGAACCTGACGCACCTAACCCGCCTTTGTATTGCTCAGAACAATTTCTCTGGCCTCTTACCATCAGGACTCTGCAATAATGGTTTGATGTCTTGGTTGATTGCCTTCGAGAATCATTTCTCCGGCCCCGTTCCGGCGAGTCTTAGGAATTGCCCCAGCTTGGTGAGACTAAGGTTGGAGACGAACCACTTCAGTAGCAACATATCAGAAGCCTTCGGGACGTATCCTAACCTCTCATACATCAGTTTGAAGGACAATTTGCTATATGGCGAGCTTTCGAGCAACTGGGCAGAGTGCCACAACCTGACCCACTTGGATTTGTCCGGCAATAACATTACAGGAAGTATTCCGGCATCTATCACTGGCTTGTCTTTGCTGCAAGAGCTTAGCCTGTCATCGAATTATTTGACCGGGCCGATTCCGAAGGGAGTAGGAGAAATGGGAGAGCTGTCAAAGTTGAACCTCAGCAAAAACAGACTCTCCGGCATCATCCCGCCGGAGATCAGCAGGTTAAGCAAATTAGAGCAGCTTGATCTCTCAGAAAACAGTCTCCGCGGCACCGTCCCTGAAGAGCTTGGGGAGTGCACCCTACTGCTGATGCTCAATCTAAGTGGTAACAATCTTAGTGGGAGGATTCCGTCGCAAATCGGAAACTTGGTGCATCTGCAGATTGCACTGGACTTCAGCATGAATTCGCTTACAGGGCCCATACCATCACAACTTTCTAATCTCCGTGCTCTGGAAAACCTCAATCTCTCCCGTAACCAACTCTCAGGCAGAATCCCAGAGTCTCTTAGTGCAATGATCAGCCTAAATTCAATTGATTTATCATACAATGATCTTGAAGGTCCTCTACCAAACAGTACCTCCTTCTCGCAAGCTCCTCGAGAATCATTCATGGGGAATCATGATCTATGCGGCGAAGATCGGCAAGGACTACGTTCCTGCAGCCAACCTTATCAGACTTCATCGGCCAAGAACACAAAGAGAAAAGGAATACTCACTATAATCGTGATTCTTACCTTAGTAGCATCCCTACTCCTATCCATGATCATAACTTCTCTTGTTTATTTTTCTGCAAGACGGAAAGGAATGAGAAGTGCCAGTAGACTAGGATCGATGGATACTCGGTACTCAATTTGGAGCTACGACGGCAAACTTGCCTTCGAGGACATAGTGAGCGCGACCGAGAACTTCGATGACAAGTACAAGATCGGCCGAGGTGGGTTCGGCAGTGTGTACAGAGTTGAGCTTCCCTCGGGCCAAGTCGTCGCGGCCAAGAAACTAGACCGATTGGACCGAAGCGACATGGCCATCGACGGCATAGCGGGCATAGCGAGCTTCAAGAACGAGGTTCGAGCACTCATGGAGGTTCATCACAGGAACGTAGTCAAGCTTTACGGGTTCTGCCTGCATTCTAGGTGCATGCTTTTGGTGTATGAGTACGTTGAGAATGGAAGCCTGGCTGAGTTGCTGAGAAACGACGAGAAGGCGCTTGAACTGGATTGGTTTAGAAGATTGAAAATCATTAGGGGCGTCGCCAAGGCCTTGGCTTACATGCATCATGATCATGCAACGCCGATCGTCCACCGTGACATCTCCAGCAACAATATTTTGCTGTATTCTGATTTTGAAGCTTGTATTTCGGACTTCGGAACCTCGAGATTATTGAACCAGGGCTCGCTCTACTGGACCGAACCCCGAGGAACCTATGGTTACATAGCACCAGGTACGTACGTATGTTTGCCTTACTATGAAGTTTTAGCTCCAGTCATTGTTTATATATATATATATATATATATATATATATATATATATATATATTAGATCCTACCTATTACTGATGTCGCTTACTGATGATGCCTATTTTTTACTATATATACGTTCATAATTGTATGTATTTATGTATTATTTGTATGTATGTATATATATATGTAATACTGAAAATTGTAAAGTATTTAAAAATAATGAAAAACAACTTTATTACATTATATATATTTATAAATGTATATATATATATATATGTATATATATATATGTCAAGCAGGTCTTGCTCGTTTACAGTAAGATTTCATCTGTTTACTCCTTTATGTGCACAGACAGAGAGAGATCATGATAACCCATCTTGATGATATGAACACAGTCAGGATAGAAAACCAAAAAATGAAAATTGTTTTGTGAAAAAAACAAAGAACACCTTTATGTTTTTACTGTTTTGTCCAAGTCATTCATCTCTCCAATTCAATTATTCCGATTGTTATTTACCATCTTGCTTGAATTAGAGTATAGCAATCCTCTCCCTCTACCAGATCACAATGAATCCAAGACTTGAAACCTTTATTTAATACAATTGAGTAGATAGGGTGATGCTTGACCTGAATGAGATCGATTGGACATATCCGTGTGAACAGCAGCCACTGTTTTAATTGTTTTGTCATGGTTTGGGCTCCAGTTCTAATTCAAAGATGGATGAAAACCTCACAAGCGGTGGCAAGTCGCCCGCATATCGTGTCAACCACCAACTGCAATTTCACATTTATAAACACCTCAAGGTATCTTCCCACTGGCCTTAATTTCCCACCTAACATTTCAAAATAAGACGAGAGAGTTCTTTCAAGCAAAAGGCCGGCTCATGGAAGAAAGTCTAAAAAGTTGATCTCCCATTTAAAATGCATCACTTAGGTCAACCAAGTCATGTTTCACTCATGCCCCACACACTCAGCAGTGTGAATCTGAGTTTCATGGTTAACTGAAATCAACGTGCTTCATGGTTCGGTTCTAGCCTTAATTTCCGTTCTCACCTTTTACAGAACCAAACTGAACCATGCTATGACCAGAACCAAACCGTCCGTTGTGGTTTGGTTCAGTGTTGAGCCACGGTTCTACTTATTTAAGGATTTTGCTAAATACAATGTATTATGCTATCAGATTATTTGGATCTTTGGTCTACATTTTATATATGAGGTTATAAAACTCACATATAAAATCTTCCACACTTGTCAAGATTTATATCCACAGAAGTATTTTATATATATATATATATATATATATATATATATATATATATATATCATATACTTGTGGATATTATATACGCATTTTTATAAGTTTATATGTAAGTTTTAAAATGTGAATATATATATATATATATATATATATGTAATAATTAGTTCAGTTCTCATGGTTCGGTTTCCAACACTGAAACCATTCCAGTAAACCAAACAGCCAGGTTTCTTTTCCTGATAGAACTGAACTGAACCAAACCATCAGACATCTAAAATCAAACAAACCACCGGTTTAGTTTGGTTCTGATGGTTGAACACCCCTAGTGTTACCTGAGATAGATGGCTTTATTTACTTGTATTTACAGAAGTATTGTTAGTGGGGCTGCGAAACAAGATGAGCTGCCTATTTTCCACCTCGCTACGTTGGGTTTCCGGCTCATGTCAGCTCATCTTGTGAGCCTCACAGATGAGCTACGATCGCCTTCATATGTTGTTTGGTGAGAGAAGCTCAGACCGGGCTGGTTTGTATAAATTTAGGAGTTGAGTATGTATAGTATTAGCAATATGTAGAACAACATGCAAACTAAACTACTTGGATGAGACCACATGTCGTCAATGGTAGAAATCTATTCTTAAAATAAGTTGTATTAGAATAATACTTAAACAAGAAAATGGGCTTCGGAACAAACGTAAATACTTGCACATTGCCTGTTTTCACAACAAAAGCATAAGTGTGGTGTGTTCAACAAGAAAATGGTTGATCCTTTGCAGAGCTGGCATATACTATGAGAACGACAGAGAAGTGTGATGTGTTTAGTTTTGGGGTGCTGACACTGGAGGTGATAATGGGAAGACACCCAGGGGAGATGATATACTCTTTGTTAAACGAGCAATCTGCAGGGGATGACCTTTGGTTGTATGAGTTGCTGGACTGTCGGATTTGCCCTCCGGAAGGCAAGGTAGCAAGGGAAGTGATCGGTGCAGCAACACTGGCTCTTCAATGCATCAATCGAACTCCTGAGTCGCGACCCGCAATGTGCTTTGTTTCTACGCAGCTGTGCCAGATGATGATCACTTCTATTAGGACAACTAGATAGAGCTTGCATGACGCCCGGCGGAGTTTCGCCTAATGTTCTAGCAGTGGAATTCAATGCTGCCAATAAAGTGGTAGTTTGTACGAGTTACGGAAAAAAAATAGTATACCAGCTACCACTTTAATAGAAATGATAGATATACAAAGTTGATTTGGACCATAGGCATGTAAGGTCTCACTTGTACATTCCAAAATTTGTTTACTATTTCACCTCTTAGATTCATTCTATGATTTTACCTTGTAACGCATTCATCTCTCTTCAATCTTTTCTGCTTTAAAACCTTTGGGAAAGGAAGAAAAGAAATAGTTGTGGATCAGGAATCACCTGTCGCCTTAATAAAGTCGAAAACAGTCAGTAACAGGCCTTAATAATCCAAATGAACTCAATGCATGAGTTTGAAATAGAAGACCCCTTTAACAAATAACGACCTCTTTGAGGAGCATGAACCCCAAGATGAGATTACACAGCGCGGAACAGAAGAGAAGAAAGGGAGAAAAACCAAGAATTTCACCTGCACCTAACTTGTGTCAATGACGGGATCTCAAGTTGCAAGTAACAAAGCATCATTCCATAACCAGGAGGTATAAAGTTCCAGAAATCAGACATGACCTAGAGAGCGAGGAGGGAATCAAAAGCTTGAGAAACGCTCTGTGCGCAGGAAAGTTGGAATCACACGCCAGATCATGAGCAAGTAGGTCCCAAGCCCAAACCTCTGAACCCCACTACAATGGAGGACTTGAGGAGTTGAAACTGTGAGAGCGTTCACCGACTATCTAGGAAATAACCAAGTCCAGCTGATACATACTATACGAATATCCCACGCTCTGATTTTATATCATGCCAAAAAACCATAAGAAGAGAACGTTTACATTAGAAAGATCTCATAAACCCGGATTCGTTGCAGAATCAATCTCAGTAATAATTTGATACAACGAACACTGAGCTCGATATGCCAACATCAGAAAAATTAAAATAACTAAACAAGAACAAGACTAAGATCTTATTAACATTTGTCGCCTTAGTGCAAACGCAAACTTCATGCAATTTACAGATCTGGGAAAGATTTTCTGTACACTTTCAGGTTAGCACATTCACAACAATCAGAAAAGAGTAAATAATTCTGTCAAACTTCAGAAAAGAGTACACAATCCTGTCAAAATTTAGTGTGCGACAGATGGCCTTTGTGCATGCTCTATAGAAGAGGAATAAAAAGAAAGCAGCTGATAGAGGAGAAACAGAAATCAGCGAAAAACCTTTCTAAAGGCGATCTTCCATTGAGTTGCATCCCAGGAATGAGGAAGGCAACTGCAGTGCAGAGATTCTTGTGGTTCCTATTTATTGGCACTTGTCATTACAACCAAGAACTTCCACCAAATTCCCCCTATCAAAGGCGAGGGTACTCTTTAACACTGAATCGCTGCTCTGGTGTGATGCAGGAATCCAAACCAATTCCTTGAATTTCATCTTATGCATTTACAATGGGAAAAACTACCAAAACCATGTGGCTCCTAACGTTTGTGCGTTTATCCCTTCATTCTCTCATGTTCTTTATCAAGACATGTTGCTCGCATCCCATTAGTTCAAACTGGAACTTACCTCACCGTTGCCTGTTTTTCTTCTCTTTTGGTCGTTCTCACCGATTAGCCCTTTGTCGCTTGCTCCTTCTGTCTCTTGTAATCAAGAAGCAAATGCTTCCTTTCAGACTGTGAAGCTGATAGTACCTGTTTACTAAACTCAAGCTCCCCCATACCCATAAATCGTGCAAGCTGGCTAAATTTTTTCTTCTTTGCCTCAGTGTTCCTCCCCTCATATGCCGCAGGTGAACTGCCATCCACTTTTTGTTTATTAAGTTTTTAAATCCGTTTTTTGCTCTTCTCGCCATTACATCTATCAGCATCTAGTGATCGGCGGCAATCATTCATGTTAACTATGTGTTCATTTATATGTGCATACATGATCCCTGAAATTTAAGAGGTATGTTCAGTCAGAGAGACGGAGGTATCACTGTTCAAAAAATTAGGATTATTTGCCACTATTACAGAAATGGATAAATTGTCACCGATAGCAACTAAATCAACTATTCACAATCTAATAAAAAATGGTAAGCACAAATACCAATTCGGTTATCCTGAAACATCTAAACATGAAAAACCCTTATCTTAATTTGCAGCCTGGAGCAAATAATCATGCAACGAACTACAAGGGAATCTTTTGCAGATATTTGTTGGCAAAAATAAAGCTGAGAAATGCAAACTAAATTATGATGTTATTGCATCACTTCCTTCATAAGAAATATAATAAATAATTATCATACTACTCCCAATTTATTAGTAGCTTACAGTGTATTAACACACTTTGTTTGTCAGGTATAGGAATCTCACATGAACAGCCTAGAGAGAGGTCAGCTTGCCACCAAAGCGAGGACCTGCCACATGAGTGGTGAACGCATCTAGCTCAGTTTCTGGTTCAGCATTGCTGTCAGATGTTTGAAATCCAGATATCACATAAATACATGTACCGTAGTTACTTAAGTTTTTGGTGGTTCGTCTTCAAATGATGTGTACTGTAACTGGTATTGAACCTCTTTCAAGAATGGCCTCATTAGTTGTGGGTGCACCAACAGTAGGATAACAGTAGGAGTAGGAAACCAAGCAGAATCTAATTCACATTAAAGTATGAAGGATAGAAAATGGTTATCAAAACTTAGGCAATGAAAGTAGAGGCAGCATAAACAAACTTTAGGGAGTGAAAGATATAGAAGAATGCTGTTTCTACCTGCTCCATCAAGTGCTTTGATCAGATGCACAGTTTTCTCTCTATGATTTGTTGGAATGACCTTGTTCTCGACAATTTCACCTGTAGCCATCATATTATCTTCCATTTGTGTCCGTAAAGGGTGGTGTGGGGACAGTGAACTAGCATGTCTTTCATGTGCAGTGGATCTGACAATGCTCCTCCCGTGTCGTCAAAAGGATTTAGGGATTCTCTCACAGGTTTCTGATGCACTTTAACAATCTCACTGGTAAAACAGATTGCTTATACTAAAAAGCTCACGTTCCTTACAGTCCTGGCCATTTGGTGTAGAAGTTCATGAGTTTTGAGATACAACCCAAATAGGAAAAATATTAAATCAGGCAACAAATACCATCAAAGTAATGCAAGGAGGTGTCTGCATCACCATGGGCTGCTGCCCCCTCTCTCTCTTATTCTATTCAAAATTGAAAAATACGGTACACTTAGGGCTACTTATATTAATTTATAACTTAAAAGACCTAAATGCCCTAATTAGTAAAACTAATAATACTTAGCCCCAATGGATGAGAATGATAGGTAGTTAATCATTCTTTATCATTCTTTATTGGGATCCGTACGATCCAACAACAACAACTACAACAACAACTAAGCCTTTTTCCATACTAGACGAGGTCAGCTACATGGATTCTTTGTTTCAACATAGCCCTATCATGTGTCATGTTAGCAGTTAACTCACAATAAGTTAGATCATTCTTTATTTTTTCTTTCCAACACTTTTGTAGTCGTCCTCTACCTACCTCTTTTAATACTTTTCAAATTTAGTTTTTCATACCTTCTTACAAAAGGTTCTTCTTTCTATATGTCCAAATCATATTAAACGATATTATCTCATTTTATCCTCTATTAGTACCACTCCTAATTTGTTTCTAATAACCTCATTATGTATACAATCTTTTCTTGTATAACCACTCATCCATCTCAACATCTTAATTTCTGTCACAAACATCTTTTGTACATGTTGATGATTAACTACCTATCACTCATAACCATAAAAGAAGGCAGGTCTAATTGTTGCTCTATAATATTTACCTTTCAACTTTAATGGTGTATTCTTCTCACAAAGAATACATGATGCTCCTCTTCATTTTAACCAACCAACATTAATTCTTTACGTAACATCTCTATTAATTCTTCCATCACTCTGAAAAATTGACCCTAGGTATTTAAAACTTTCCTTTTGGGGATGTAATGTGTGCCAATTTTAATTTATGTTCTCTCCAAATATAAGAAATAAATTAAAAAACATAAACTAACAAGAATCTCCAACAATGAGACTTCAATTCTTTAATTTGGCCACAGAAACCAAAATGTGAAATGAAATGCTGTAGATGCAAGGAGGTACCTGTACACCTTCAAAGTAACGCTTCTCCATCTTTCCTGAAACAACGATATTGGAAAGCTACTGTTTATATATCTGACGAGTGTAAACGAACTCTTCTAGTGACCTAGCTGCAAGAAGCCGGAAGACTACAACATGGTGTCTCTGCCCATAACGGAATGTCTATCTTGAGCCTGTAGATCTTGAGTAGGGTTCCAGTTGGGATAAAAAATTACCTCTTTATTTGCACTAACAAGATTCAGCCCAAGCCCACCTCCTCGGGTTGATATGAGAAACTATGTCACACGAGTGCGGGTGCGGGTGCGGGTGTGGGTGCTGATGCAAGTGCGGGATATGGCAAATTTCAAAAATTTGGGTGCGGTGACACGGCTAAGGTATATAATATTATATATATATATATATTATATTCAACTAATTCAAGCTACAAGCCTAGAACAAGTGAGACATCAATTAACATAAGTATATGACGACAACATATTCATTCTATATTAGTTTCAAGATGGGACAAAAGCAGTACTCCCTTGCATTGTTTAGCACATTCTTTAAATCTAAGATATTATGGGAAGAAATGGTTGCATGAGAGCATTGGGCATTGTCCTCTTAATCAAGATCCTGAAATAACAAAAAATAGGCAAATGTGTTTAGGAATGATTTATCGTGACTCATACCTACTTAGGCAAGTAAATTATGAATATAGAAAGTTTTCTTGTGCCAGACTTGATTCACTAGAAGCACTGGAAGAAAGGGATTATCAAGATCCACTAGATTGGTGGGAATGTTATGGATTTGAGATGCCTCTTCTTCAAAAGCTTGCATCAAAATTATTATCTCAACCTCCTACTTCTTCTTGTTGTGAAAGAAATTGGAGTACATATTCTCAAATTCACAATATCAAAAGGAACAGTCTATCAAGTAGTCGTGCTAAAGACTTTTGTTTGTGTCCATTCAAATCTGAGATTGGTTTCACGATCTAATGTTGAGTACTGGTAAAAATTACTAATCTTTCAAAATTATTTTCTTTTTTATTAATCATGATGATTATATTTGATATTTTCTTCTTATTTATTTGAATATAATGTAATGAAGGAGCATCAAAATATTGGGATGCAAAGCCCGAGGAATATCACTTAGATGACAACCAAGATTTGCATACTCTTAATATGGAACTCATTGATCCAATAGTCCCTTCAGTTGATAATATTGCTGATAGTGAAGATCTATAATTTATTAAGTACATGTTAATTACTTCATTTCATTTATCAAACATTAATATTGTTCATAGTTGATAAATGATATTATGACAATATTGTTGATATGCAAATCCTGATTTTTTTTTATTGATTTGTGTATTATGATGAAATAGGTAGCTCTTTACTTGTTTTGCTTTAATATAAAGTTGTGTACTTACTGATAAAATGATGATGTCTCATGAAGTTCTTTTCCCTCGTGCTTCAAAATTATTGACTCAACTTTTTCAATCATAGTATCCCACATTTCATAAACTTTATGAAGCATTAGTTCATCTTTATCAACTTCTCTCAACATCTCCCACATAGGCTATGTGAATTTAAGAAAATATGATACATTGTCCCATCATAAATCATTAAGAATAATAGTCTTCACTGCTGGGCCCTTGTTTGATCTTCAACCTTGTTACCACGGTATGCATCCCAGCTTGGATCAGTAACATTCTGAACCAATGATGTCTTTATTGTATTGAATCTTTTTACCATCACAATCAAAGAAGCACAACGTGTTTTTGCAACCTTCAACAACTTTAAATGAGAATGTCTATTGAATATTGTTAAAATTAAATGGTGATTCATTACAAAATTCCTTATCTTCATATAATCTGCCATATCTTCAATCCATGAACACAATTCATATGCACGAAGATTATTTTTATCTTCTGATGACTTACATATACGAGAAAGAGCCAAATTTAAACTGTGAGCTACACAAGGTGTCCAAAAAATATGTGGATACTTATCTTCCAAACTTAACCCTACACTTTTGCAATTAGCTGCATTATCAGTGATTATTTGTACAATATTATCTGGTCCAATACTCTTAATAACTTCTACAAATAAATCTTTCAAGTAGCCTGCAGTTTTAATTTCTCTAGATGCATCAACCGACTTCAAAAATATTGGCCCACTAATTGAATAAGCAATGAAATTAATGAGTGAACTCCTTTGAATATCACTCCATCCATCATAAACAATAGAAACACCATTAGTTTTTCATGATAACTTCTTATGTTCTAAAAGTTTGAATATTGGCTTTTTCTTCTTTAAAAACAATGGTTTGCAATTTTTTAGAACTTTGAGGAACATAACCATGTAAATTACAATTAGCCAATGAAGTGACAAGATCTTTCCAATATGGATTTCTTCCTACATTAAAAGGAAGTGAACTTGAAAAAAAAATCTTTCAACTTTTTTATTCATCTCCTCCCTTCCAACTACATTAAATGATTTTTCAATTGCTCCTCCTCTAAAACATTTAAATTCACTTTGCATTAACTTTCTTTCTTCTTTGCATCTTCTTTGTATCCATCAAATAATGGAATATTTGTTCATTTTTCACTCATTTCGTTCTTTTTTCATACTTATCTTGCTTTTTCAATAATTGTCTTCATAAATCCTCATCCACATTCAGACATGCTCTTATACCATGTTTTGATAATTTTAAAAGATGTGCCTTCACTCTGGTATATGATCTTGTAAAACTCATGTTACAAAATTTACACATAAAATGTGTATTACCTCAACCACCTTCGTATAATTCTCCCTTTTATACGTACATCCACAATGGTGCATCATCACGAGGTATTGAAGATTTTGAAACTTTTATTGTTGATCCTGAACTTGAAGGAACACTTCTACCAGAACTCCCAGTAGGCACAGGGCTAGTACCAATTGACACTCCTTTTCCTTTTCTATTGTCGGCCAATTTTATGATCAACTCAATTCACAATTTCATAATTTGATTTGAAAAACAAAATATTAAAAACAACAAATAAGAGATGGAGTTAGTCATAACATTCATATACCAGCAGAAGACTAATACTTAATAATACAATAAACAATAACACAATTTTGGAGTTTCAACTTGCAATCATGAAGAATTAGAGCAAAACAGTCACTAGATAACTATGAAGGTAGATGCAAGTCCTGACAATCAAACTCATGACCTTCAACTTGTGAGTAGACTCTTTAGACACGTTAGATATTGCTTGTTGTACACCAACTTGCCATATTTTACAGAGCAACCATTGGGAGTCCGTGATTATCGAGCAAAAGATGTTTGCTATAAAATTGAAGATATGAAAAATCGAGCTTAGGAAAAGTTGGTAGGATACCATGACATAATTAGAGGGACAAGTTAATTCGCTACGAGTCTTAAGTGTCATAGGCAAACATTAGAGATACTAAATAGAGATCAATGTAAAGGTGATGAGAACCCCAACAAGAGGCTCAGAAAGGCTTAAATATTGATAGAAGATAGTGTTTTTCTTCAGTTGAATGCCAGTGTAACCCACGATCAAATGCACTGTGCTTAATAGGAACATCACCTTACCTCTTCGTAAGCAACGAATGGAGTCTCTACAGGCCGCGGCAAGAGGCTTGATGTTGATGGTAAGTCTGTTGAATCACGAACACTCTAAAGGGGACAAAAGAGACAGAGAGAGAGATGGCCATAGGAACATGAAAGAAGGAGTCTCTACGGGTGCCAGTGGTAGGAACATGAAGAAAGGAATCTCTGCGGGCGGTAAGAACACGAAGGGAGTCTATGTGGGTCGCAACAAGAGGCTTGATGTTTATGGTAAGTATGGTGAATCGCGGACAATCTAAAGGGGAGAGAGAGACAGAGAGATGGTCGTAGGAACACGAAGGAAGCAGGCACCGGTTGTAGGAACACGAAAGAAGGAATCTCTACTGGCGGTAGGAACACGAAGGGAGTCTCTGCGGGCCACGGCAAGAGGCTTGATGTTGAAGGTAAGTTTGCTCAATCGCGGACACTCTAAAGGGGAGAGAGAGATGGTCGTAGGAACACGAAGAAAGGAGTCTCTGCGGCGTCGGCGATAAGAACAGGAGTCTCTACGTGCGGGCAGTAGGAACACGAGTCTCTGCGTTTTATACATGTGACCTAAAAAAAATTAGACGAAAATAAACTCTGACACGTTGATCGCACTCATTCTTAACCTCGACATGTTGACCGTATCGCAGTTACTGTTTAAGAATATGCATATCTAGTGTTCTTTGTGTTAGTTTTATAATTTCTAATGTTTTTATGTATTATTATAATTGTGTGGAGTACGAAGAGTATTTTGGTAATTTTAACGAATGCAATCCCGCTCAACGTACTTAGCTATTGTGTGAAACCAACTAATGTTTTTTCCAAAGAGATTTGATGCGACATGAAGATGAAAAGGTACGAAGAAGAAAATCTACCGTTTGGGTGAAGGATAATGGAGGAACCTTTAACTCTACGAAGATCATGCTGCGTTTGGCAATCGCAAGATCCTGATTGAAACCCCAAAAGGAATTCGGACTCGCGATTCTCTCTTGGTATATCGCGCTTCCTGTTGTATTCGAGGATCTCAAATCCCTGCAGAGATCCCATGTTGTCTTCAATGAAACCGGGCGCGAAGGTGATGTTTTCCATGCTAACAAGCTCATAAACGCGTATGCTCGATTTGGAAGGCTCAACGATGCGTTGTTGGTATTCCGGCGTACTGAAAACGCGAATATTTTCACCTGGAATTCGGTAATTAAATGGTGTTATCATCATGGTCATAGTAGAATTGCGCTTGATTACTTCTAGCATTTGTTGGGTTATCATGAAACCATCAAACTCAATGTTTGTTCAATCAGATTTGCCCTTAGGGCCTGCTTCGATTTGGGTTCTTTGGAAGATGGTTTTTCATCCATCGACGCGTTTTCCGAAATCAATTGTGAGAAGCTACAAAATTGTTTACAATGATGAGAGCGGAAGGTTTCTTGTTTAATTCATTTACCATGGTGAGCCTGGTTCAGTCCTCGGCTTCTTTGACCGACTTGAACCTTGGTGGCTGCGTCCGCGGGTGCATTTTGAAGACTGGGTTGGATGGACATGCGTTTGTTGGAACCTCTCTTGTGGACATGTATGTAAAATACGGTTGTTTGGATGATGCACATCGAGCTTTTGAGGCTGTCAGTCAACCAAATTCTGTCACATGGAATGCCATTATCTCGGGAGTAGCGCATCATTGCATGTTTCCTCAAGTTTTTTGCTTGTTTAAGAGACTCCAATGGATGGATTTGAGGCCTAATTCAGTAACAATTTTGAGTCTGATGTCTGCTTGCAGTGGACTGAAATCAGATAAGCTGTGCAAATGTGTGCATAGCCTTAGCATTAAATTTGGAGTTAATGCATGCCTTGCAGTGGGTAATACACTTCTGGAAATGTATTCGGGCATCGGATTCACTGATGACACCAATGAGATATTCAATATAATGCAAATCAAAGATGTGATAAGCTGGACTGCAATGATGAACATGAACTGTCGCAATGGTAGTCCCTTCCGTGCCATTCAGTTATTCCATCAAATGATAAATGCAAATATTGAGCCAGACATGGTTTCAATGGTTGCCCTGTTTACAGCATGTTCACTGTTAGGTGATCTAAACGAAGTTAAGATGGTGCATAATTAAATTGTTACACGCGACTTGGAAGTCCACAACCCTGTTAGAAATTCCTTAGTTTCAGTATATTCGAAGCATGGTGACATAAAATCTGCAGAAAGAGTACTTGATATGATACCGGAGAAGAGTTCAATTTCATGGTCTGCCATGATTTCAGGGTATGTACTAAATGGGCGTGCGGAAGATGCTGTTAAATTAACGATAGCTATGCCGATTGAAGATAGAAGCAGGACAATGGATTCAATTTTCTTGGTCAGTGGACTACCTTCGATTGCCGAGCTTGCTGACTTGGAGTTTTGCAAGCAAGTTCATGCATACACCATTGCTAGCGGTTTCCAACAAGACTGTACTGTTGAAAATGCTCTTGTTTCAGCATATTCGAAGTGTGGATTGATTGCCGACGCAAGAATGGTTTTTGATAAGATGAATTTGAGGGACACCATCGCATGGAACACAATTATATCAGGGTATGGGATCAATGGAGATGGAAAAGGTGCCTTATCTCTATACCATGAAATGGGAAGAAATGAAGTCCCACGAGACTGTTTAACATATACTAATGCTATGAATGCTTGTAGTTATGCTGGTTTGGTGGATGAAGGATTGAATATTTTCAATGATATGGCGAAGAATGCCAGAATCAAACCAGAGGTGGAGCATTACGCATGTGTGGTAGACATGCTTGCACGTGCCGGGCGATTGTCTGAGGCTTTAAAGTTTGTAGATCATATAGTGGTAAAGCCAAGTTCTGGTCTGTATGGAGCATTATTGAGCGGCTTTCGGATTCATGGCAATGTACGCCTTGCAATTATTGAAACCCAGAGGGAATGCCTTCTAGATTTAAAGGAAGCCATTTCTACTCTTTGTTTTGCTGCTCCAAGATGCTAAGACTTGCTAGAACTCCTGCAAGTGATGCTGTTCGCTGAAAAATATGGAAAGGAATTTGTCACTGTTGCAACGGAGCTCATGCCAGATAGTGGTGTCAACCGTCAGATAATTGAATTGATGTTGGTCTGTGCACCTCCTGTTGATGAAAGGTTAAAGCGGTTGAAGTCACTGTTGTTCCACCATCACGGTTAATGGCTTTGATCGGTCAAGCCTTAAAATGGCAGCAACAAGTGCATTTAGCATTTAGTAGGCAGACAAAGGATGCATATCAAGTGGTTGATGAAATGTTTCACATAAACTTTAATTCTGCAGGACCTAAGAGAGATGTTTACTTCCATATCAAGTGTTTGAATAAATGTTTAAGAGAGATAGAAAAGTTCAGAAAAAGAGTACAAAAGAGATTAGTACGTGATGATTGTCTCTATTGGGAAAATAAAATGAAGAAAGTTTACAGAAAAGAGATGTAAAAGATTGTAGTTATGGGGACTGAAGAAATATTTTTATATGCAGCCAGAGATGTGATCAGCCAGGAAGGTTGAGTTGATATTGCAGCCAGAGATGCTGTTTGAGAGCCTGAAGGCTGAGTTGATGTTGCAACCATAGATGCTACTTGAGATGATCAGCCAGGAAGGCTGAGTTGATATTGCAGCTAGAGATGTTGCTTGAGATGATTAGGAAGGAAGGCTAAGTTAATATTGCAGCCAGAGATGCTACTTGAGATGATGAGTTAGGAAGGTTGGTTGATGCTGCAGCCATACATGTTGCTTGAGATGATTAGCCAGGAAGGCTAAGTTTATATTGCAGCTAGAGATGCTGCTTGAGATGATCAGTCATGAAGGCTGAGTTAAAGATGTTGCAGCCAAAAAAGCTATTGAAGATCAGATCAGTCATGGAAACAGATGAAGAATGTTGCAGACAGATGAAGATTTTTTGGCAAGTTTGGAGTTTGAAGTATCTCACTCCGAACTTGATGGGGGGGTGTTGAAGATTATGCATATATAGTGTTTTTTGTGTTAGTTTTATAATTTCTAATGTTTTTAGGTATTATTGTAATTATCCGGAGTACTGAGAGTATTTTGGTAATTTTTTATATTGAGGGAATTTTTGTCATTTTACGTTTTACAGCTCCATATAAGGGCTGATAGGTTGTATTAAGGTTAAGTGTCTGTGATTAAGAAAGAGAGAGAGAGGGGGCGGCCTCCATTGGAGGTCCGCCCCCTCCTTCAAATCTCCATTGTCTACTCTTCTATCTTTTATCAACATTGTTCATATTTGATTATCCGCTGCATCTATCGCAAATTCCATCAATTACACGACACCGTGTCGGTGCTGCACCGACATGGTGTCGGTGTCGCATCCGTGTCGAGCCAAACACTTCACCTCGTAGAGGTGTCTGTGGAGAAATACCTTAGAAGAACTCAAAGTCACAAATCCATAAGACTGGGAAAGTATACCTCTTGTGGTTTCAAGCTGTTGGGACAGTCACCTGCTTGCTGGGACTTGAGTTAAATTCATCAACAAGTGGCTGGCGAGCACTCATTGCTGCAGAACCATCAATTCTGGAGAAGCAATAGCCTTTGCCTATCAGAAATTTCTCCAGTATGTCGAGCATCCTGCTAATGAAAAACTATCTTCAGATAAATCTATGTCAGTGTAAACACCATCTTCAAACTGTTCTTCAGTCACAAAACAGCACAAACAATCTTCAAGGTCAATAAGGTCGCAATGACAAATATAGGTCAAAGTTTATCAAGCGTCAAAAAAGATGCTTCCATTGCAGGCACTTGTTCTCCTTTCTGGCATTTCCTTGCCCACTTCTATACTTAAGGCGGAGTAATCCCACACTCCGTGGAACACTAGAGAAAACCTTTTATAATGAAATACATTGTAAAAAGCAAAATATAGGCAGGCTGCAGGCATACTCAAACCCACAAATAACATGAATTGCTTTTGAAGAATCTAATACTTTTCTGAGACCCACATAGCATAAAATTCTCAAGGTTCAAAAAGAGTTATGAGCCTGTTATGCAGGAGAACTTTGACACTAAGATTGAAACCTCCATTAGGCCATGCATAATGTCATGGTGATGCCACCTTAATGACAGTGAAGGAAGAATCGTTGAAATCCTTTCTTCAGAATTAACATTTGCTTGTTATTGACAAGTTGGTTCAGCAAAGCACCAAACACGCCTTAGGGGTTAGAAAAGTTAAGACGAAGTCCCATGAATGAGAGAAAAGGAAAAAGCAAAGAATTTGGAAATGCTAACAAAATACGGATATGATTTTACTGTAGTATAAATCCACTTTCCTCTTTTTGTGTAAATCTGAAAAGGTACACCCTACCCTAGATAGGGTATTTTAACCTGATCTGCGTCCAGAGCAACAGAGTAAAGAACGTCAAACCATATCAATTGTCTTGCTGAGGGACATGCAGTAAGGACTTTGGCCCTCCAGGGTTTGGCCTCATCTTTTGCTGCTTGAAAATGGTACCAGAGACCATTTGGGGGAAGGCTTTTGTCAGGGCTATGAGTGTCATTCTTTTGACAGTTGTTTCCTACTTATTGATCACTTAAGTTTTAATTTTTCAGAATTTGTTTAATTAGGATTTATTAGAAATTATTAGGATTATCTTTAATCAGATCTTTTCTTCTTGTGTTTGTCTTTTACTGTTGGCAAGAGGAGATATCTGTTAGGATCTCTAAGGGGTAGCTCAACTAGCCATTAAAGACCCATTAGCTTAGATGAGCCAGCTGTTATGCTAGATCTTCTCCCTTCCCTTGTGTATATATATGAGGCAGTTTCCTGTAAGACTCTTATGCTTTCTCCAAGCACTTGATGTATGCATTCACGATAAGTAACAGTTTTTGTTTTTCTATCCTTATTGCAGGTCCTTTGTTGAAGCTTGGTGGTTTCTGGTTTCTTTGGGTGGTTAAGGTTGTTTCTGCCCATAAATACTTAGGTACTTTACTAGCTATTAAAAGTGTTCTAGTGGTTTCTATAATATGTCTATGTTCGTATTTGGTTAAACCATTTTGTTGTAGGGTTTTAGTGCAAGATTTTTATACAAGATTCCATGTATTTTAAGATAATTTTGAAATTCTTTTGACATATATTCACCACCGAAATCTGATCTAAAAATTTTAAGACCGGTGTTGAATTGATTCTTAATAATACTGTAAAATGTCAAAAAAATTATGAAGACTTCAGATTTCTGTTTTAAAAGAAATATCCAAGTATATCTAGTAAAATCATGTGTGAAAGTCACATAGTATGTGCCCTCCGAACCTGTGCTATTTAATCTTTAACATATATGTATATGTATGGGCGTTTGTGTATACATGTATGTAGATAGGTACTTATATATATGCTTTTCTTCATGTGCCTTGATGTATCTAGATAAATTATCAGTGCTTTACATCATGCCTCTGCCCCACTTTTGCTAATCACTTATTACATCGACATTCATTTATGCAGTGATACTTGATATTCTCAATACATATTCATTAATGAGTACTAAGCTATGGATACAACACTAAATGCTATATTCATATGTGGATCCTGTTTCATTCTTGATTTTATTGATACATCTTTGTACATTCATTTTTTTATCTGTAGTTTACTTGGAGATACTATCATGGGCTACCTTTTCCTTTGAAGTCACTGGTGCTAATCATGTTAGGTTTCAGCAGTGGTTTGTGTCTAAGAAATTTTTGCCATTCTGCAGTTGGCTGTTGATCTGCATGCTTCAACACAACGATCTATAGCTATCTCAAGAATTTAAGCATTCTATGGTTGAACTTGTTGTATATGGACATGGATAATTGACTGGGATGCGAACTTCTGGTCTTATGACATACAATTCTTGTATACCACTCCTTTCTGTTTTTCTTTTATCTTATTATGTTTCCCTAAACTTTTTCTTTTCTGTGTGTTTTTGTCTTCATTCGACGTGTTGCTCATTTATCACCTTGCTACATTCTGATTTCCTCTGTTATTGATCTTTGGACAGTTAAATGTTATCTGGCATTGATATTTTGCAAGGGACTCGGGTAAACCATCCAAACAATTGCATTTCTGTCTGCTGTTCTCAGGAAGGATCCAGATGGAGAATCAAACTTTCCTAACATGGAGCATCCAGAGAATAAGAACTTGACATTGATTATTTGCCCAACCTCTGTTATTCAAAATTGGGAACATGAGCTCTCTAATTGGGGAAACTTTATTGTTGCTGTTTATCATGGCATTAGTCGGGATCTCATTCTTGAGAAATTACATGCGAGAAGCATTGAGATACAGCTAACCAGTTTTGACACATTCAGAATTCAAGACAAGGTTTTATGCGAGTTTAATTGGGACATTGTAATTATGGATGAGGCTCATCCGTTGAAAAATGAAAAGTCCCAACTGTGTAGAGATTGTTTAGGGATCAAAATTAGCAAACGCTTTGGACTGACAGGAATGATAATGCAGAACAAAATCATGGAGTTATTCAACTTGTTGGACTGGGTTGCTCCTGGATTTCTGGGGACCCATGAACATTTCCGTGAATTTTACGATGAACCACTGAAGCATGGTCAAAGGTTGAGTGCACCTGAAAGGTTTGTACGTACTGCTGATGAGCCTAAACATCACTTGGCTACAGTTCTACAGAAGTATTTGTTACGCAGACCAAACAGGAGACTATTGGACATCTCATGATGGGAAAGGAGTGATCTGCAGAAACGTGTGTATTAGAGGATGCTGGACCAATCAGATGTTCAGGCTCTTGTACAGAAAGACAATCCATGCAGTTGTGGAAGCCCTTTGAAACGGGCTGAGTGGCTGCTATATGACTGTTCCCAATGGGATCATTTGGTCCTATCTTCATCGTGATAATCCTGATGGCTGTGATTCATGCCCCTTCTGTCTTGTGCTTCCTTGCCTTATCAAACTCCAGCAAGGTTAGCCAATTTTAACTCTTCCTGTTCCTTCTCCTTACATAATGCAGAGGTGGATCTAATTTTTCAGATAAGCAATCACTTGGAGCTCATCAAACCAAACCCAAAAGGTGAAGTAGAGAAACAGAGGAAAGATGCAGACTTGGCTGCTACTATTTTCGGGGATGATGCAAATTTAGTTGGTGGGAATCTCAAAATGAGAGTTTTATGGGATTGAATGATGTAGAGCATGGTGGCAAGATGAAAGCACTAGAAAGGCTAATGACCATGTGAGCCTCAGAAGGGGATAAAATTCTTCTATTCAGCTATTCTGTAAGGTGATCTTCACATCTACAATTTACTTCCCTTAATCCTATTTTTGAAACTTGTAATTACAATTAAATTTTTATTGGAGATGTGGATGTATTAATGAAGATCTATTTTTGATGATTTTTGACTTTATATTGCAGATGATATTCATTTAAGTATTTTCATCTTTTTGTTGTCAAAATGTTGATGATAATTTTAGAAATCGAATGAGTGTATTCAAAAGTACCTTTCAAACTTAAGAATATTTGAAAAAGATTCATTCTCAAGATGATTTTTTATTTCAAATAGATTTAATGGAAATAATGATAATGCTTAAGCAAGGAAATTTAATAATTATAGAGTATTACAATTGAGTTTTCCGAATTGTTGATTTAACTTTGAAGTTTTATAAGTTTAGAAAACTTCAAAAAATGAATGAATTTCAAGATTTTTTGGACAAATAATATTTTTTCACATTTATGAGGGTCTTAGAGATAAATTCAAAAGTATTATATCAAATTTAATTCATAGAAAATCTTGACCAAAAGAGGATACCTTCTTGACCGATCTAGTTATAGAATAAACTAGATTGAAAAATATGAGTATTACAAAAGAAGTCGTTCTTTTCGCTTTAAAGCCATGAGCAAATATTAAGACATATAAGCCTCTTCATGTTACAAGCTTCGAAGGACAAAAAGGGTTCGAGCAAGAAGACAATGATGCAATGGTCAAACAAAGATATTATTTGCTACTATTGTAAGAAAAGTAGTTACACCAATACCACTTGTCTCCTTTTTCGAAAAAGATATGGGAACATGAGAGTCATGAAAGGAAAAGATTGAGGAGTCTTAAATAGAAGAAATGTTTAAAAAAATGCAAACATCTTTGAAAATGCTATATCCACTTCACAAGGTATGTCTTGGTTTTTAGATTTAGGTGCTTCATTTTATAAGACTCATGATGAAAGATCTTTAAAAAAAATTAAAATATTTTTGATAAATATATTTTGATGATCGATGATACAAAACTTTAAATTAAAAAAATTAAGAATTTTGAAAATGAATATTTCAAAATTTAGCATGTTAGTTTCATACCTAATTTAAATCTAAATTTTCTCTCGGATAATCAAATTTGTGATAATGGTTGTACAGTCACTTTCTCATTCAAGAATTGTGTGGTGGAGAATCACTTATCGAAGAAAGTGATTGGTCACGATCATAGAAAAAGTAGACTATATAAAATGGATGATTTAGTTATTACCAAAGATTAAATCTTTTAATGTAGTTCATGATACTAATCTTTGGCATAAATGCCTTGGACATTTGAATATGCATACACTATCTAATTTCTTTTTGTTTAAGAAAAATGATATTCATAATTTTGATTGTAAAAAATATATCCTTGAAAAAAATGCATCTATCTTTCTTTTGGTGAAAGAAATTTTGTAATAAGTAAACCTTTTGAATTAATACATTTCGATGTTTGGGAACCTGTCTTGATTGTTTCCAAAGGAAAAGTACAATATTATATAACTTTTATAGATGATTTTACTCGTTTTACTTATATATATATATATATATATTGAGATATAAATCAGAAATATTTGAAAAATATGTGATCTTTCATAATATGATAACAAATTAATTTGATTCTTATATTAAGATTTTTAGATCCAACTCGGGAGGAGAATACTTATCAAAAGATTTTCAAATTTTTTTGAAACAAATGAAAAATGAGCTAGCAAAAAGAAAGCATAGACACATTATAAAAACATGTAGAACACTTTTAATTGCTAGTAAAGTTCGTAAGTTCTTACAGGTGGAAGCTACTCTTACTGCCGTATATCTTATTAATAAAATGCCGTCCGCCCATCTTGAAAATATTTCTCATTTTGAAAAATCGTATAATCTCTCTCCTTATTATGAAAAAGGATACAGATGTTATGACCCTATAAATGGTAAACTATATGTTTTATGGATGTGATTTTTTTTGAAGATAAATATTATCATAAAAAACTAATTTCATTGAAAGTAATAAAGAATCTTCTTCACATGATTTTTTCAACTTAGAGGATAGTGAAATTTATGATAGGATCTTGAAGATAATCTTGATGTTACTCAATATGATGTGAACTTTTTCCATTGCAATATATTAGAAAACCAAGGGATCAAAACACCTTACAGTTAGAACCTAAAATTTCAAAACCTCCTTAATGCTTTGTATCTTATGAATATTTTAAATGTCATAAGAACCTACATTTTATCATCTAGACAAGGGTATTTCGGAACGAGAGAATGCTATGCATGAAGAGTTGCATGTATGGGATAAAGCTCAAACTTGGTCAGTTGTTCTCAAGCCAAAGAATGAGAAAATTATTAGATGTAGATGGGTTTACAAAATTAAAACTCATAGTAATGATAATATAAAAAGATATAATGTTAGATTAGTAAGTAGTTAAGGGTTATGCTCAAGAACATGGAATTGATTATGATGAAACATTTGTCCCTGTTGCTAGAATGATCATTATAAGGATTCTCATAACTCTTAGTGCTAAAAAAAATTAGAACATTTTTCAACTTGATGTTAAAAATACATGCTTGAATGGAGATCTTGAAGAAGAAATTTATATGGCACCCACTGCTGGTCTTTACTGTGATTAAGGTATGTCTGCAATCTCAGAAAGCATTATATGGTATTAAACAAGCTCCTAAGACTTGGTTTGATCATTTTGAAACTTCATGCATATGCATAATTTTGTATCGTGTTACATTGACACCGCTTTGTTTGTAATAAAATATGATACAAGTATTGTTATATATATGATGATCACTAGAAGTGATGATCAAGGCATTGCACAGGTTAAACATGATTTACGGCAGGAGTTTGAAATGAAAGATCTTAGTCTTCTTAGTTACTTTTTGGGGATAGAAATTGTTATAAATAATAATATATTTTATGTCATAAACGAAATTTATAAATAAAATAATTGATAGGTGAGAGATCACTGGCAATGAACAAGTTGATACTCCAGAGATCCTTAGCACAAAGTTAAGAGCTACAGATGGAGAAAAATTGGATGACCCAACTCCCTACAAGCAAATGATATGTGCCCTAACCTATCTTACTATAACCCGACTTGATATTTCTCATGCAATGCATACAACTAGTCAATTTTAAAAAGTACCTACCACGGTACATATGAGTGTTATTATTGTTAAAGAATGTTAAAGAGTCATGTTAGAAGTAGTTTAAGTGTATTTCACATGTTATGTCGTGTTATGTCTATTTAGTATTAATTAGTAGTGATTAGGGGTAGTTTAAGAATTCAAGTTAGAAAGGGTATAAGTAGTAGTGGTTAGGGTTAAATCATAATAAGCAGTGAGGCTGGACGGGAGCATAAGGAGTAGACAAACTTTGTGTTTTTGGAGCAGCAGGTTTTGTAAGTTTTTATTGTTGATGAATGCAATTATTTTCTAATATGTATCAGAGCCTATCAGGCTGAAAATCTGCATTTTTTTCCATTGAAAAGTGTTTATATCAAGGTTGTGGAATCACTCTTGCTGAATTTCTCAGATTTAGTCATTGATTCAATGTTTAAGGTAACCACAGATTCAATCATCGTGGAACCACTCTTGCTAAATTTCTCAGATTTAATCACCATGGATCGGATTCAGTCATCGTGGAATACCATGGAATCAGATTAAGTCATCAGTGGATCAGATTCAGTCATCGCGGAATATCGTGGAATCAGATTCAGTCATCGCGGAATATCGTGGAATCAGATTCAGTCATCGTGATTTTTTTTTAAATTTTTCAGATTCAATAATTGTTGGAGGCCTTCATATATGTTATCACTGATTCATTTCATGTCATTTTTTTTGGCTCGGTAAAATAATCGTTCAAAGTTGATTGGATTTGAATACGCCCTAATTCAAATCTCGACTGTCTTGAGGATCAAGAAAGTTGAAATCGAACAGGTATTTCACCAGGGCAAATACATTGCTGGCATCGCAAAGAAGCTCAAGACATCTGCTTGATTTTCTGCGTTTGGAGATTCCATTGATAATACCAGTTTGTTTTCTTTATTGTCTGTGAACAGTTTTATTTTTTGATCAATTTGTCTGTTGAATTCTTGAGGTAACATTAATTTGAAGTTGTTTATATATGACAAGTAAAGGCAAAGGGGTTGAAAATCCTTTCTCAACTCCTGAAAATACAATGAATGAAAAGATATAGAATTTCCAGATTACAACAACAAAACTAGATGGCAAGAATTTCGTGGAATGGTTCAGATCAGTAGAATTGGCTATTATAGCAAGGGGGAGATGGGCTCACCTAATGGGTCAAACAGAGAGACCAAATATAAATGATACACAATATCTAAAATGGAGAAGAGAAGATACTCTAATTTCATCATGGTTACTTCAAGCTATGATTCCATCAATAGCAAAAATATTTATGTTTCTTGAATCTGCTTATGAAATATGGTGTGCAGTTTCTGAAGCTTATTCCAGAAAAAAGAATGTGACAAAAGAGTACGAGATATTGGAAAGAATCAGAAATTGTAAACAAGGAACTCGTTTCATAAGTGAATACTATATAGATCTGAGAGGACTTTGGGATGAACTTCTATATTATACCAATATCAAGCGTTCTTCATGTTACACTGAAAGAAACGTAAAGATTGAAAATAAAAAGGTATTCGACTTACTATGAGGTGTAAATTCAAAATTTGAGTCAATAAAACTCAATGTCTTGGGAAGAGATAAGCTACGTTCATTGGGGACAGTGTATTCATTATTGATCAGGAAAGAGGATCGAAGAAATCTTGAGAAGAATAACATTCCTGTTACAGACCAACATGCACTCCAAACAAGAGGAGAAAATTCACATTATCGTGGAAGAGGAGGATATCAAGGTCGTAGACGAGGAGGTGATAGATCCCATCTTGATGAAAAAGAAAAACTCATCTGTTCTCATTGTGGAAAATCAAGACACTCCAAAGAATATTGTTGGGAATTACATGGCAAATCGAACTATTATAAAAACAGAAATCGCTCTGCTCATTCTGCTAAGAATACTACTTCTAATATAGATGGAATGCAAGAACTTATTAAGAGAATAGAAGGACTCGAGACAAGACTATCTGAACAGTCTCAACCATCTTCCTCTCAAGCTTCAATAGCTCAGGCAACTCACACTGTGAAGGGTAACTCCTCTTATTCTAATTCAAAGACTTTGATTATTGATTTAGGTGCTACAGATCATATGGTAGTAGAATTATCGTATTTTTCAGAGTCCAGACTTCTTAAAAAACACAAGCCTATTAAGTTAGCAGATGACTCTTACTCTTATATGGTTGGATAGATAAGTGTACCCACATGTTTTGCTGATTTAATATCAGTCTATCATGTTCTCAGTTTTCCAATAAATCTACTCTCAGTAGGTTCTTTGACTCGTACCATGAATTGCAATATAACTTTTACTCCTACTGGTCCTGTATTTCAGGATCTGAAGACGGGGAAAATCTTTGGTCATGGTAGACTACAGAGGGGCTTATACATTTTGGAAGATCATCTTCAGCATTGAACTTCTTATAAAGCTTCAGTAGTAACTATTCAGGATTTAGAGATTCAACTTGCATTGTCGTCTTGGTCATTTACCTGTGTCAAAACTTCCCTATGTTCTACCTTATCTTAGAGTCAATAAACTTCAGTTTGAATATGAAGTCTGTCAACTTGGGAAACACCAAAGAACCACTTACCCATTAAGTGACTCTAGACGGTCTCAACCCTTTGAGCTTCTTCATTCAGATATTTGGGGTCCCAGTCCTATTACTTCTTTGTTTGGTTAGAGATATTTTGTTTCCTTTATTGATGATTGTACTCGCCTTACAATTATATATTTAGTGAAATCAAAGTCAAAAGTCTCGTCTATTTTTTTAATTGTACATAAATTCATTCTCACCCAATTAAATACTTCAGTGAAAATCCTTCGTTCAGACAATGGGATGGAGTACATTAGCAAGCAATTAACAAAATATTTACACACACATGGTATAGTCCATCAGACTTCTTGCTCATATACTCCTCAACAAAATGGAATCGCTGAAAGGAAAAATCGTCATATTCTAGAGGTGGTCAGGACTCTTTTATTTCAGAATAATGTTCCTAAATTCTATTGGGGAGAAGCCATTCTTACTACAGTTTACCTGATCAATAGAATGCCCAGTTCTATCCTCGAGGGTGAAAGTCCAATGAAGTGTCTTAATAAGGAATCAAAACCATTTTATATAGTTCCCCGTATCTTTGGTTGTACTTTTTTTGTACATGATCATTTACCTAATCATAATAAACTAGATCCTAAGTCTGTAATGTGTATTTTTCTTGGCTACTCTCCTAAAAGGGTTATAAATGTTATGATCCTTTAGCTAAGAAGCTATATGTTTCCATGGATATTACCTTTACAGAATTTATTCCCTATTATACTTCTCAGGGAGAGTTAACTACACCTCAGCAAATTTCTCCTTATGTCCTACCATGAACCCCTGGTGATGCCAAAGATGATACAGATGATCATAGAAATAAGATTAGTAAGTAAGAGGAGATCTTAACGTACAAGAGAGGATCAAGAAACATTATCTACTCTGAAGAAGAACCAACCCCGTATATAAGCACCAAAGATATTTCCCCTCACTCAAATCCTCAAGTGGAAGTGACAGAAGACCTAGAGATTCTTATTGTTATTCACAAGGGTAAGCGTACATGTGCATGCTATCCGATTTCTGATTATATCTCATATGCTAATACTTCTCTTAATTATTAGAACTTTGTTATAAATGCTGAGAAACATAAGATTCTTTCAAAGTTTGAAGAAGCAATCAAGTGTCATTTATGGAAAGCTACAATTGAAGAAGAACTGGATGCTCTTGTGAAAAATAATACATGGACCATCACACTCCTACCTCCTGATAGGAATATTGTAGGATGTAAGTGGGTATTTAATATTAAATATAAGGCAGATGGAACCATGGAGAGATATAAAACAAGATTGGTTGCTAAAGGATATAGTCAGTCATATGACATTGATTATACAAAAACTTTTGCTCATGTAGCTAAACTCACTTCAATAAGAATACTTCTCAGTATGGTAGCAAATTTGGATGGAATCTATGGCAATTAGATGTAAAAAATGCTTTCTTACAATGAGACTTAAATGAAGAGGTCTACATAGAACTGCCTCCAGGAATGAATATAAAAATATCTCATAATAGAGTGTGCAAACTTAATAAAACTATTTATGGGATGAAGCAGTCTCCACGAGCTTGGTTTGATAAATTCAGCAAGGCAGTTTGCAGTCTAGGATACAACAGAAGTTTCAATGATCATACAATTTTCTTCAAGAAAGGAACAAAAATATCTATTCTTGCTTTTTATGTTGATGACATAATTGTCACAGGAGATGACTTTGAAGAAATATCCAAGTTAAAAATGAATCTTCACAGATTATTTGATCTTAAAGATTTGGGTTGACTTCACTATTTTTTGGGCATAGAAGTTCTCTATTCCAATCGAGGTATCTTCCTAACTCAGTGAAAATATTTGATGGATCTTCTTGAGGAAACACGTATGCAAGAATGTAAACTTAGTGACATTCCTATGGAAGTAAATCAGAAATTGTTCAGTTGTGATAGTGAAGAGTTCACAGACATTCACAAATATCAGAAGTTGGTTGACAATCTCATATATTTGACTATTACTCATCCAGATATTACTTATACAGTTGACATTGTGAGCAGATATATGCATTCTCCTACCAAGAATCATATGGATGCAGTGTACAGAATTCTTTAATACCTCAAATCAATATCAGGAATGGGTTTACTTTATTTCAAATCTTCTAATCTAGCTATTGAACTTTATTCAGATGCAAATTGGGTTGGATCTCGAGATGATCGTAAATCGACTATAGGTTATGTTACATTACTTGGTGGTAATATTGTATATTAGAAAAGTAAAAAACAGACAGTGGTTGCCAGATCTACAGCAAAAGCATAATACAGGGCTATAGCGCAGGCCATGTGTGAAGGAAAATGGATATCTTCATTTATCAGTGAACTGGGATTTTCTTCTAATCATTCTATACCACTATACTATGACAGCAGTGCAACAATTCAGATGGCTTCCAATTTTGTGTATCATGAAAGAACTAAACACATAGAAATTGACTGTCACTTCATCAGAGAGAAGATATCTAATCAAGAATTCAAGCTGGAATATGTTCAATCTACCAAACAGAGGATTGATTTCTTAACTAAAGTTACTACCAGCAGACAATTAAATGAGACATTATCCAAGTTGGGTGTTATAAATATCCTTCACCCAACTTCAGGGGGAGTGTTAAAGAATGTTAAAGAGTCATGTTAGAAGTAATTTAAGTGTATTTCACATGTTATGTCGTGTTATGTCTATTTAATATTAATTAGTAGTTATTAGGGGTAGTTTAGGAATTCAAGTTAGAAAGGGTATAAATAGTAGTGATTAGGGTTAAATCATAATAAGCAGTGAGGCTGGACGACAACATAAGGAACAACCGAACTTTGTGTTTTTGGGGCAACAGGTTTTGTAAGTTTTTATTATTGATGAATGCAAATATTTTCTAATAATTATGAGGATCCTTCGCTATCTAAGTTGGTATATGAATAATAGGGTACTTTTAACTTCTTCTTATACTGATACTAATTAGGGTGGAGATGTCAATAACAAACATTCTATCATTATTTTTTGTATTTTACTTAAGTGAATAACTGATTTCTTGAAAGTGTAAGAAACAACAAAAGGTTTCGCTGTTATCGAGTTATAACTACTCTTGCCACAAAAATCTTATAAATCGCCCATACTCAAGGATATGGGTATCACACTACAACAATCAACTACTATATTCTACGATAACAAGAGCATCATGGACATTGCTTCCAACAATAACTTCTACGAATGAACAATGATTTTGTTCAAAAAGAATGCTTGAAGATATGTATCATCTAAGATGTAGTTGACAAATTTTTTCACCAAATCTTTGTAAGCAAGCTTATTTAATTTTTATGAGACAAACTTTCGGTATACATACCGTAAGTTTGAGTGAGGTTTGGGTTATAATAGGACACACCACTAGGGCCTGTGTTTGCATTGTGTAGCAGACAGCCAGGGCCATAAGGGCCCTAACCATCAGATTAGATAGTTGTTGGGGTTCTCCCTAGCCCCCAATAGCTAGTATTGACTATCCATTGGGAGGCAGGGAGACCCCCAACCGCTGGTGGTTGGCTGGCCCTTTCCCCCTTCTTCTCTTCCTTGTTTGTTATACATAATGCTCATAAATAAAGTATTTCTTCATCAATAAATTATGATGTTCTTGGACAACACCTTGACTAGTGTTTTGGACTTGTTCTTGACTTGAAACACCTATTCTCGGGTGTGTATGTGATTTATGGTTTAACACTTGATGATACGTGATCGGGCTACTTCCAACTATGAATGTCAACAATTATTTACCGATAGTGCTTAAACTTAAAAATAAGAAACTTATTAGGTATAGATAGGTATACAAGGTAAAAATACATAGAGATAGTACCATAGAAACACCTATTCTCGGGTGTGTATGTGACTTATGGTTTAACACTTGATGATACGTGATTGGGCTACTTCCAACTATGAATATCAACAATTATTTACCGATAGTGCTTAAACCTCAAAATAAGAAACTTATTCGGTATAGATGGGTATACAAGGTAAAAACACATAGTGACAGTATCATAGAAAGATATAAGGCTAGACTAGTAGCTAAAAAGTATAAATAATAATATAAAATATACTACGAGAAAATATTTGCTACCGTTGCTAGAATGACTACTATAAGAATTCTCGTAACCCTTAGTGCTATTAGGAAGTGAAAAATCTTTCAAACTTGATGTTAAAAATGTTACAGAATAGTGTCAGTCTATGTCTTAGTGTAGGCTATGTCATTTAGTAGTACTTAAATATAATTAAGGGTATTTTAATCTTTCAAGTTAGATAGCTTATAAATAGGTAGATTAGGGTTAAACTTGTGTTAAAGAAAGAAGGGACTGCACGGCTGCACAGGAGGGCCGACTTTGGCATTTTAGGGCAATAATGCCTCCAATCTGCCAATATCTGTAAGTTTGTTCTTGTTTCGATTAATAAAATTATTCTTATTATGGTATCAGAGCCTATGAGGGAAGAAAATCAGTTTTTCCTTTGTTAAAACGAAGAAAGACTATCGCGAAATATCTCTTTAAAGTATAAATCAGTCTGCATTCCTAGTTGAAAAGGCAGATGACAGGAAGTATTTGTGAGGAAGGAATCAACCTGTGATTTCTTCATTACGTTGCATTCATTAATCATCCTTCATTATCAAGAAGAGGCAGCAAATGACAATCTTCATTACCAAGTCAAGAGCAACGCAGTGGTTTCGTGGCCTGTTAAGAAGAAGATCTCGCATTCATTTATCAAGCAAACGATCCTCATTACCAAGTCAGCCAACGACAATCTCCCTTATCCTCTATTGTCATCTCGTCTTCTCGGCTCAATAGTCAGCGACAGTCTCCATTTAATCTACGGCAGTTATTAAAAGGCAGTCAACAATTAGGAAGGAATTAGCCTGCATACATTCTCTATTGTCATCACCACGAAAATTGTGTCTAGAGACATCATTGGTAGCAGCAACTAATCTTTATCTGCAGGAAGACTTGTCTATTTCCTGGGACATTCTACGGTGCGAATTGAGAAGCTTTGCTCCTTCGTTTGTGTTAAAACAATCAGATACATTCAATTTTGAAGTCCTTTACTCAAATTTACATATATGGCGAGTAAAGGAAAAGGAGTTCAAAATCAAACAACGATGAAAATCAAACAACGATGTTTGACCATGTTACCAATGAAAAACTAGAGCATTTTCAGATCACCATAACCAAATTAGATGGCAGAAACTACATTGAGTGGTCTAGATATGTAGAACTGGCTGTTATAACAAGAGGAGATGAGCTCATCTAATGGGTCAAACACCTAGTCCAAATGCACTTGATGCAGAATATCCAATTTGAAGAAGAGAAGACCCTTTAATATCATCTTGGTTGCTTCAGTCAATGATCTCATCGATTGCAAAGACATTCATGTTTCTCGAATCTGCTCATGAAATTTGGCGTGCAGTGTAAGAAGCGTATTCCAGGAAGAAGAATATTGCAAAAGAATATGAAATTTTGGAAAAGATAAAAAAATGTAAGCAGGGAAATCGCTCTATAAGTGAATACTATGGAGATCTTCGTGGACTTTGGGATTAACTTCTCTATTACACCAATATAAAATGTTCTTATTACACTGAGCAAAATGTTGAACTAGAAAAGAAAAAGGTATTTAACCTATTATGGGGTATAAATCCAGAATTCGAGTCAATAAAACTGAATATATTGGGGAGAGACGAACTTCCTTCACTGGAGACAGTTTACTCACTATTGATCAGAGAAGAAAATCACAGAGTCTATCATGTTTCCAATTTTCCTATAAATCTACTTTCAGTCAGTTCTTTAACTCGTACTATTACTTGTAACCTGTGTCAAAACTTCACTATGTTCTTCCTCATCTTAGAGTCGAGTCAAATAAACAACATTTTAAATGTGATGTATGTCAGCTTGGGAAACATCAAAGAACCTCTTATCTTTAAGTGACTCTAGAAGATCTCAACCTTTTGAACTCCTTCATTATGATATATGGGGTCCCAGTCCAGTTACTTCGCTTTTTGGTTATAAATACTTTGTTTCTTTTATTGATGATTGTACTCGCCTCACAATCGTTTATTTAATGAAATCAAAGTCTGAAGTATCTACTATTTTTCCAATTGTGCATAAATTTATTCTTACACAATTCAATACTTTTGTAAAAATATTACGTTTTGATAATGGGGGAGAGTAAATTGGCAGACAGTTACAAGCATATTTATACACATATGGTATTATTTATCAAACTTTCTGTCCTTATACTCCTCAACAAAATGGTATTGCTGAAAGAAAGAATCATCATATTCTGGAAGTAGCAAGGACTTTATTACTCCAAAGCAATGTTCCTAAATGTTATTAGGGAGAAGTCGTTCTTACTGTTGTTCACTTGATCAATAGGATGCCTAGTAGTGTTCTCAAAGGTGAAAGTCCAATGAAATGCCTTGATCAAAATTCAAAACCAAAAATCTAGTCTCTCGAATCTTTGGTTGCTCATGTTTTGTACATATTCATTTACCTAACCATAATAAACTTGATCCTAGATCTGTTCAATGTATTTTTTTGGGCTATTCAAATTCTTAAAAGGGCTATAAATGTTATAATCCCCTTCTTAAGAAACTATATGTATCCATGGATGTTACATTTAATGAGTCTACTCCATATTATCCTTCCCAGGGGGAGTCAATTATATCTCCGAATAATTCTCATGTTCTTCCTCTAATTTCTAGTGAGACAGAAAGTATTGCAGATGATATTGAAGAAAAATTAGATCAACCAAAAGAGATTTTGATGTATAAGAGAGGATCAAGAAAAATTGTTTATCCCCAATAAAGGACAGTTTAACATCAAGTTACCAAAGAGATTTTCCCTGACTCAGATCCTCAGTTACAAGTGACAAAATACCTAAAAATTCCTATTGCTATTCGCAAAGGTAAGCATACATGTGCATGTTATCCAATTTCTGATTATGTCTCACGCGCTAATACCTCTCAGAATTATCAGAACTTTGTTATGAATGCTAATAAACATAAGATTCCTTCAAAGTTCGAAGAAACAATAAGTGTTCTTTATGGAAAGCTGCAATTGAAGAAGAACTGAATGCTCTTTTGAAAAACAATATATGGACCATCACACAGTTACCTCCTGATAGGAATATTGTAGGATGCAAGTGGGTATTTACTATTAAATATAAGGCAGATGAAACAATGGAGAGATATAAAACAAGATTAGTTGCTAAAGGATACAATCAGTCATATGGCATTGATTATGCCGAAACTTTTACACCTGTAGCTAAACTCACTTCAATAAGAATACTTATCAATATGGCAACAAATTTGTGATGGGATCTATGGCAATTAAATATAAAAAATGCTTTCTTACAATGAGACTTAAATGAAGAGGTCTACATAGAACTGCCTCCAAGAATGAATATAAAAATGTCTGATAATAGAGTGTGCAAACTCAATAAAGCAATTTATGGGCTGAAGCAGTCTCTATGAGCTTGGTTTGATAAATTCAGCAAGGCAGTTTGCAGTCTAGGATACAGCAAAAGTTTCAATGATCATACAATTTTCTTCAAGAAATGAACCAAAATATCTATTCTTGTTGTTTATGTTGATGACATAATTGTCACAGGAGATGACTTTGAAGAAATATCCAAGTTAGAAATGAATCTTCACAGATTATTTGATCTTAAAGATTTGGGTCGACTTCACTATTTTTTGGGCATAGAAGTTCTCATTTCCAACCGAGGTATCTTGCTAACTAAACAAAAATATTTAATGGATCTTCTTGAAAAAACACATATGCTAGAATGTAAACTAGTGACACTCCTATGGAAGTAAATCAGAAATTGTTCAGTGGTGATAGTGAAGAGTTCAGAGATATTCATAAATATCAGAAGTTGGTTGGCAAGCTCATATATTTGACTATTACTCGTCTAGATATTACTTATGCAGTTGGCATTATGAGCAGATATATGTATTCTCCTACTAAGAATCATATGGATGTTGTGTATAAGATTCTTAGATATCTCAAATCAAAATTTGGCATGGGTCTACTTTATTCCAAATCTTCTAATCTAGCTATTGAACTTTATTCAGATGCAAATTGGGCTAGATCTCGAGATGATCGCAAATCGACTATAGGTTATGTTACATTACTTGGAGGGAATATTATATCGTGTAAGAGCAAAAAACAGACAGTCATTGCTAGATCTACAGCTGAAGCAGAATACAAGGTAATTGCTTAAGCCATGTGTGAAGGAAAATGGGTATCCTCATTCATAAGAGAACTTAAATTTACTCATAATCAGCCTATTTCACTATATTGTGATAGCAGTGCAGCAATCCAGATGGCTTCTAATCCTGTATATCATGAGAGAACTAAATATATAGAAATTGACTATCACTTCATCAGAGAGAAGATATCTACACATGAATTCCAGTTGGAGTATGTTCAATCAGCAAAACAGAGAGATGATTTCCTGACTAAAGCTACTACCAGTGAACAACTCAAGGAGACATTATCCAAGTTGGGCATTCTCAACATCTTTCACCCAACTTGAGGGGGAGTGTTACATAATAGTGTTAGTCTATGTCTTAGTGTAGGCTATGTCATTTAGTAGTACTTAAATATAATTAAGGGTATCTTAGTCTTTCAAGTTAGATAGCTTATAAGTAGGTAGATTAGGGTTAAACTTGTGTTAAAGAAAGAAGGGACTGCACGGCTGCACAGGAGGGCCGACTTTGGCATTTTAGGGCAGATTGGAGGAATGCTTCCAATTTGTCAATATCTGTAAGTTTGTTCTTGTTTCGATTAATGAAATTATTCTTATTAAAAAATATCTTATTGAACGGTAAACTAAATGAAGAGATATATATGATTTCTTCTCCAGTACTTATGTCTCGAAAGATCATGTTCTTAGACCAAATAGGCTTTGTATGGTTTGACAGAGAGGGCCTAAGCATTTTAAATATGGACGGATGTGGAGAGTAAGGAAGCTAGTCTTAGATAATAAGATTCGTATTGGTTCTTGAAATATCATAATATTATCCGGTAAGCTAATGGAGGTGGTTTCATATCCTATATTTATAAGAGACAAAGTGGGTTGTAGAAAAAGCAAAGGAGATTGAGGATAAGGTTTTAAATTATAGTACTTAAGAAAGAAAAAGGCTCGAAACGAAGTTGGTATTATCATAAATAAAGATTTAAAGGATAGTGTAGTAGATATACAATGATATGGTGATTGAATCATGACGTTGAAATTAGTGCTAGGAGCAAAGGTTTTGAATATACTTTGTACTTATGTACCCCAAGTAGGACTAGAAGACAGAATAAAGATGGCTTTTTGGGAGGTGTTGGAGTTGGATAAGGTGATTCAAAGAATTCCACAAAGAGAGATGATTTGTTTAGGAGGAAACTTACATAGATGTGTTACTAAAGAGACATTAGGATATAGGTATTCATGGAAACTTTGGTTTTGGAGATATAAATGAGGAAGGCTGGGAGATTTTAAATTTTGCTATGGCATTTGATCTCTTTATAGTCAATACAATCTTCAAAAAATGAGATGAACATTTAATTACTTATAAGAGTGGCTTATCACAAACATAAATTGATTATTTTGTTTATAGGAAAAAAGATAGAGCGTATTGCAAAGATTGCAAGGTAATTATAAGAAAAAGCTTAACCACCCAACATCAACTTTTAGTTATGGATTTACATATAAAAAATGGATAAAGAAGAAAAGAGTGCATTGAGCTATTTAGACTAAATGGTGGAACCTCAAAAGCGAGAAAGAAGGTATATTTAAATAGAAAGTCCTTCAATGACATGCTTAAAATTATGTTGGTATACCTTGTGATATGTGGAATAATATGGCTATACATATTAAAAAAGTGGTGAAAGATGTGTTAGGTGAATATAAGGGAGGTGTACCGGCACAAAAAGAAGCTTAGTGGTGGAGTGAAATAGTACAAAATAAAATAAAGACAAAGAGGGCCTGTTATAAATTATATTATGCTAAGAAAACTAGTGAAAGTTTAGAGGTTTATAGAAAGCAAAAAAAAGAAGTGAAAAAAGGTCGTTAGTGAAGCAAAAAACTAAAATTTGAGAAGATTTATATAAAAAACTCAACTCAAAAGAGGGTGAAAGAAATATTTTTAGGATAGCTAGGCTAGAGATTAGAAAACTAAGGATCTTAATTTTGTTAGATGTATCAAAGACGAGGATTATATATTCTAGTGGCAAATGATGATATAAAAATAGAAAAAACTAATAAGTTTTTTCATGAAGATAAAGATGTTAGTACTAGCTTAGGAGAGTTAGTTAAATCATAAAAGTATATACACCACAATTTCTACCGACGTATTAAAAGAATGAAGTCAAAAAGGCTCTTAAACGTACGAAGGGTAGTAAATCAGTAGGACCAAACAATATTCCTATAAAAGTTTAGAAAATCCTAGGAGAAACAGGAATCACTTGGCTCACAAGACTATTTAATGAAATATGAAGAAACCAAAAGATGTCCAAAAAATAGAAAGCGAGTACACTTATACTCATATACAAGAACAAGGGAGACATTCAGAATTGTGCGAATTATTGCGATATCAAGTTAATGAGCCATACTATGAAATTATGAGAAAGAATTGTCGAATGTAGATTAAGACAAGTATTGAGTACAACACGAAATCAATTTGGATTAATGTCAAGCAGATCTATTGTTGAAGCGATTCACTTTTTGAGACGTCTTATGAAAAATTTTAGAGCAAAAAGGAAAGACCTTTACATGATATTATTGATCTATAAAATCCTTACGATAGGATACCGAAGGAGGTTTTTTGAAGAACTTTGGAAAAAAGAGGTATCCCATTGATATACATAAACCTTATAAGAGATATTTATGATAGTGCAAAAACATCTGTAAGGACTCATGAAGGAATGACATCCTTCTTTAAAGTTAATATTGGTTACATCAAGGATCACTTTAAGTTCATACTTATTTATAATGGTAATTAATGAGTTAACAAAACATATTCAAGATGAAGTACTTTGGTGTGTGTTATTTACAGATGACATTGTGTTAGTGGAGGACTCTAAGGAAAAAGTTAACATAAATTTGGAATTATAGAGAAAAACATTAGAAAGTAAAGGCTTTCAACTTAGTAGAACAAAGACAAAATATATGGAATGTAAATTTTATCATTTAGCTACTTCAGAGGACATAGAAATTAAAATTCACACATATTGCATCCCTTAAAGGAAAGTTTTAAATACCTAGGTCAATTTTTCAAAGTTATGAAAGAATTGATGGAGACGTTATGCATAGAATTAGTGTATGTTGGTTAAAATGGAGAGGAGCATAAGGTATTCTTTGTGATAAGAAGATATCATTAAAGTTAAAAGGTAAATATTATAAAGCAACAATTAGACCTGTCATGTTTTATGATTCTAATTGTTGGGTAGTTAATCATCAAAATGTATAAAATATGTCTATGACAAAAATGAAGATGTTGAGATTGATGAGTGATCATAGAAGAAAAGACCATATACATAATGAGGTTATTAGAAACAAATTAGGAGTGTCACAAATAGAGGATAAAATGAGAGAATATCGTTTAAGATAGTTTGGACATATAGAAAGAAGATCAAAAGAAGAACCTCTAAGAAGGTATGAAAAACTAGATTTTAAAAGTATTAAAAGAGAAAGAGGACAATAACAAAGTGTTGGAAAGAAACAATAAAGAATGAATCTAGCTTATTGTGAGTTAACTGCTAACATAGCACATGATAGAGCTCTGTGAAAACAAAGAATCCATGTAGTCAACCCCATCTAGTATGGGAAAAGGCTTAGTTGTTATTGTTTGACACAACACTATTTGTGAGGAAATCATATGTAGATATAGTAATCCTGCTTTTGTATGCTAATCATATAATCATCAGTGGAAGTAATTGAAGATGACATATTACAAGTTAAAAGGGATTTTCACAAAGAATTTGAAATGAAAGATCTTGATTTGCTTAGTTATTTTTTGATAATTGAAATTGTGTATAATGATTGAAGATACTTTATGTCTCAGACAAAATTTGCAAGTGATATTGTTAGCAGGTCAATTCTAACTGACGAGAAGAAAATAGATACACTAGAAGTGCTTGGGACTAAATTAAGAGTAATGAATAGAGAAAAACTAGAAGATCCAATACCATACAAGAACTGATTGGAGCATTGACTTATCTTACTATCACTCACTCAAACATATCACAGGTTGTCTACACTGCAAGCCAATTTCAACAAGCTTCCATGGCTAAGGGAGTATTATTAACTTCTTCTTCCTCTCTTGATTTGACTATATATATTGATATTAACTAGGGTAAAGATATCAACAATTGACACTCCATCAGTTTTTGTATTTTTTGGGTGAGTCTTTGATCTCTTGGAGAGATAAGAAACAACATAAGGTGTCTCTAGACTATAATCCACATAAGCAAAATACCGTGTAATTGTCAGTGTTGCCGCAAAGACTTCATGGATTATAGAGGTATTGAGAGATATGGAAGTCATTCTAGAACAATCTTCTATCATGTTTCATGTTTTGTGGCAATAAAAGTGTGATGTACATAAGTAACATAACATCTAACAATACTTTTTATGAGAGAATCATGCATATCAAGATGGATTGTCACTTTGTTGGAGAATAATGTTTGAAGCATAAGCTGACCCTATGTTATGTGCCTTCCGAACAACAACTTGCATATTTCTTTACCAAGTCATTGTCAACTCCTAGGTTTCATTTTATGTTAACAAACTTTTGGTATACATACCGTAAATTTGAGAGAGGGTGTTAAAAGATTAAATATAATAGGAGACGGGCCATTAGGGCCCGTTGGACTTGGGCTAACTGGCCCGACCACTAGGACTAGGGCCAGTTAGAGATGTTAGCCCCAACTAGCCATTGGGGATGCTAACGGCTACCTCTTTCTTCTCTCTTCTTCATGTACACTATGAACAATGCTCTATGAATAGAGTTGTCCTAACACTAATTAAGTATGTTGTTTTGCAGCACCTTGACACTTGTTGGACTCCTTGATTATTTCGATATTTGACTTGTTATTTGATTTGTATTGAGCATTGAAACATCAAGCTTTTGGTGAATTGATTTTTTGGCGACTCTCTTGTACAATTGAAGATTGTTTGAGATTCCTTAAGTTGATTGAAGAATTGTTTCTTTACAATATATACATCTATGAACTTATACATACATAAATACATATTCACATGTCATCTCCAAGAATCCCACCAGAACTGTTCTTATACAGCCCATACAGGAATCACACTCCTTCTCGCTGATGTTTGAGGAGCCTACAGTTGATGGAGGGCGGAACCTGGGATCACCAGAAGCATGTTTAGCAAGATTCAGCTTCACAAAGCAAGTCCATTATAAAGCTTATTCTTAAAACAATACCGAGAATAAGATGACAGTCACAAAATCTTAGTTTGTGCCAAACCTTCTTACTACACATTTTATTTAAGAGAACAATAACTGTGGAATCTTCATACATAGCCCTCATGTGAGATTGTAGTCAAGCTTTTTCAACTATTCGTTTACAAACCATGAAATAACAGATACATTGTGAAATTCGCTCCCGGCTCCACATGCCTAGAATTATCAGAGGTAAGCAGTTGGCTGATAAGTCAATGGCCTTTCCACAAATCTTTTCATATAAATAATCCTTCATTATGGATGCCAAGTGTACCACGACCGGTAGGGGTATTACTCAGAAAAATAGTGATCTCTCGTTCGGTTTCTGCCATGCATTTCTGAAAATAATGTCAAAAACGGCACTTCCTAGGACGCTACATTGTGGCTATGTTTAGATGTTGATCTAAGACGTCTGAATTTCTTAACGTGATCATTTTTATAGGACTAAGAACGTAGGACTGGAAAAAAGTGGACAGCGCAGGCAGCTCAAGTGGTGTCAGGTCATGAAAGATAACTTTCCCCATGTATAATTTGCTTGTGTATTCTATGGCAGTTGGATCTACAGGATCAAGATAGTCTGGACTTCACAATTCCATTAATTATTCTCTGTTTCCCGTTCAAGTGGACCCAAGAACCCTTGAAAGAGTTCTAAACGACCAACATATCTGACAAGCCCAAAGGTCTTCAAATGCTAGCTGTACCAAAACTGCTATCGACTTTTCAGTGCCAAATACAGGGACAAACCCAAAGAAAGTGGCATCGGTCCTTGTCTGCACTACCACAACCACAATTGTGGATGTCTTTTATGAGGATTATTAAGCAATTACCACTTCTAATTTTCAAGCCTCAGCAGCAGTTCGGATCATCATAAACTGAAATTCAACCAAGTACCTTCTTTCCACAGCAGGTAATATCCCTATCATATTCAATGCCGTAGTTCAGTGCCAGAATACAAGTTCAGCGATTAGCTTGCTATAGTTACCACAACAATGTAATTTTTTTTCAGCGATTAGCTTGATATGGTTTTGAAGTCCGGACGGCATTTTGTGTAGATATTAGATACAAGTCTTATCATACACCTTGTTGGCTGGTATATATATCCTATTCATGTCATTAATCTCTTTTCTACTCCCCAATAGGCCAAATGTTCAAAAACAACTTATCCGTTTGTTTCATCGATTCCACATTACAAATGAACTGTTTGATCCCCAAGAACACGATACCTTCTCATAGACCGTGCTGTTTTCAGAGATTGATGTTGAAGAAGTTACCTGGACGATGGGTAGCACGCCAGTGTCCTAGAGGAGAAGCGGTTCGTAGGGCCCATGAGTTTCCGGCAGCGGCGCCGCCGAGCATGCTGATGACGATCCCAATGAGGATCTGTGGGGTTCTTGCAGAGGTTGCTCGGTCGGCTCAATGCAAGGTATATATTAAGCAAGATTCACCTTAAAAGCACTTCAAGTACCAAGTTCAACTCTTATGTCTAAACAAATTAGATAAGTTTGGGTTGTGTTATTTAATTAATTAGTTATCTTTTTTAGTTGGGTGCAAGGCAGAGTCCGAACCCAGGTATGCACACCACAGAAACTGAACTCACAACCTCCACTTATGAGTCGATTTCCTAAGCAAGCGAATCATGGATATGTTCTAATTAGTTATCAAATTGGATTATAACACAGATCTATTTTGGGGTCAAAGAACTACAAGTCTCCTAATTAGGGTGTAGACTGAAAAATTTGAAGGTCACCAGTTAAAAGGATTTGTAATTAATAACAAATTAACTGAAATTTAGAAGGAACAGATTGTTTTCACTCAATAAAAGTATTTAAAATTTTGTTACAAAAATTACTTTAAAATGTATTTTAGATGCCTGTATAGGCAATTCCACAGAGAGAGAGAGAGAGAGAGAGAGAGAGAGAGAGAGAGAGAGAAAGAGATGGCAGAAGTAGAGGAAGCGCAGCGGGAACTGACGGCAGAGGCGGGTTCGGAGGCGGCGGAGGATGTGACGGAGGCGGAGGACGGTGAGATCGTCGAGGGGTCGGGTGAGGTCGTGGAGAGGCCCATCGAGGGGGCGCAGCATCCATTGGAACACGCTTGGACCTTCTGGTTCAACAATCCCTCTCGCAAGAACCGCCAGGCCATGTGGGGCAGTTCCATCCGCGCCATCCACACGTTCTCCACCGTTGAAGAGTTCTGGTGGTGCGTCCCCTCTCTCTCTCTCTGTCTCAACACACAGACGAACACAAACTCCTCTACCCTTTTCAGGACGACTTACGTTGTCCCAGCTACTAGGTTTATCTTTCATATTCAATAGGATTCCGCGATGATGAATGTGGCTTTTGTTATCTATCGGTTCTTTTATTTTCTTAATTAAGATGATGAAAATTCTAATCCATGATGAGAGATTCCGTTCGGAGAAATTTCATCCTAATTTGTTTGTCTGTATATCTGTTTGGTAAAAAGCACTGATGCAACATGCTGAACTGGTTTTTACCCCTTCTATTTTTATATAGAGGTGTTGTTTACATGGTGATCTTTAGGTACGATTATGTGATTCGATGGAAGCATACAGTGAAGTGAAAGACCGGGAGGTGTATAAGAGTAAAGTAGTTGTGGTAATGGACCACTTTTCTAGCAGTAATTGGATTAAGCATATTAGCTGTATATGGTTTCACTGTTAAGGCCTTGTAGAGATTATTTGGGGGGCTGAAGCCCATTCTCTTAGTGATGCCAATTGCCAATATTTTTTATGTGTTGCATTCCGGAACAACCGAGATTCAAAGGCTCTTTTGGTGAATATGAGATTTATTTCATGATCGACAAGGTGCTGCTGTAGATGGTCTTTGGTCTCCTTCGGGCTTTAGGAGGTAGAGGTATCCTTGGGATTTATTGATTAATGATATGCGTAGGTTTCACTTGACGGGTACATTTGTTTCAGTCACATGCTTATGACAAGTGAAAATTTTCCTTTGTAACGCTCACAGCCACAGGTGGAACTTGTTCATGTTCGCAAAAGAAAAGGTGCTTTGAGATCCCATCTCTGGTGGACGTGTTCTGTTGATAATATTTCAGTTTTTGTGGATACTAGTTAATGCAGCTATACCTATAATTCTTTAAGGCTTTCAAATTTGGTTATAGGATGTGCATGTGATCAACAATCACTGCAAGGTGGTTGTCTAGAATAACAGCATGGATGGGAGATCCCAAAACTTGGCTTTCTCACTCTTGTTTCAGCCTTTGAATCCATTCTCCTGTGATTCAGAATCATATATAATGAACTTATCAAATCAATTGGGCACAAAAACATGACCTACGTGTTTTCCTCGGATCTCACAAAGTGTTCTTAGGATTTTTCTGAAGATTTCTGGAAAAATTTTAGGTGTCTTTGGTTTGAGATGCCAATTATGTTGTAGTATGATACGTTTGATTCCCCTACCAGTCAAAGTGTCCGAAGTTTTTGCTTTAGCTGGTAAATCTTATATTATGTACACATCATCTCTTTTGAGGAGCTTGCTTGCATGTTGCAATTCCTTTTCCATATTGTGATGTTCACATACTTCTGCGAACATTTGCGTGGATCTTTTTTAGGACTTCGGCTCTCAGTGAGGTGATCATAGTACGGATATGATGTATACAGCCACTGGGATTGGTTTTAGTGTGTAACCTTTCTATTATCACGATAAAGTAATGAATCTTGCACCTGAAGCAGTGGCATAAACAAATGCTTAATCGATATGGTCTCTACATTATCTTTTGTCAAGAGAAGGGAGTTAGCTTCCATGTCTGAATATGGGGGTAAAGTCTGTTTCATATTGCTATAAAATGGAGGTCATCAGTAATATGGTATGTTGTTCTAACTTCATATCCTGATTAATGAGAACATTATGTTCATGTCTCGCTAGACAGGCAGTCAAGTACTGTACTTGTCTTTGTGGAACACAATATCATTGATAATTCGTAGCTTACCGCTGCCATGTGTGTATGTGTTTCATCTGTCATCAAGATTCTTCATATGTGTGATATACTTTCCTCTGCACCAATAGAGAGAGAAGTATCCTTTTTTTTGTTACAATGGGGAGGCCAAAGCCAGGTATGCACACCATGGGTATCGATCTCACGTCCTTCAATTTGTGAGTCTCGACCTCTAGCCAGATGATTTAACACCTCAGAGTGCAATAGCAAGGACTACCCTGGGTTGACCTCTTTCTTCTTTTACTATACGATTAGTCTTTATTATATGATAAAAGATTACAACAACAACAACAACAGCTAAGCCTTTTCCCATACTAGACGGGGTCGGTAACATGGATTCTTTGTTTCCACAGATCCCTATCGTGTGCCATATTAGCAGTTAACTCCCAATAAGCTAGATCATTCTTTATTGTTTCTTTCCAACACTTTTGTGGTTGTCCTCTACCTCTTTTAATACTTTTCAAATTTAGTTTTTCTAACCTTCTTAAAGGTTCTTCTTTTGATCTTCTTTCTATATGTCCAAACCATCTTAAATGATGTTCTCTCATTCTATCCTCTATTGGTGTCACTCCTAATTTGTTTCTAATAACCTCATTATGTATACGGTCTTTTCTTGTATGACCACTCATCCATCTCAACATCTTCATTTTTGTCACAGATATCTTTTGTGCATTTTGATGATTAAACTGCCCAACACTCATAACCATAAAGCATGGTAGGCCTAATTGCTACTCTATAATATTTACTTTTTAACTTTAATGGTATCTTCTTATCACAAAGAATACCTCCTCTCCATTTTAACCAACCAGGCGTAACATCTCCATCAATTCTTCCATCACTCTGAAAAATTGAACCTAGGTATTTAAAACTTTCCTTTTGGGGGATGCAATGTGTGCCAATTTTAATTTCTATGTCCTTTAAAGTAACCAAATTATCAAACTTACATTCCATATATTTTGTCTTTGTTCTACTAAGTCAGAGGCCTTTGCTTTCTAATGTTTCTCTCCATAGTTCCAATTTTCTATTAACTTTTTCCTTAGACTCCTCCACTAATACAATGTCATCTGCAAATAACATACACCAAGGTACTTCATCTTGAATATGTTTTGTTAACTCATCCATCACCATTATAAATAAGTATGGACTTAAAGTTGATCCTTGATGTAACCCAATATTAACTTCAAAGAAGTTTGTCGTTCCTTCATGAGTCCTCACTCATGTTTTTGCACCATCATACATGTCTCTTATAGGGTTAATATATGTCAATGGGATACCTCTTTTTTCCAAAGTTCTCCAAAGAACCTCCCTCAGTATCCTATCATAAGCTTTTTCTAGATCAATAAATATCATGTGAAGGTCTTTCTTTTTTGCTCTAAAATGTTTCATAAGACGTCTCAAAAGGTGAATTGCTTCAATAGTAAATATGCATGGCATGAATCCAAATTGGTTCTCTGTTGTACTTAATACTTGTCTTAACCTACGCTCGATAATTCTTTCCCATAATTTCGTAGTATGGCTCATTAACTTGATACCTCGATAATTCACACAATTTTGAATGTCTCTCTTGTTCTTATATATGAGTATAAGTGTACTTGCTCTCCATTCCTCGGGCATCTTTTGGTTTTTCCATATTTCATTAAATAGTCTTGTGAACCAAGTGATTCCTATTTCTCCTAGTATTTTCCAAACTTCTATAGGAATATTATCTGGTCCTACTGATTTACCACCCTTCATATGTTTAAGAGCTTCTTTGACTTCATTCTTTTGAATACGTTGGTAGAAATTTAGTTTATATACTTTTCTGATTTGGCTAAATCTCCTAAGCTAATACTAACATCTTTATTTTCATTAAAAAGATTATAAAAATAGTTTTTAATCTATTTCTTATATCATCATTTGCCACTAGAATTTTTTCATCCTCATCTTTTATGCATTTAACATAATTAAGATCTTTAGTTTTCTTATCTCTAGCCCTAGCTATCCTAAAAATATCTCTTTCACCCTCTTTTGAGTTGAGTTTTTTATATAAGTCCTCTCAAATTTTAGCTTTTGCTTCACTCATGGCCTTTTTCACTTCTTTCTTTGCTTTCTTATAAGTCTCTAAAGTTTCACTAGTTTTTTTAGCATACTATAATTTGTAACATGCCCTGTTTGCCTTGATTTTATTTTGAACTACTTCACTCCACCACCAAGCTTCTTTTTGTGCCGGTACACCTCCCTTAGATACCCCTAACACATCTTTCGCCACTTTCCTAATATGTATAACCATATTGTTTCACATATCACAGGGTGTACCAACATAATTCTAAACATCTCCATGAAGGACTTTGTGTTTAAATATATCTTCTTTCTCACTTTTGAGGTTCAACCATTTAGTCTGAATAGCTCGATGCACTCTTTTATTCTTTGTCCATTTTTTTATTTGTAAATCCATAACTAAAAGTCGATGTTGGGTGTTAAGCTTTCTCCTGGAATTACCTTGCAATCTTTACTAACACGCTCTATCTTTTTTTCTACAAATAAAGTAATCAATTTGTGTTTGTGATAAGCCACTCTTATAAGAAATTAAATGTTCATCTCGTTTTTTGAAGATTGTATTGACTATAAAGAGATCAAATACCATAGCAAAATTTAAAATCTCCCTACCTTCCTCGTTTATATCCCCAAAACCAAAGTTTTCATGAATCCCTTGATATCCTAATGTCTCTTTACCGACATGTCTATTTAAATCTCCTCCTAAACAAATCATCTCCCTTTGTGGAATCTTTTGAAACACCTTATCTAACTCTTCCCAAAAAACTGTCTTTATACTATCTTCTAGTCCTACTTGGGGTGCGTAAGCACAAACTATATTCAAAACCTCTGCTTCTAACACTAATTTCAACATCATGATTCGATCACCATATCGTTGTATGTCTACTACACTCTCCTTTAAATCTTTATTTATGATAATACCAACTCCGTTTCGAGCCTTTTTTTTACCTAAGTACCATAATTTAAAACCTTTATCTTCTATCTCCTTTGCTTTTTCTCCAACCCATTTTGTCTCTTGTAAACATAGAATATGAATCTTTCTCCGAATCATAATATCTACCATCTCCATTAGCTTACCGAATAATGTTCTGATATTTCAAGAACCAATACGAATCTTATTATCTAGTACTAGCTTCCTCACCCTTCGCATCCGTCCATAATCTAAATGCGGAGACCCTCTCTGAAAAATTTTCACTATATTCGGGCGGCAATGTGGCAGGACTAACTTCTTTACCCACACCCGTCCATGATGTGGGAACCCTATCTGCAATTGATTCACTACATTTGGGCGAAAATGTAGTTGTCCTTGCTTACTTATTACTGCATTCGGGCTCTGCAGCATGTTGCTAGGCGGAGACGCACCAAAGCAATGCTCATAATTTTTGTAATCCATGTTATAAAAATCCGACGAAGTTTTACGATAGCTGTCGGAAGCCTAAGACAACCCTCCTCCTTTATCCGAGCTTGGGACCGGCAATGTAATGGTGATCCCTTACATGGGCGGAGTTATTATATGATAAAAGATTGCTCTTCAAAAATCCCAATTGCTGGAATGATCAGGTTCCAATTCTGGTCCAGTCAGTCCAATGCTAAGCAGTATTTATTACCCTTGCATATGATGTTGTACTGATGTCTACCATATTTATAGGACAGTGCATTTGATATATTTGATGAACTTTTCATTTCTTCTCAGTCTTTACAATAGCATACTCCCACCAAGCAAGTTGGTTGCTGGAGCGGACTTCCACTGCTTTAAGTACAAAATTGAGCCAAAGTGGGAGGATCCAGTTTGTGCCAACGGAGGGAAGTGGGGCATTAACTGTGCTAGAGGAAAAGCCGATAAATGGTGGCTATATACAGTGAGTTTCAATTAGATGCAGAGTATTAACATTTTAAATTGTTTTTAACTTTTGTCATAGCCATCACCCATTTCTTCTATTCTGTAGTTGTTGGCAATGATTGGGGAACAGTTTATTCACGGTGATGAAATTTGTGGAGCTGTTGTTAATGCTCGTTCAAAGCAAGATAAAATAGCTGTATGGACAAAGAATGCTGCAAATGAGGCTGCTCAGGTACTTTTAGTTGTTCAATGGACATATGAGGACCATTTGCTGTTTATTCTTACAATAATAGCCTTAGTTGCTATCCTGCAGTGCGTTGACTTTGTCTGTCTTTTTAAATCTCCAAAAAACTATTTATAACTTGTGCATACCGAACACTTGATTTGGACTTGAGATAAAGTCCAAACACTGTTTTATTCTCCATATGAAAGCCCTTCCAAGGACCTTGGTTTGTAATCATAATTCAGATGGGCAGGTTTGGCTGGAAATTATATGATAAGAACATAGCAGTTGATGCAATAAATTAGTTATCTACATGAAAAAACAGAGGGGACTATGGCGCTAGCCTTCTTTCTGTTCCCTGTTTAAGGTTAATTTTAGGCCTTCCGTCATGTAGCTGTTGAATTTATTAACAGCCTTAGGAGAATTATGTCGGAAAAGCCTGATGGCCATCCAGCTTCTTCTCAGATCTGACAAATTTCCAAAGTACATCCAAAGATGGATTTCTTGTGCCCAGCATCTAGCCTAATGCTTTCTTGAAGCAGATGCATATATAATGTTTGATGGTAGCTAATCTTCCTATAACTTTTTCTTTTTGTATTTTTAAATTGGTGAAGTTTTTCTGTTTTATTACTTCTTTGTCTTTATTTGCCTTTCATCTCTTGCTGTACGACGAAGCTGTCCTTCCCCCCCTTTTTGTTCTTAATCAATTCCTTTTGTGTCTGGAGATTCAGATAGAAAGTATCTGTTGAGATGCTTTAAAGTGATGTTCTTTTTACAACAGATCCATGATTTTTGACGATTACATATTTGTTACATCCTGTTTAGCACACAGTTGTATTCCCTCTGGAGCTTCTTCAATCCATATCTACTCTACTTGCATAGCAGACTCCGGTCTTTGCTAAGGCATGTACACACAGGGTTAGTGAATAAGTAATTTGTCTGATAATGATCAAGGAATACCAGTCTGTCCGCTAAATAGGAGCAGCCAAAATTACCCCCTCATGATCTCTGATAACAGCCACTGTGCTACCTTACCATTTTAAAGCAGCTTGCTTGCGGTGTGTTTCATCTAGCTGCTCCTTCAATTTCCTGATATACCTTGCCCTGCATGTTATGATTATTAGATTGTTGATCTTTCTTTTCTTGTACTCTTCCATGAGTTGGAGAGCTTTGCTTAGAATCTCTTCTGTTGTGGTTGTGCTGTTCTGGCAAATGCTATTATTTTGGTTCACCAAAACCAAATTCCTTGAATATTCATGCTGAAAATTTCCATCACCTCTATGCTTGCTGATTCCCACAGCTTCTGTATCATCTCCCCAAAGGGTACTCCTTTAATTTCTTTTGTATTTCGGCTCAGAGGAGAAATAAACTAAAGCTTTTGTAGCTACAGACAGTCCCTTATCGCATGCTCCTCTGTTTCTTCCTCATTTGAAAACCTTGGACAGACAACTGGGCATGTAATACTATGTTTGGTGAGATTTGCTCGAGTAGGTGGCCCTGATTTAGTGTGTACCACATCAGGTTCCTTCTGCATGGAATTTGTAAAGCCCATAGATGCTTCCACTTGAGTCTCTCTCCCCTATCCTGATAACTTGACCTGGCCCTGGTCAAAGAGCTTTTTTAATATGATAATAGACTGACTTGGTCACATATGCCTCATCATTTGTTTTGTTGTTTGTTGTTGACTTCATGGTTTGAATCCTTCTTTATTGGGAACCCATCCATCTTTCCAAATAAGCATCATTGATCCATTGTTAAAATGTAAGTGGGACTGGGCCAGTAGGGCCCAACAGGTGGTCACTTAGGGACTGAGCCTCAAGGGCCAGTTCCCCTCCCAATGACTACAAATACTTGGTATACGAGCCAAACCAAATATCAAACAATAAGTCAAGATAACATGAAAAGCTCTAATTTTATTCATTAGACATCTCTTCTATTTATAGAGGTATTTACAAGAGAGAAAGGGAGAACTAAATTGGACATCTTTTCTTGACTTATTGATTGATATTTGGTTTGGCTCTTTGGTGATTATCTTGTTGAAGATCCTTCGGGATAATTTGTGTTTAAGTTTGTGGATTACTTTGACAAGATATTGACGACATTTTTACATGATATTAGAGCCGGAAGAGTTTGATTAAAGTTGCATTGGGATTCGTATCAATTCTCAAAATTTGAAAATTGTTTGAATCAAGGCACTTTTCATCTTTTATATTATTATTGAGAAGAATGGAAGATAAAGTGAGCTTTCATTACTTGTTGGTACTCTACTCTTATCCAAGTTGGGTACGAACCATGAAAAATTATTTTATTTCGAAAGATTATTGGGATTATATTTATGGTACCATCAAAGAATCCAAATGGATGGAGGAAGAATGTGATGATTTTCTAAAATTACAAGAAAGACACAAACAAGAATTTAAAAAATGGGAGAAGTACACACCAAAATCACTTAGATTATTGGCTAAATGTGGATGAGAAGCTTTATAGTTGGATTAGTATTTTCGGCTTTTCAAACTTGGGAATATCTTATAAAACTGTTTCTCAAGACAATTTTGTCTTTCAAATAAACTTAAAAGAAAAATGATAATGCTCAAATAAGGTTTCATGAGCATTAAGGATTATCATAATGAATTTTTCAACCTTTGGAACCAACTTAGAAGCTTTGACAAATTTGGAAAACTCCAATATATGAATGAGTTCAAAGAGTATATTGATAATCAATATTTTTTTTATAAGGGGATTGAGAGATGAGTTTGAAAATATTAGATCAAACTTGATTCGTAGAAAACAAAGACCCAAAAGCTATGAGATTTTGGTCGATTTAGTTATGGAGGAAACTAGATTGGGAAATATTAGAGACCAAAAAGAAGTTCTTCTTGCTATGTTTAGACCCGAAAATTATTTGAGAACCTACAAACTTCCACATATAAAAGCTTAATGGGCAAATCAAGAGTAATGTAGTGTTTTGACCTAACAAGAGTACAATTTACCATTATTACAAGTAAAATGGGGATATCAAGACTTTGTATCCTCTCTTATCGAGGTGGTTCCTCCATGTTGTTGTCATTGATCACAAGGAAGAAGTGTTACCATCGAAGATCAAGGCTTATATTGAAGAAATGCTACCCATGGGCCCTATGAACCACTTCTCCTCTAGGACAATGGTGTGCTACCCCCATGTTGCTGCCATTGATCACAAGTCAATACTATCTTCTTCCAAAGGTCAAAGTATGTCATAGTTTTTAGATTCCGGTACTTCTTTTCATATGACTACAAAACAACAACAACAACTAAGCCTTTTCCCATACTAGACGGGGTTGGCTACATGCATTCTTTGTTTCCACAGATCCCTATCGTGTGCCATGTTAGCAGTTAACTCCCAATAAGCTAGATCATTCTGTATTGTTTCTTTCCAACACTTTTGTGGTCATCCTCTACCTCTTTTAATACTTTCCAAATTTAGTTTTTCTAACATTCTTATAGGTTCTTCTTTTGATCTTCTTTCTATATGTCCAAACCATCTTAAATAATATTCTCTCATTTTATCCTCTATTGGTGTCACTCCTAATTTGTTTCTAATAACCTCATTATGTATACGGTCTTTTCTTGTATGACCACTCATCCATCTCAACATCTTCATTTCTGTCACAGACATCTTTTGTACATGTTGATGATTAACTGTCCAACACTCAGAATCATAAAACATGGCAGGCCTAATTGCTGCTCTATATTATTTACCTTTTACCTTTAATGGTATCTTCTTATCACAAAGAATACCTGATGCTCCTCTCCATTTTAACCAACCACTATTAATTCTAAGCGTAACATCTCCATCAATTCTTCCATCACTCTGAAAAAGTGACCCTAGGTATTTAAAACTTTCCTTTTGGGGGATGCAATGTGTGCCAATTTTAATTTTTATGTCCTCTGAAGTAACCAAATTATCAAACTTACATTCTATATATTCTTTCTTTGTTCTACTAAGTCGGAGGCCTTTGCTTTCTAATGTTTCTCTCCATAGTTCCAAATTTTTATTAACTTTTTCCTTAGACTCTTCCACTAATACAATGTCATATGCAAATAACATACACCAAGGTACTTCATCTTGAATATGTTTTGTTAACTCATCCATCACCATTATAAATAAGTATGGACTTAAAGTTGATCCTTGATGTAACCCAATATTAACTTCAAAGAAGTTTGTCGTTCCTTCATGAGTCCGCACACATGTTTTTGCACCATCATACATGTCTCTTATAGGGTTAGTATATGTTAATGGGATGCTTCTTTTTTCCAAAGTTCTCTAAAGAATCTCCCTCAGTATCCTATCATAAGCTTTTTCTACTCATGTGAAGGTCTTTCTTGTTTGCTCTAAAATGTTTCATAAGACGTCTCAAAAGGTGAATCGCTTTAATAGTAGATATGTCTGGCATGAATCGAAATTGGTTCTCTGTTGTACTTAATACTTGTCTTAATCTACGTTCGATAATTCTTTCCCAACCCATATGTGGATTTGGATTTGGATTTGGATCCAGAGATCCAATCCAATATCCATATCCATGGCCCACATCACCTTCTCATAAATGGAGGTGGGGCCCACTTAAAATTCACGTGGGATATTGGGCATGAGAGAGAGTGGGATGGAAAATATCAAGAGTGTTGTAATTAAGCTTGACTTGTGTGTCAAGTTTGGGGTTAATCATGTGGGTTAGCCTAATTGAGTGGGTTTAAGCTTGTAATTAGCCAAAACCCAACCTAGGGCTGCACCAACATGAGGTGGTTAAGGTCTATGGGCCATGCAACATGGAAGGATACAAGATATTCTATTATGGTTGATGGTTAGACTGATGGTCGCGTAGAACTTTCGTAAACTTTCTAGTCTATTGTCCCAAAGGCACACTGATTTTGAAATCATATGACTTGTCCCATATTGATAAAACTACAGATAATTTATTCCCTATTTTCGAGAAAGTTGTTGAGGAAGTAGGTGTTTCAAATGTTCAATTCATTACTAATAATGTTGCAAATTTTAGAGCAGCTAGTAAGATATTTAAGGCAAACCATTCATCCTTAGTATGGACTTCATGTATTGCACATTACATAGACTTAATGCTTGAAGATTTAAGTGCAATTTATGAAATAAGAGAGACTATAGATGCATGCAAAAATGTTACAAAGTTAATTTATAATCATTCTTCTGTATTGCATTTGATGTGAATCCATATAGGTGGTAATTCACACAATTTTGAATGTCTCTCTTGTTCTTATATATGGGTATAAGTGTACTTGCTCTCCATTCCTCGGGCATCTTTTAGTTTTTTCATATTTCATTAAATAGTCTTGTGAGCCAAGAGATTCCTATTTATCCTAGTATTTTCCAAACTTCTATAGGAATATTATATGGTCCTACTGATTTACCACCCTTCGTATGTTTAAGAGTCTCTTTGACTTCGTTCTTTTGAATACATCGGTAGAAATTGTGGTTTATATACTTTTCTGATTCTTTTCATATGACTAATGAATATAAATTGTTAGACAGATGCACACAAGCTATAGCACAAGTATTTATGGCCGATGGAACTAAACTTGATGTTTAAGAAATTTAAAATTTAAAAGTGATTCTTTTAAAATACCCCAATTATGTTTTATACCAAAATTAAATCTTAATCTTCTCTCAGTTTCTTAAATTTGTAGTAATGATTGCATTATTACCTTCTCACTAAATGGATATACGGTATAAAACCATGTGTCGAAGAAGGTGATTGTGAAAGGACATAGAGAAGGAGGTCTCTACGCCATGGATAATTTGGTTATGTCAAATTTTGGAACATGTGGGATTACTTGTAATGATTTTGGGCTTTGGCATAAAAGATAGGGGCACATTAATGTAAATAAAATGTACAATTACGTATGAATAAAGATCAATGAAAATAATGATTTCATTTGTAAAGATTATATTTTTGGCAAAACACACTATATACTATTTGGTGATAGAACATTTATAAAAAACAAGGCATTTGAATTAGTACACTCTGATGTTTGGAATCTACTCTCATAACCTCAAAAGGAGGAGTGACTTACTATGTTATTTTTGTAGATGACTTCACTTGACACTATATTTTTTGAGATATAAATCAAAAGTTTTTAAATATTTCTTGATTTTTCACAATATAATCAAGACCCAATTTGAAACAAATATTAAAATCTTAAGAATTGATTCCAGAGGTGAATATCTCTCAAATGACTTCAAAAACTATATCAAAGAAAATGAAATTTGGCACAACAAATCTTGCACCAAAACCCACAATAAAATGGCTTAGCCAAAAGAAAACATAGACATATTATTGAAACTACTAGAACTTTGTTAAAATTTCTAAACATTTATAGGCCAAAGCCGCTCTAACATCCGTATATTTGATATATAGAATTCCATCATCCAAACATGAAAAGTGTTCTTCTATAAAAAAAATATTTTCTAATAATCTTTGTTATGATGGGTTAAAATTTTTGAGTGTAAATGTTATATTTATACCTATAAAAATAATAAATTAAGTTTCAAGGTCATTTAATGTGTGTTTCTTGGATATGGTATTGATAAAAAGGGGTATAACTGTTATGATCCAAAAGAAGATAAACTCTATGTGTCTAGAGATGTCAAATTCGTTGAAGATGAATGTTAGTGCGCGCACGAAATGAATCTTAAAACACAGAAGAAAGTTATACATTTTAGATGAAATATCGTATGAAAGGTTAGATAAGAATAAGAAAGTACAAGAAGATAGCATGGCTCAACTAGAAGATGAATCTAGAAACCTTGTAACAAGAGAACATGTGTTGACATGTGGCTGTCAGGATGAATGAAGAAGTACAATCAATATGATCAAACAAAAAATAACTTAGAATGGAGGAAAGTTATGAATGTTGAATTAGAAGCTCTAGAAAGAAATTGTACTTGGGATATTGTTTTGAAACCCAACGAAAAGAAAATTATTAGTTGTAGATGGGTCTATAAGGTTAAAACTCATAGTGATGCTTCTATTGAAAGGTATAAAGAAAGACTTGTTGCTAAGAGATATTACCAAGAATATGGGGTTGATTATAAAGAAACATTTGTGTCAGTTGCACATATGATTACTATTCGTATTTTAATTTTTATTTATATAATTAAAGAATGGGATATATATCAATTGGATATTAAAAATGCTTTTTTGAATGGAAACCTTAGTGAAGAAATCTATATGGCTCCCCCTTCAGGATTCATTGTTCCAAGTAACTATATTCTTAAACTAAAATAGCTTTATATGGACTCAAACGAGCTCATAAGGTTTGATTTGATAGATTTGAGTACTTTATGCATGCATGAAATTTTCACTTTATATTGACATTGTTTTATTTGTGAGAAAAAATGGAGCAGGTATTATGATTTTACTCCTCTATATAGATGATATGATCATCACTTCCACTGATGAAAATGGGATATTACAAATAAAAAGAGATTTGCATAAAGAATTTAAAATGAAAGATCTTGGACTTCTTAGTTATTTTTTGGAAATAGAAATAACCCATAATAACAGAGGCTACTTTATGTCACAAACAAAGTTTGCTAGTCATATTGTTAAGAGGTCATGATTGACACATGAAAAGAAAGTAAGCATCTCCAAGGTAATGGGGACAAGCTGAGGATTACATATGGGAAAAGTTAGAGGATCCCACTCTCTATGGATAGATGATAGGAGTCTTACGTATCTTACCATCACTCGACCAGACATAGCACACACAGTACATGTGACAAACTAGTTTCAACAAGTCCCCACGAGTGTATATATGAGTGTGATACTGTGGATTGTAAGATACATAAAAGATATACCTGAAAGCAATATCATTATAACCTCATCTTCTTTTAAATTAACTGCTTATATTGATGTTGATGGGGTGGGGATGTTAATGGTAGACATTCTACCACGGGATTTTATGTGTTTTTAGGTGATTCTCTAATTTCTTGAAGGTGTAAAAGGTAATAGAAGGTGTCTTTATCTTTTACAAAAACAGAATATAGAGTCATGACCACCACAACTATTGAGATATCTTGGATCACTGAACTCCTAGCAAACATGGAGGTTACCTTGGAGGACTCAACATATGGTCACTTAGGGATTGAGCCTCTAGTTCCCCTCTAAACGGCTACAACAATTAGCCATTGGGATACTCCCACCGGCTAGTTGTTTAGTTGGGAGCATATCTCCCTCTCTCTCATGGAAATTTAGCTCTCTCTTTCTCTCTTGTAAATACCTCTATAAATAGAGGAGATGTCTAATGAATAAAATTAGAGCTTTTCATACTCTCTTGACTTGTTGTTTGATATTTGGTTTAACTTGTATACCAAGAATTTGATGATTTGGCTTGTGAAGATCCTTTGAGATAATTTGTGTTTGAGTTTGTGGATTACTTTGACAAGATATTGGCGACGTTTTTACACTCCAATATGCCATAACCAGCTAGCCTTCAATACCCGAACAACTGACCAACGTGTAACTTGGTGTATATCCCAACTTTGCTTATAAAAATTTGCTTGAGGGAAGTATTTGGCCTTGATAATCTTTGTCATGAGTGAATTTGGATAAGCCATTAGACGCCAACATTGTTTAGCAAGTAGTGCTTGGTTGAACACTTCATACATCCGAAACCCCAAATGGCCACAAGCTTTAGTATCGGTGAGCCATGACTATCTAATCATATGAAGTCTCTTCTCCCCTTGCTTACTTCAAAAACCGCTGATGAGTGATTTGATGTGTTGACATGTGGCTTTTGAGATTCTAAAGCAGCCCGTAATGTAGTTCGGGATGTCTTGGACCACATCTTTCACGAGGACCTCCTTCCTGCCTTGAGATAAACACTTTTCCTTCCATCATTTTAGCTTTTTCCACATCCTTTCTTATACAAAGGCAAAAAGTTTCTTTTTTGAGCGCCCCACAAATGTTGGGATTTCCAAATGTTTTGAATGGTTGCCCCATTACTCTAACACCGACACAATATTGAAGCTCATCCCTTCTTCTATTTGGAACATTTCGGCTGAAAGTAATTTCCAGTTCTCCAAATTGACTCGTTGTCCTGAGGCTTGTTGGTACATGTGAAGGACCTTCTTGATAGTCTCAATCTCCTTTGTTGCTTGTGCAAATAAAATGCTATCATCTGTGAAGAGATGGGAGATCTCTGGTGCTCCTCTTGCTATTGTGATTCCATGAAGATTTGCTTCATTTTGTTCCTTAAGGATGAGATGTGGAAGGACTAGGTTTGTTGGTACACACACTCACATGCTCTTGGAAACCTTTGCAGAGGCACTAGGTTTCCAGATTGGGCTTCCTTTAAAGTGATGATACTGCCTCAAGAATTACTCAGTATCTAACTGTGCAGAAGCAGAATTTACATTTGGTTATTCCTTTTGGCATAATGTTATTCTTAAATTCTGAATCTTGTATATGAATGCATATTGATGTTCATATGATGTGAATCTTTATTGCTTTCTGTACAGACTCCATTGATGTACTTGAGTATTTTCTCTCTCCAAGATAGATGATGTCAGTCTTAATGTCACGTGAATTTGGAAAGAATAAGAAGTTGAGACATGTGTAGCATGTAGAGTTCTAGAACATGATTACTATCTATGAATTAAAACTGTACACCATGTAGAACACTAATATTTTAAGTGGATCATATGCCATGAACAAGTGGTAAATCCTTTCATAAATCAATGGGAACAAGTTCGAAAAATGGGTTACCATTCATAGCCCTTGCAAGATGTTAAGATATAGGAGTTTCGAAAGGCAGTGGTTTTCCTAAACATCCCTGTACTTTTACACTAGTATCCCAGGCAACATTTACAAGAGAACTGAAGTATGGCAACTACTAGTGCCTCAAGCATCTTTTTATCAATTGTAACTGGTGACTTCTTGTTGCAGCGTATATGTACTAACATGCTTCACAGACTCCTACCCCTCACTTGCTGTATTTCATCTCGATTTCTCAGCACATTCGTTCTGTTATGGTGTCTAGAAGGACTGTCATTTAGCAAACCATCTAGGGACAGGGTTTTGTTTTGAGTTGGGTCGAGGTCCTTTATATCAGTTAAGGCTTCTGTTGTTTTTCTGGTGAGAAAGTGGGCTTCCAATGAAAATGAGATACAGAACGTTAAAGAATTAAGTATATGGCAATAGAATAAAACATGTATTCAAGTTCCCTCTAACTTTTGCTTGAGCAAAAGAACTTTAGCCATGTAAAATCGGTGGATCTATAGCTAGATAATGGGGATTGACAAGATCTGGTCTTCTATGGTGCCATGGGAATCTAGGAGCAGGTCCTGAAGAGCAGATTTATGATTTATTACATATGTATCCAACTCAGGCCACCTATGGGAAGACAAACTCATAAGGAATTTCAAAAGTCAAACGGACTGCACTGAGTGAACTCTCCCAAGTTTTCCCATTCTTTTTGTTCCAGTTGATAGAACTGTTAGGCGTCAGCCTCACAAACCAAAGTTCTGGTACTTTCTTCTTTTCCCTTAACTTTGTAAGGCAGTAGCTAAATGCCATCTGTTGCTCGAACCCAGTTGGATCATATATATTCTGCAAACAGTTGCAACTCCAAGTAGTTGCAAGACACTTTCTTCTGCTATAGCAGAGTGCATCTGCTGGCATGTGACTAGCCCTTCAGGCAAGTTGTTGGCAGACTTCACCAGCTGAGATCAAATTTTTTTTGAGTTCTAGATAATAGATCCAGTCGTTGAGTGGCTTGCTTTGGAAATCATGCTCTATAAAGACCAAGATGGCCAACTGACTGCCGTTGAAACTATAACATCTATTCTTCTCACCCACTGAACTTTTGACTTGGTGAGCATATAATGTAAGCTAGCAGCTACTAGTCAATTTCATTAGATTGATTTGTTCTTCTAGGCCTTCAACTATCCTTCACCAAACTGTTGGGAAAATTACCAAAAGAAGCAGAATGTTCAAACTAGTCAGGCAGTTTATTATTGTTTATATCATCCAGAAATTTAAGGAATTTGCTGTTGTTGTTGCTTAATTTGTTTCTTCATGGAAAAAAAGGTGTTTTGCTAGTAGCTGCTGTTCTTTTCCTCGTTCAATTAATGATACTAACAAAACCATCACAGATGTCTGTGATTCCATATATGTCAAACTCAGATGTCTGGATGATCATTTTGGATTCCATCTTAATGCAGGTTAGCATTGGAAAACAGTGGAAGGAGTTGCTAGATTATAATGAGACAATCGGCTTCATAGTTCATGTGAGTGATTCATGGTTTGTCGCAATTGTTTCAATATTAATTGGCTAGAAAGCCTAGAATCGGTATAGATGAATACATTCAGCTGGCACCACTCCTGCTCTTTTTTGCGTCCTATCCTCTGGCTCAGTTCATGAATTTGGAAGTAGCTCACAATCTCAGATCGTTCACATGGAACTAGTCATATCAAATCTCTCTCTCTCTCTCTCTCTCTCTCTCTCTCTCTCTCTCTCTCTCTCTCTCTCTCTCTCGTGCACACACACTGAGTACTAGCTTCACGGGCCTGCTTCCTAATATCTTTATGTTCTGTTGATTTCAGGATGATGCAAAGAAACTGGACAGGATGGCTAAAAATCGTTACACCGCATAATCCGAAGTGCCATGTTTTCGAGATGCAATGTAATCTTGTTTCCTGATTATGTAGCTGAGTTGGACATGTTGGCTAACTTGAATATGTTCAAGACGTTCTATATTCTCATCAAACTTCACATAATACAGAAGATTTTGCAGTTGGTTACCAAGTGGTTCATGGATTTCGGCAGCACCTCCTGCAGCCACTCAGTCAACACCACCAGATCACAATGGTTTGTCTCCCGAGTCGAACCCCTGTAGTAATTCTATAGTCTGATTAGAAAATTGTGCCCAGTGCCATAGTCTGGAATGCTTGGAATTGGAAATCGGAGGGAGTTTCGACCTGCAGACTTTTGTAAGGATTGGATGCTCTCAGACGCTAAATTTTCTCATTGGGACGTCGTGCCAATGGCAGATCTATATTGAGGGCAAAGCCTAACAAGCATGGACCCTGGGGAATCAAACTCCTTACCAAAAGTTAGAGGGTCCTGTCAGGTGAACTAACGCTCTGGTGCCGTAAAGGCCCCATAGAATTGAGCAAGCATTCTATATAGCATGCGTAAAACATTTTTGGAGCCTATACGATCGGACTCTGTCACAGTTCTAGATTTGAGCCTTTAGCTAATATTATGTATAAATGCCATAATCAGGCATGATCATATGTTGTTTTTGGATTCTTATTGTATCTGGAATGTGAACATTAATCTAATCCAGATATGACTGTAGATAGGTATCCTTTTAGTTATTGGATCAAACAAATCCAGCTTCCTCAGATTCCATTAACATCTCCCATCTGTCATCGGGTGTAGACATGACTGGTTTGGAACCAGGCTGACGGTTTCAACTGGAATTGGCCCGGGCCAGGAATCCGAACTGGGGGGCACCTGGTTTCATTCCAATTCCCTCTTCTGGAGCCGGCCAACTCTACAGTCAACCACTCGACCACTTATCTGCTCTGCTTTCGGAATATGACAATGTTCATGGAAATGTATATATTCTGTTCTCGAGTCAATCCATAACCGGATTTTAAGAAAAGTATCTGGGACACCTTAATGAGAAACTTCCAAGTCCTACCTAATAGCACTGAGGTCAAAGTTGAGCTCTCCAAATCTTAAATGGATTCCAGCGTAACTTGTGTGGAACTGGAAATGTACTAGAACCGGAACTGATGGTTGAAACCGCCAGTTCAATTTTTTGTTTTGTTTGTAGATTTTATTTTTTTCAAATATTTAACAGTTCGGGATTGAAACTGGAATCGAAACCTGCTCAGTCACGATTCAGTTCTAGAACCGGTGGCTTGGAACAATTGGTAGCTGGAACTAGCCACGTCCAATACGATGCATCTTGACAATTATTCTTCCGTGCAGTGCAGATGCAACAATAACAACATTTTAGTACGGGCCGAACAATTGGTTTCACATCCGACTTGCCGAAATTTGTTAAAAAGAGCACTCTATGCATTAAATTTTTGGTAGAGGGAACTGTAATCGAGTACACATGATATTTTGCCACGTCAATAATGTCAAGGAATGGAAATAAGAGCGGTACCTGCATCCCCACTTCTATGGAGATTGTGCGCGTAGAGGACACAAAGCCTAAGCAACCTTGAAAGAAGCCACCCAAAGAAAAATCCAGATGCATGAAGGGCACAGGATGCAAAAACTATCTGTTGTCCAGTCATGAGGATAGCCGACGCATTTTGAGCAATAGCACTAGCGCAGAGAATGGCAACAGTTGAAACGGCTATAAGTGGCATGAACGGGGACAGTATCCTAACAAAACCATGGCAGTTTTGGTTCAGGATAGCACCAATTAGGACAGGAGCAAGCACAACCTACACCAAGTAATAACCAATTCAGCAGTCCGTAGATAGCTTGCAAATGGATAACAGTCTGTCACAAACACTTCAACCAGAATGCTGCACGTCTCCGACACTTTGACACCCACACTTCACCCATGTCCGACTCAACACTCTCTTTTAAATATTTTTTGGTACATCACCAAGACAAATCATGAATATTGACAGTTTATTTCTTTAGTAGTGAATTGATTAAGAAAATAATATGTTCTTTAGTTTTCTGAGACAGTTATCAATTATGTCATAATAACATATAAGTTGCTTATATTTTGGATGTCCCTGCACCCATGTGAAAAGGAGGAACTGTTAAAATGAGAAAAAGAAACTGCGGATGCATAATTGTATATAAGGAAGTCCAAGATTAATACTTGAAAGGTCGACAAGAAAAGTCCGGCAGCGTCAACAGGAACATACTGCCCAGCTAGTTTTGCAGTGAGTAAAGGAGTCAACACCTGCAATTGAATTGTTTAAGCTTTTGACACCGGGAAATAGGAAATTAAATGCGACAAAAAAAAAGGTGAACCATGAAGCTCTCTAGTACCACAGCAAACATTGTGCTTGCTGCAGTCATCAGAACAGATAGCGCCACATTTCCACTTCAAGACAAACAGAAAGGTCCATGATGCATCCATATGCTTTAGAAACCAGAAGAGTGAATTGCAGTTGTATTCCACAAACCGTGCTAAATATGTAACAATGTTATTGTTACTAGCGGTTCCTGGAAAAAAACAATAGCAGTCATATAAGACAAAAAAGAAATGGTAGAACAGGTTTGTAAAAGAAAAAATATATGTATGTATGTATGTATGTATGTATATATATATATATATATATATATATATATATATATATATATATATATATATATACATGTATGGGGCACAAACCTTGGTGCTTGTAAATAGGACTTACTTAATTATCATAATACCTCCCGGACAACAAGCAACCAATATAAGGCCTGCGGTATAATGAGAAGGCAACCCAAGAAGCCTGCTTATGGCTGCACCCGAAAACGGCATCACCTAGAAAGAGTTTAATAGTGCTCTCACAATTATGTTCACCAATACCAAAGGCAAAAACATGTCAATATACCAATCCCATAAATTATAAGAATGTTGAAAACTTCAAATAAGACAAAGCAACTAGCAAAACCCACAAGAATTGAAGAGCCCAGAGAAAGAATTTACACCATGTACCAAGATAGAAGATTTCATCCATCTGAAAGGAAGGTCAAACATATAATTGAAGACTAAGTAGAATAATTTAAGCCTCTATCCAGAAGTTGAATATTTGAAAGGAAAACTCGATCCAGCAATGAACAAGGATTTGGAAGCATCAGAAATTTGTCGAATCCATGATGATGACCAGCAGTTGTTTGAGCTCCATGTCAGGGTTCCAACCCAGAGTTGGGCTTTCCATGATGACTACCACCAGCCAAATGTTGATCAAACAATTTACTGGAGTCACTAAAAGATCTCCTCCACTCTGTTATATGCAGCCTAATCACTAATGACACCAAGGGCTTGGAAAGTTCACCATTCAACAATTCGCTCTAGCAAGTGACTAAGGGACAGCTGACTTGCTTAATTAATTCCCCTTACAAAACCTAACGAGTTAGAGGAACCAAATGGCAGTCTAATGACAGCGCAATTTTCTTTTGTTTTTTCCATTTGAACTCTGAATTTCATTCTCTATTGGAGAATGCTGCACGAAAATGATGAGCTTTGTTAAATAATAACAACACAAAGGAATAAAGTAGTAGCATAACACTGATGTTATTAATGGCAATGTCGCTATGTGCTGATTTCCATTGAAGATGCAATCTGGATTCTGGATAAACGGGGAGACATCCAGTATAGAAACATTAAAGCATTACGTGAGCTAAATCATAACGTGCTAACAAAATCTGATGGGGACTTTCTTGCAAAAGGAGGTGGTGAAGCACCCGCACAGATCTATTGCCCCATAACCTATCAGGCCCATGGAGTAGCTTTTATTTGATAGGCTAGAAAGATATAAGCTTGCCAACCTTGTGGAAATTTCCTCCTTCAAGAGAGGGAAACCATTCAGTTGGATTTCATTGGTTAAGCACAAGATTGATCAAGCATCAAATATAAGGTGCCTTTGCCCATTATGCAGATGACACGACTATTAAGTGGCACAAACATTTTTAAATAGTATGTTGGAACTCCACGCTAAAGTCATCTACGTTAGTATCTTGGAACTCCACGCTAAAGTCATCTGCCCAAAGCTTTAGAAATTTCATCCTTAAGCTCCGCTTTGAGAATGACAACTCTGAATCATCAAGCTGGAAGCCTGCTTTAATAGCAATGCCAAGTTTGGGCATTTAAGCGATTTGGTTGTTGAAACCCTATTCTCTTGTAGTAATGGTGAAAAGTTCAAGTGCATAAAGAGCTATGCATAAAACTATAATAGCTCGAAGACGGATGCCTGTGTGATTCTTTTGAAAGAGGAGGGTATCATCCTAGGGATCCAACGGCTTAGTTCCTAGGGAGGGGGCAGTATTAGACTTCAAAGCCCTCCTCTGACTATGAAGTTCAACCACACAAATGAAAGAAATGGAATCTGAAGTCCATCTAGACTCCTCTCAGTGACACTAAACGTCCAAAACTAAGGAGATAGCGATTGGGCGGATGCGAAACATTAACATTTGTAGATTTACAGTTCAGGCAGCTACAAGACCCCCCATATCGTGCAAGTTAATTCATCTTCATTTGAATATCAACATGAAACAAAAGTAGATTTATTTGCTAGACGACAGCTTATCATCCTCACTAATGCCTTGCATCAACATTTAGAAATGCTGAAATATGTCGCCCAAATTTCATATGGAATTAGTCATGGAAGTGAACAACGCTTGTCTGAATAAACAGAATTTTCCGTGTGTCCGAAAAAGCAATCAGTAGTTACTTTCTCAAAAGGCCCTTAACTACGAAAGGAGTTGTCTTTAGGTTGCTTGTTAAGAACAACCTATACCACTTCTCATTCCGCTTATCTATTCTCACAATTCCTTAGATCGTTGTTACATAATTCTATGTGATCTGAACTCTTTCCAAGTCGCAAAAGTGTGAAAAAATTGTCGAAAGTAGTTCCTTTCACTGTCCTCTAGAGATACCCTTCACAAATTAAGAATGTTGCCCTTCACTGCTCACGATATACATGCGTCAATACTAAGAATATCGCTCTTCAGTGCTCACTATATACATGCGTCAATACTAGCTTCCATAAGAATTACATGTTAAAAGACCATGTAGCCATCACCTTAAGGAGAGAGAAACAAGGAAAGCAACAGCAAAGAAAGCAAACAGGGGCTAACGAAATAAATAGAGAGAGGCAGTTTTCACGGACAAACCGAATATTGGAGAATAAAGCCGGTGATCAACTCTCTGGGCATTGCGAGGGCGCCCCTAAGATCGTTGACGGTGAGAGTCATCCCCATCCCTGTTGTCCACCATTAACACACCCCATTACTAAATGAAACAGATGCGATCTCCGTAAAAGAAAAGAAAGGCAAAAGAGAAGAGAAAGCAAGACCGAGCATGGTGACTGTGAGGCCGAGAATCTGCCATTCCTGGCGGACCCACAAAAAGTAATCCGGCCGGCCTTTGCTGCAATGCAAAAGGTGGTCGCCGTCTACGTGTCGTCTGCTGCGAAGAGGAGGAGAATAAGAAGGAAAAGAAAAGGATAGCAGCGAGAACGACGGTGGAAATGAAAGGGAAGAGTGGCTGCAAATGATTAGGCGGATGTTGATGACGAAGAGAAGGGTGAATGAGAAAGAAGAGAAAGGTTAGCAGGAAAAGAAGGCTTAGGGAGGAAGATGAGAGCTTTCTGCATCTTGTTGACGAAGACTTCATCGACAAAAACACTTGCCGGCCGAGAATCGCCAGAGTTGCCGCGGGAGCCCCGATCTCTCTCCGCCTACCGCCCAGAACCGCCAAGTAAACCAGAGACTCGACGTAAGCATGGTCTTTTAAACGTCAATTTTCAGCAGCCGAGTATGCAACGCCAAGAGTATCATCGAGCTCGCCGCCTTCATGTTGTGAGTCGAGCCCCTACCAATTGAGCTAATCGAGTGATTAAAGCATTTTAGCATACATTAAAAAAATTCTTCGTATTAAATGTTATATATAAACAAAGACAGTAAGAAATCTGATCGTTGGTTATTGTGAAATGAAATAGAAATGACGACAGACCTATTACATTTTTTACAACAACTCTAAGCCTTTTTCCATACTAGACGGAGTCGTTTACATGAATTCTTTGTTTTCACATATCCCTATCATGTGTCATGTAACTCACAATAAGCTGGATCATTTTTTATTGTTTCTTTCCAACACTTTTGTGGTTGTCTTCTAACTCTTTTAATACTTTTCAAATTTAGTTTTTCATACCTTCTTATGCATTCTTCTTTTGATATTCTTTCTATATGTTCAAACCATCTTAAACGATATTCTTTCATTTTATCCTCTATTGGTGTCACTCCTAATTTACTTCTAATAACCTCATTATGTATACGGTTTTTTCTTGTATAACCACTCATCCATCTCAACATCTTCATTTCAGTCACAAACATCTTTTGTACATGTTCATGATTAACTTTCCAACACTCAGAATCATAAAACATGGCAGGCCTAATTGCTGCTCTATAATATTTACCTTTTAACTTTAATGGTATCTTCTTATCACAAAGAATATGTGATGTTCCTCTCCATTTTAATCAACTAGCATTAATTAACATCTTCATCAATTCTTTTGATCCTAGGTATTTAAAACTTTCCTTTTGAAGGATACAATGTGTGCCAATTTTAATTTCTATATACTCTGAAGTAGTCAAATGATCAAACTTACATTCCATATATTATATATTTGTTCTATTAAGTCGGAGGCCTTTGCTTTTTAATGTTTCTCCATAGTTCCAATTTTCTATTAACTTTTTTCTCATACTACTCCATTAACACAACCTCATTTGCAAATAACATACACAAAGGCACTTCATCTTGAATATCTTTTGTTAACTCAATCAATCACCATTATAAATAAGTATAGACTTAAAGTTTATCTTTGATGTAACCCAATATTAACTTTAAAAGTCTGTCATTCCTTCATGAGTCCTCACACATGTTTTTGCACCATCATACGTGTCTCTTATAAGGTTAATGTATGCCAATGGGATACATAAATATCATATGAAGGTATTTCTTTTTTACTCTAAAATATTTCATAAGACGTCTCAAAAGGTGAATCGCTTCAACAGTAGATCTGCCTGACATGAATCCAAATTGGTTCTCTGTTGTACTTGATATTTGTCTTAACTTACATTTGATAGTTCTTTCTCTCAATTTCATAGTATAGCTCATTAACTTTATACCTTGATAATTCGCACAATTCTGAATGTATCCCTTGTAAGCCGACCCCATCTAGTATGGGAAAAGGCTTAGTTGTTATTGTTGTTGCAAATGTATCCCCTGCTCTTATATATGGGTATAAGTGTACTCGCTCTCCATTCCTCAAACATCTTTTGGTTTCTCCATATTTCATTAAATAGTCTTGTGAGCCAAGTGATTCCTATTTCTCTTAGTATTTTTCAAACGTTTATAGGAATATTATCTGTCCTACAGATTTACCATCCTTCATATGTTTAAGAGTCTCTTTGACTTCATTCTTTTGAATACTTTGGTAGAAATTATAGTTTATATACTTTTATGATTTGACTAACTCTCTCAAGCTAATACTAACATCTTTATTTTCATTAAAAAGCTTATAAAAATAGTTTTTCATCTATTTTTATATCATCATTTGTCACTAGAATTTTTTCATCCTCATCCTTGATGCATCTAACATAATTAAGATCTTTAGTTTTCTTATCTCTAGCCCTAGCTATCTTAAAAATATCTCTTTCACCCTCTTTTGAGTTGAGTTTTTTATATAAGTCCTCCCAAATTTTAGCTTTTGCTTCACTCACGCCATTTTTCGTTTCCTTTCTTGCTTTCTTATAAGTCTCTAAAGTTTCACTAGTTTTCTTAGCATAATGTAATTTGTAACATGCCCTTGATTTTATTTTACACTAATTCACTCCACCACCAAGCTTCTTTTTATGTCGGTACACCTCTCTTAGATATACCTAACACATCTTTCGCCACTTTTATAATATGTATAACTATATTGTTCTACATATCGCAAGATGTACCAACATAATTCCAAACATATCTTTGAAGGACTTTCTATTTAAATATATCTTCTTTTTCGCTTTTGAAGTTCCACCATTTAGTCTTAATAGCTCGATATACTCTTTTCTTCTTTGTCTATTTTTAATTTATAAATCCATAACTAAAAGTGGATGTTGGATGGTTAAGCTTTCTTTTGAAATTACCTTGCCATATTTACAACACACTCTATCTTTTTTTCTACGAATAAAGTAATCAATTTGTGTTTGTGTTTGTGATAAGTCACTCCTATAAGTAATTAAATGTTCATCTCATTTTTTGAAGATTGTATTCACTATAAAGAGATCAAATGCCATAGCAAAATTTAAAATCTTCCTACCTTCCTCATTTATATCTCCAAAACCAAAGTTTCCATGAATACCTTGATATCCTAATGCCTCTTTACTAACATGTCCATTTAAATCTCCTCCTAAGCAAATCATCTCCCTTTGTAGAATCTTTTGAATCGCTTTATATAATTCTTCATAAAAAGTTGTCTTTATACTATCTTCTAGTCCTACTTAGGGTGCGTAAGCACAAACTATATTAAAAATCTCTGCTCCTCATACCAACTCTGTTTCAAGCCTTTTCTTTACTTGAGTACCATAATTTAAAATCTATATCCTATATGTCTTTTGCTTTTTCTCTAACCCATTTTGTCTCTTATAAACATAGAATATGAATCTTTTTCCAACTCATAGTATCTATCACCTCCATTAGCTTACTGGATAAATGTTTTGATATTCTAAGAACCAATATGAATCTTATTATCTAGGACTAGGTTATTTACCCTCGCATTCGTCCATATTGAAAATGTGGAGACCCTCTTTGTAAATTATTCGCTACATTAAGGTGATAATGTACTAGGACTAACTTTTTTACTCACACCCGTCCATGATATGGGAACCCTCTTTACAATTGATTTACTCCATACAAGCAAAAATGTAATGACCCTTGCTTACTTATTACTGAATTCGGGCTCTATAGCACGTCGCTAGGCGGAGACGCCCCAAAGCAATGTTCATAATTTTGTAATATACGTTATAAAAATCTGACAAAGTTTTACGCTGGCTGTCGAAAGCCTAACACAACACTCCTCCTTTATCCGGGCTTGGGACCGACAATGTAAGGGTAATCTCTTACATAAGCCTATTGCATTTCTTATAAAAAAACATTTAAATACCTTTCGCCAACTTTTTAAAGGGACGAAAATTTTGATAAAAATGTTATACATGAATTAATGTACGTTGATTAAAATAAAAGATGTATTAAATATTTTATTTGACAAAAAAATATTATTAAAATTAGTATAAATATTATAAAATAGCAAATAAACATAGTACTCTCCCACTCCAGTCGCTGCTTTTCTTTCTGTTACTTGGAAAGTAGCTGCTTCAGCTTCAGCCACTCGAATTTTCGATATTCGTCTTATGATTCTATAACGCTTACCTAATATCAATATGCTACTCGCTCTCGTGACAGCGCCTCTTGCACCGTAAAATCAACTCTTTGATTGCTTACTTTGACAAAGAAAGACGTAAAGACTCCTTCATGAGACGCAATCTTATAGTATGTTACAATGCTTTAAGGGTGCATCGTAGGAGCAACTCTTTGAATGGCTTCTTTTGACATTGAAAGACGTAAAGACTCCTCAATGGGACGTTATCTTATAGTATGTTACGGTGCTTTAAGGGTTGCACCGTAAGAGCAGCTCCTTGATTGCTTCCTTTCACATTGAAAGACAAAGGGACTCCTTCATGGGACATTATCTTATAGTATGTTACTGTGCTTTAAGGGTGTGATTCCCACAATGCAGATATAAAGCATACGGGATAGCGAAGGTGTTATCCTATAGTGTAAAATAGACCGTTTCACCGCTTATAACCTGTTTCACGGAGCTGTCTTTATCGTTAAAAACGTATTATAAGCTTGTTGTATAGCTTATTCGATTGAAAAAAGTAGGAGGATTATATACATAAATAACCAATATACAATGATCATATATTCAAATCAAGAACATTGGTAGATCTAAAGAATATCATAAACAAATCATATAAAAAAGAACAAATAAAAAATAGGAGCATAAAACTTATATGTGCGAGTCACTCTTATGAACTTGACTTAGATATGAGACAAGAAAGAGCGCAAAATGATTAAGTGTGGATTAGGAGAGTCCTAATCTTTTTTTATAGAAAATATAATTAACCATGAATCTCAGATCCGATCTATTTGATACACCTCTTTATCCTATAATCATTCATGTATAGATTCGTTTAATCATTGAATCAAAACTTTTTCTTACAAAAGATAGACCGAAGATAATTCTAAATCTCAAGCTAAGCCCAACTTGACGTGTACATGTGTGGTCTAGCATACCCTCTCCAAGTTCTTTAAACTAAGATTCATGGGTTACCAATAATATAAAAGGATATGTGAATTTTTTTAATCCTTCGATACAAAACTAAACTTTGTCTCTTAGTTTTTACATGCACAAATTCCTCATATATGACTTTTATACTTTAAGACTTTCACACACACACACATATATATATATATATGTATATATATATGTATGTATATATATATATATATATATCAAAAAATGTTAAATGAATATATAAGAATGCTTAACAAAAGCTAAATGCAATCAATACACATGAGTTTAATTAACTCAATAATTAAATTATATTAATTCTAACATATCCAAGCTACTACTAAGCATCCCACAGTCACTCGTCAACATGTTTTAAACATGTCTATAATAGAGAAATAAAGATCTTAAGATGAACGAGTAGTCATCTTAAAAAAGACCGTATTCATAATGAGATTAAACAAATTGAGAGTAGCATTAATAGTGATAAAATGAAGAAAAATCATTTAAGATGATTTGAACACTTAAACAATGATTACAAAAGTATTAAAAAGAAATAATAAAGTATTAAAAAGAATGGTCAAAATTATGTTGAGTTAATTGCTAGTATGACAAATAATCAATTTATATGAAAACAAACAATCCATGTGACCGACTCTATGAAAAGCTTAGTTGTTGCTGCTGTTGTTGAGTATTGTATTATATAAATATATATATATATATATATATATATATATATATATATATATATATATATATATATATATATATATATATATATATATATATAGGCTAGGCTAGGCTACAGATGTATCCATTTTAGTAACAGAAACATCTGTTGTAATCATGTTTTTAACGTAAAAAGTTCACCTACTGTCCTTCGTTGGTGAAACAACCAGCGGTGGGTTGCACACTTCTAGAGACCTACTTCCTTTTAGTGAACGCAAAACAAAGAAAAAACACTTCCAGGCCAGCAAAGTTTTCATGTGATTTTGGAAGCCACTCCCTTGTCAATAACAATAATAAGAGTGTTATTTCGAAAATCACTACCAAAGGAGGGGCTTATCCAGAATTTATTGAAAAAACATCTTCCGTCTTTTTCTTATGGTCGGATAACTCGAGCACACGCATCTCTCGTCGTCCCTTTCCATTTTCCGCCCGCGTTTGAGAATGAAATATCGCGCTTCTGCAAAGAACGCACCATGGTTACATCATCGTCCCCGTTGCTCGCGCCCAAGACCGTAACGCTGTTCTCTCATCTTCCCTCCCCTCGCTCCCCCTCCTCTCTTCGCACTCTGCATCTCCAAAGAGGTTGCAAACCACCATTACAACCCCGTCTCCTTTCTTCTCTGTTGCCCGCCGACGGGGAAGCAATGTGGGGGAAGAATTTGGGGCAGAGATTCAACCTCACCGGAGTTGCATCCTCCTTTTCCGTCGTCCTCCGCGACCACCATTTGGCTCTTCCACATCTCTCTGTCCGCGACGTGCGTTCCATCTATTGGAGATATCTCAAGAGGCGGGGAGTCAAAGGCGTCGTCTTTGATAAGGATAACACTGTCACCGCCCCTTACTCTGACTCCCTTTGCCCCCCTCTTTCTGATGCCATTGAAGATTGTAAGACTGTTTTTCCCGGGAAGGTCGCCATTTTGAGCAATTCTGCAGGTGGCCTTTTGCTTGTTAACTGTTAATTTGGGTTATTTTCTGAGTTGTGCATCTTGGGTTTTCTGTTTGTTGAATTCTGATGTCGGTGCCTTTGTTGGTCTTTGAAATGTGTTAGGTCTCTACCACTATGATCCGGATGGGTCGAAAGCCAAAACATTAGAGGAAGTGATCGGAATTAGTGTGATAAGGCATGGCAAGTGATATTATTTTTTACGGTATATGCTATTGTTGGGGTACTTGTAAATACTTATCTGTTGGTGATTATTCACTATGTCTGACACATGCAGATCAACGATTTCATGTCCTTGATATCATCAGCCTTTGCATTTTTTGTTTTGACATGAAAACCATTGACTAGATCTCATCTAAGTTTGGTGTTTCAGTATGGAGATGAATATCAAGTTGAATGATTTCTTTATAATCCTGTATTTGGCAAAACGACTCATGCCTTTCGAACAGGGACAAAGAAGCCTGGAGGTTCAGCTAAGAACATAGAAGAGTACTTTGGATACAATACGTCTACACTTGTCATGGTAAGAGAACGTAAAAATACTTGATCTTTTTCTGTTTCACGGTCTCCTCTCTATCATAATGCATATCTCAATTATTGCAGGTTGGCGACTGTGTATTCACAGACATTGTATATGGAAACAGGAATGACTTCTTAACCATATTAACTGAACCACTAAAGCTGACTGAAGAGCCTCTCATTGTCAGGCAGGTGTGGCCTTGTACTATTCTTCGTGTTTTTCGTCTAAGATGTCTCCTTATTGTTTATGGTAGGTCTCAGATGTACAGACATCGGTTCTGCATTTGAATCAAATACGTGCCTAAACTTTGCACCTCAAGTTCTCAACCTTGATGAGAAGAATGTTGCTTGTTTTAAAAGAATTGTTTTGTGTTGCATATTAAGATCACTTATCAAAAGTCTGCCTGGGCTCCATTTACACCTATTCTGGAAGTCTGGCGCCTAGACTTGGGTGCTATAAGCATATCTATTCCTTTTAAAGTTCTAAAAGTTTTTCCTTTTCCAATACAAGTAAAATATGTTTGAAATGATTGATAATCATGAAATACTCTTCTTATACATTTATTGTTAATTGTGATTTTTTACTGACTAGGCCACTTAGCTGTCTTAGCCGCTGCTTAACCTTCTTGGGAAGTCTGCCAACTAGGCCCTGGATTCCGTTTTTGATAGAATAAGTATCATGCACCATAGATGTTTGCTTTGTTCTAAAAGAGAGCAAATATAGAGATTGAAGGAATGTTTGTGTTAATTGTGAACATTGTGAAAAGCATACTGTTTAAGTTTAAAGGGGTCTAGACTCGAGCGATGTTGCAGTATTGTATTTGTTCTTTAATCATGCCTTTTTTGGGTTTGATTATAAAAGAACCCTCAGCAGGAGCTAAATGGACTTGCTCCCCTTCAGGTAAGCCAAGTGGGATGCAATCAGCATCTTCAGTTTGATGCCTTATCGACCTCCAGCTGCCTAGCAGATAGGGGCGAGCACTATTATTTTTAGATTATCATAAGCTAACTCCTTACCCTAGTGTCTGCATAGTAGCTTTCTAGCCTTCAAGGAAGCTGCCATTTCTTTCAAATAAACAGGCCACAGTTATATTTGTAGAATGGATTTAAATAGCATGGCGATCTTTGAGGCGATGACTTGTCTTCGTATCTTCTGTGCAACATAATTAATATACTGTTAGATGGCAAAGAGTCTGAACCATACTTTTGCTATGACCAGTTCGAATATGAACAGCAGCAACTTAGGAGGCATACAAGTTTTACTATTTTAGAATCTCAAGGTTCATTTGTTGTTTATCTGGATTTGCTCTGAACAGATGTTTCATTTATGGTTTCTGTGAACAGAATTCATATATTTGGTCGTTTTTTGACCTGGTTTTGCTCTGAAGAGAGATTCTTGCCAACTGCCGTTCTTTTTTTCAGTTAAGGAAGTTAGAAACCTACCTGTTAGATCTGTGGCATAAGAAAGGGTTGCGGCCGAACAACCACTCTCTTCTTTCAGACAAGAATCAGTATGCGGAAAACTCCAGAGTATAGCATGTGCATACTGGGCCTTGGTCTTCCCATTCGGATACTCTTAGATGATTTAGTTTATACCTTTGTTCATCTGAGGAGCTGCATTCTCGCCTGTTTGTTCTTGCCTGCCCATAGGGCTACAAGCCCTTAGCTTTGAATTTGTAAAGTTCCTTCAATCTGTAGCAAGCGGTAAATTGTTATTTTAAGTGAATTTTCTGTTCTCATGTTCTTTTATTAAAATAGCCGACCCCGTCTAGTATGGGAAAAGGCTTAGTTGTTGTTGTTGTGTTCTTTTATTAAAATGGCCCAATGCTTGGCAGTGAAACATTTGGGATTCTATTTCATGCACTTCTCCCCATGATCTAAAATTTCAGTAATACACATTGAGATGGCTTCATCTCAGTATCAAGATATCTCATCTTTTTCCTGGTTTCCTGCTTCATAAGCAAACTGAAGGATGATGGTCTTGTTGGAACGCACGAGAGAGAGAGAGAGAGAGAGAGAGAGAGAGAGAGAGAGAGAGAGAGAGAGAGAGAGAGAGAGAGAGAGACTGCTAGGCTTTCAAGATTGTTACATGCACGCTTACATGCATGCACAGAGTAAGTTGGAAATTTTTAACTAGGAATTTGATTTTTGGAACTCAGTTCCTGAGTCTTTCTAGCTAGGCCATACTTTTTGAAACTCCAAACAACGTTTGAGTAACCAAGCTGGCGCTAAAGTTGTGCTTGATGGACAATGAGTTTCGCAAAGCTCGTTGGCCAGCTTGCAGGTGACTCCATCCGAGTCACCGGGTCAACTGGCAAGACTCAGCAAGTTGCCCAGTCAAGATTCCAGGTAAAGTTCTTAAAGAGCTGGTATACAATCTAAACGTGTTGAATGTGATCTCCGAAATAAAATTCAAATGACAGATGCAGCATGCCGTCACGTACTTGTGATGAACGTTATTCCAAACTTTAATGGTGAAGATTCGTCTAGAAACATACGAATGAAACCAAGCCTTTCCCCACGTTAAGCGGGATTGGCTAATGGATTCTAGATCGTTACAAACAACAGGGTCACTGAAAAAGAAAACAATAGAACTGATGAGCTTAAGAAATAGCATGCTTTAGTTGCAGCAGCAATACATGCACAGCCTAAGCATTAACTAACAAAGGCAACTCATTCTCCAACACAAAAAGCAATCATTGATTGAGTGCCTCAAACAAGCATTTATTCATAACCACGACGCGTTACCGTCACAGGAATATATACACAGGTAAAAAAGATCCAGAAGAAACACAAGTGAGTTGCATACCAAGCACTACGCCTCTCATAAACTCTGTTTTAAGACAGTACAATGTACATGACGACTGATAACTGAGCATCAGACATTTCGCTGCTGCCTGTACCATTCTTGATCGTTGATATACTGCGAATGAATAAGCTGATCTGTTCTTTGGTCCATTCCGTAACCACCATACTGAACAGGAGCTGCACTATGGTGAGCATAAAACAAAGCTTCCTTTCCTCTCTGATCCATGGAACCCTCGTTAAAAGGGACGCTCAGATCTCTATAGGAATTGTCACAGAAGTTACCAAACATATTCCCGGGTGGACTGATCCACTTCCCGAAAGCTGACATTTTCAAGGCATCAGGTTCTTTTGATGTTGCATCAGAGTATAGGTTATATCCATCTGGCCATAAAATGTCATCAGCATAGCAAGTACCAACAAGGTCCCTGTAGGGATAAAAACAACGCATTGGATCTGGTAGTGCTGGATACATGTATCCTCCATATCCAGAAGCGAGTCCCGGGAGAGTTTGAGCTGCAAGCCGTGTTCTATGGAACTTATCATTCATTGTTGATGAACCAGCAAATCCAGATGTTCCAGTTCTTTCTGACGGATTTTGTGCAGTTGAAGATGACAGAAAATGTTGAGGGATGCTCAAGGCAGGATCTGGATAAAATCTGTTATAGGTAGCTGGACTAGTGGAGTTCGTTACAAGTTCTGTCAATATTGAAGCTGATGGGGTCGAAGCTGCACAGAGGCTAGCAGAACAGTATGCAGGATAAGTAGCATAATCGTCAAAAGAAGGTTGACCTGCACATCTGTATGTCGGATTTGCCATACTAAAGTCAGCGTTGCTTGCTTCAAAAGATTGACTTTCCATGTCAGCTGAATGCATGCCCTTCATTGGAGCATAACTGCAACGTAAACTACTGCTCGGCAACCCCTCTGTGGGAGCAGGACTTTTGTCTCTGCCAACCATCCAGTCACACAGAGAGGGAGGTCGAACTCTAGATGACAAGCTGGCTAACTCAGGTAAATAGTTTCTCGGGTGCAACAAACCATATCCTTTTTGGTCTTCCATCCCTTCTGCCGATGTTGATGAGATGTTGAGATCAGACAAAGGGTGGAGAACAGAATCAACAACTACGGAGCTTGCAGGCTTGACAGCTATATTGTTCCTCGAGGCTTCGACATGACTCCAGGGACTAGGTAAGGCATGGCTAACAGAATGCTTATTGGAAGTTTGTGAATTTTGTTCCGGTGACAGGTTGCAAGATAATAACGTAGAAGCTTCGGAACATAAAGTGCGAGTCTCTGCAGCTTCTTGACGGAAAACATGATTATGCTTACTCCTTCGAGTAGGCTTGAAAATAATAACTTCGTCTTCTTCTCCAATACAAGGATGACAGCAAGAAACAGTTTCTTTGGACACCACGATGGTCTCACAAGCCACTTCTTTTTGTTCAATAGCTGCAGATGCAACCGAATGCTCTGGCTCACGGTGGCTCTGATCATCTCTGAGTTCTGTTCTATCATTCAACTTCCCTACATCAAATGCATAAAACCTTTTCTCTAGTTTCTGGTAGTCGATCCACTTCCGGCTAGAGGTCGAGAGCATGTCAACAAGCTTGGCAGCAGCGGCAACCATGCGGTTCCTACGAATGTGATGATGTTCAGTTTTGTCTTTCAATTTCTTTCTAGAAATAGATTTTGACCCAAATACTGAGCCATGGATCTTTGAAAGAGGTGAGAAAGCTCGCAATTCATAGTCCTCCCATAGAATATCACCATCTAAGAGCTTATCTACATTGATAGGTTGATTGATGACATTATCTTTGTAAGAAACTTCATTTATGAAGTCTATGAACTCACTAAAGAAGCGGCCTGCTGCACTTGAACAGTTTTCATCAGCTTCATCCATTGTTTTGGCCAGATCTTCCCTAAATGCACACCATTCCACGAAAAGTAGTACACCAGGCAACAGGGGGCTCTCACTGAATGAAGCATATTTTGTGCAACGATGTACTAAACGCCCCATGACTTCAAAAGCAGCAGTCCAGGCCAGCTGTATGAAGTCTTGTTTCCCTTCATGCTCCTCGTTGGCAAATTGAAATTCTTGAGTTTGGCATAGTATAGAAAAAATTAAGATGCAGACAATTTGTATGACACGGAATGCGCTAGTCTTAGTTCTTTCATTTCTCATGGGAAGGCAAGGTTGCAGTATAACCTCTAATGTCGCATCATTAAGGGAAAGCACCCTGTCCAGTCCAGTTAGAGTCGCTTTATATATGTAAGGAAGCTCATCCAACCTGTTATTAATGAAGCTGTTAATATCAGGAACATGACGACCAAAATGAGAGGTACATCTAAATTCAAACCACCATAAAATGTCTATTTTGAACCAGGACATTCATTTTTCTTGTTTCAATGATGCAATGTGCCTCCATCTTACGAGATACAGCGGCAGAGGACCTGTATTGGAGACGTCAATTTGTGTGGTTGCTTTCTATTGGAAAACCATTTTGAACGTTGAATTGGAGACGGTGAATGAACGTAAAACAATGATGCTGCTAGTCAGATAATAGATGTTACCTGGATTGGAGACGTCAATTTGTGTGGTTGCTTTCTATTGGAAAACCATTTTGAACAGCCTGAACTTAGTGACATAAAGTAATGAAATAGGTTTAATGTTGCATGAAGACCAGTCAACCTAATGCAGTATACACTTAGATAGTCTGATGTGACACAAAAGTGATCAGGTTAAGCAAGTATTGTTTTAAAGAAATTGAATATGGTCAATGTGAAATGTGGAGACCATTGCCAAAATTATGGAGAAACATCATATGAGCATCCAGTGATGGCAAAGATGAAATGGTGAAGGAGATGTATATTACCAAATTTATAGAGAAAAATGGAGGCCAATCATTGCCACGAGGAGTTTAGAGAATTTGAGTACGGAACTCACAACTCCCTATATTTAGTATAGTTCTTCAATGCACTTGAGTACAAAACTATGTGAAATGGATAACAATGAAATGTACATGACACACCACGAAAAAATTCTTTTCAAGTAGATTACACTGCATTTTGTGTCCGTTGTTTGTCATCATTTTTCTAGTGTTGTAAAGAAATGTTGCGTCGCATGTAACATATCAGGTGGCTTTATCTTGCATTTGTTTTCTAGGCATATTTTGCCATGCCACAAAGATTTTAAAACCAAATTTTCCCTCTCCCAGTCTTAATCATATATACGAGTGAATTCACCCAGGTTGGGATTTTACTAATGCAATTTTTCTAATTCAAAAATCTTTGAAATTAGCCAACCCCGTCTAGTATGGGAAAAGGCTTAGTTGTTGTAGTAAAAATCTTTGAAATTTTTGAAATTTTTTAATGTGAAACTAAAATCTAAGCATGTAAGGGATCACTCTTGCATTGCCGGTCCCAAGCTCGGATAAAGGAGGGTTGTGTTAGGCTTCTGACAGCCAGTGTAAAACTTCATCGGATTTTTATACCATGGATTACATAAATTATAAGCACTAGTTTGGGGCGTTCCCGCCTAGTGACACGCTGTAGAGCCCGAACGTAGTGATAAGTAAGCAAGAGCCACTATATTTTTGCCTAGATGTATTGAATCAATTATAGAGAGGGTTCCCATATTATGAACGAGTGTAAGTAAAGAAGTTAGTCCCACTACATTACCGTCCGAATGTAGTGAATAATTTATAAAGAAAGTCTCTGCATTTTCAATATGGACGGATGTGGGAGGGTAAGGAAGCTAGTTCTAGATAATAAGATTCGTATTGGTTCTTAGATTATCGGAACATTATCTAATAAGCTAATGAAGGTGGTAGATACCATCATTCAGAGAAAAATTCATATTCTATGTTTACAAGAGACAAAGTGGGTTGGAAAAAAAGTAAAGGAGATAGAGGATATAGGTTTTAAATTATGGTACTCAAGTGAAAAAATGGCTCGCAACGGAGTTGGTATGATCATAAATAAGGATTTAAAGGATAATGTAATAGACATACAACGATATGATGACCGAATCATGATATTAAAACTAGTGTTACGAGCAAAGGTTTTGAATATAGTTTGTGCTTACGCACCCAAAGTAGGATTAGAAGATAGTATAAAGACAACTTTTTGGGAAGACTTAGATAAGGCGATTCAAAGGATTCCACTATGGGAGATGATTTATTTAGGAGGAGACTTAAATAGACATGTCGGTAAAGAGGCATTAGGATATCAAGGTATTAAGGGAAACTTTAGTTTTGGGGATATAAATGAGAAAGTTTGGGAGATTTTAAATTTTGCTATGGCATTTGATCTCTTTATAGCAAATACAATCTTCAAAAAATAAGATGAACATTTAATTACTTATAAGAGTGGCTTATCACAAACACAAATTGATTACTTTATTTGTATACAAGAAGATAGAGCGTATTGTGAAGATGGCAAGGTAATTCTAGGAGAAAGCTTAACCACCCAACATCGACTTTTAGTTATGAATTTATAAATAAAAAAATAGACAAATATGAAAAGAGTGCATCGAGCTCTTTGGACAAAATGATGGATCCTCAAAAGCGAGAAAGAAGATATATTTAAACAGATAACCCTTCAAGGAGATGTTTGGAATTATGTTGGTATACCTTGTGATATGTGTAACAATATGACTATACATATTACGAAAGTGGCGAAAGATATGTTAGGTGAATCTAAGGGAGGTGTACCGGTACAAAAAGAAGCTTGGTAGTGGAGTGAAGTAGTGCAAAAAAAAATCAAGGCAAAGAAGACATATTACAAATTATATTACAATAACAACTAAGTCTTTTCCCATACTAGACGGGGTCAGCTACATGGATTCGTTGTTTCCACAGCCCTATCATATACCATGTTAGCAATCAACTCACAATAAGCTAGATCATTCTTTATTGTTTCTTTCCAACACTTTTGTAGTCATTCTCTACCTCTTTTAATACTTTTCAAATTTAGTTTTTCATACCTTCTTAGAGATCCTTATTACTAATTACGTAAACTAGTGAAACTTTAGAGGCTTATAGGAAAGCAAAAAAGAAAACGAAAAAGGCCATTAGTGAAGCAAAAGCTAAAATTTGAGAGGATTTATATAAAAAACTCAACTCAAAAGAGGGTGAAAGAGATATTTTTAGGATAGCTAGGGCTAGGGATAAGAAAACTAAAGATCTTAATTCTGTTAGATGCATCAAAGACAAGGATGAAAAAATTCTAGTGGCAAATGATGATATAAGAAATAGATGAAAAACTATTTTTACAAGCTTTTTAATGAAAATAAAGATATTAGTATTAGCTTAGGAGAGTTAGCCAAATCAGAACAGTATATAAATGAAGTCAAAGAGGCTCTTAAATGTATAAAGGGTTGTAAAAATCAGTTATTTCTATAGAAGTTTGAAAAATACTAGGAGAAATATGAATCACTTGGCTCACAAGACTATTGAATGAAATATGGAGAAATCAAAAGATGCCCAAGGAATGGAGAGCGAGTACACTTATACCCATATATAAGAACAAGGGAGACATTCAAAATTGTGCGAATTATCGAGGTATCAAGTTAATGAGCCATACTATGAAATTGTGGGAAAAAAATATCGAACGTAGGTTAAGACAAGTATCAAGTACAATAGAGAACCAATTTGGTTTCATGCCAGGCAGATCTACTATTGAAGCGATTCACCTTTTGAGACGTCTTATGGAATATTTTAGAGCAAAAAAGAAAGACCTTCATATGATATTTATTGATCTAGAAAAAGCTTATGATAGGGTATCGGGGGAGGTTCTTTGGAGAACCTTGGAAAAAAGAGGTATCCCATTGGCATACATTAACCTTATAAGAGACATGTATGATGGTAAAGGAATGATAAACTTCTTTAAAGGATCAACTTTAAGTCCATACTTATTTATAATGGTGATTATTGAGTTAACAAAACATATTCATGATGATGTACCTTGGTGTATGTTATTTGCACATGACATTGTGTTAGTGGAAGAGCCTAAGGAAAAAGTTAATAGAAATTTAGAACTATGGAGAGAAACATTAGAAAGCAAAAGCCTCCGACTTAGTAGAACAAAGACATAATAGATGGAATGTAAGTTTGATTATTTGGTTACTTCAGAGGACATAGAAATTAAAATTAGTACACATTGCATCCCCAAAAGGAAAGTTTTAAATACCTAGAGTCAATTTTTCACAATTGACTGTTATGCATAGAATTAATCCTGGTTGGTTAAAATGGAGAGGAGCATCAGGTATTCTTTGTGATAGAAAGATACTATTAAAGTTTAAAGGTAAATATTATAGAGCAACAATTAGACTTACCATGGTTTATGGTTTTCAGTGTTGGGCAGTTAATCATAACATATACAAAAGACCTTATGTGACAGAAATGAAGATGTTGAGATAGATGAGTAGTCATATAAGAAAAGACCGTATACATAATGAGGTTATTAGAAATAAATTATGTGTGACACCAATAGAGGATAAAATAAGAGAATATCATTTAAGGTGGTTTAAATATATAGAAAGAATATCAAAAGAAGAAACTATAAGAAGGTATCAAAAATTAGATTTTGAAAGTATTAAAAGAGGTAGATGACGACCACAAAAGTGTTGGAAAGAAACAATAAAGAATAATCTAGCTTATTGTGAGTTAATTGTTAACATGACACATGATAGGGCTCTGTGGAAACAAAGAATCCATGTAGCCGACCCCATCTAGTATGGAAAAAGGCTTATTAGTTGTTGTTGTTGTTGTTTTGTAATGTGAAACCTACAGTTACATATTAGTAATATGCATTCTCAAAACTCATTTACACTATGCATATAAAACAAAATTGATATATGTGGACTCAACGATCCCAAATATAAGATCTTAAGGTCTCTACTTTCTCTTCTTGGCATATGTTTCTGAAACGGAAATACAGACTGCAATAGTGTTTTCTACATACCTGTTTTTATTTCAGTTAAATAACTATAGTCAATTTGTCAATAAGTTTCACCATGGGTGTTGAAGGGGCCACAGATTGTGATGATAATGCCAACATTACAGATAAGTAGTTGGCCGATCCTAATATTTTTTACCATGATGCACCGTATATAGAATCATACAAGAAGCTTTTGTATTCATCATAAGAAGAAATTGCTAGTTTAAAATTTCCTTGCCATTGAACTTCATATATGCTTACAATTTCTTTTTTTTAGTGAGGAAATTTAAACACAGTTTCTTGTAGATTTTTTCTTTTGTGCATATTATTATTGACCAATATGAAGTGATACATCATGATTTCTTTAAAATGCACTCAACAAGTGCATAAGTGAAGTTACATAATCAGACTGTTTGCCATATGAAACCCTCACATAAACTATCTAGCAAACTAAAAAGAAACTCATAAAGAAATTTCTATTCTCAAGTTAAGTGATCATATGGAATCACCGTTTCCGTTTATGTTCTTTTCTTTGTTGTCACCGACAGACATGAGAAAAGTTAAATAAATAAATTCAGATGTATGCGTGAAACCACAATGAGGACAAACTATAAAACGCATCAATAGATAAATTGATTCATGACTCTCAAGTCAAAAGACAGGAAAAGGATATCAAGTTTAAAGTTATAAATACAGAATGTGAATGCAGTATTAAACTTACCTCGTTCGTGTACAGAACATGCTAATTAGCTGTATGAATGGATATGCAAAGTTCGGCACAAAATTTAATTCCTCAGAAACCCCCATTGTATTATGCAGCTCTGAAAGCTTATACTGCCACACAAAATTGTTCAGTTTAGATGTAATTTAGAAGAAAACTACGATTGCATCCTTCATCTAAGGATGTGGTATTGCTAGTGGATGGAAAAACCATTAGAGCGATCTACACAAACAGTAAACTTCATCATACATAAGAATTTGGTGTTTTCAGCTGTTTGGATGGCTCAACAATAGGCTTGTTAGTCATCCTCAGAACAATATAAGAATCAAACTGAAGAAAAGAACAAATTCAGCAGATAAAATATGTGAACACAACATTTTGGCCCTCACATCTATACTGCATGCTGAGGCACTCACACTGGCTTGAATAGGACAGTTGCTAAACGTATCTCAATTGTGGACCAGTTTTTAGATAAAGAAATAAAACAGAGAAAAGTGCCAATACACCCCAAAGCCATGAGATGGTAACTACCTTACAATACATGGATAACCCAGCTTTTATAACTAAAAGAATGATGCATGAAGAGTCATCTGACCAAAAAACAGATGGGAAGACATGAGAATCTTTAACAAAGTTCCTTTTCAAGGTTTAGCTTCAAAATATTCACAAATTGGATTCCGGTAGCGATGCACAATTAGATGAATTTGGTGAGACATACAAGAGGATAAAATGAAGACAAAATCTCATGACAGAGACAGTTGCCCAATTAGACAACATATCTCTCTTTGTCTTAAAAAAGCATATTCACCGTAACATCCATCTCTTAACTAGCACGGGAAGGAAATGTTTCCATCCTAGAATTGGAAAAGGCACACTTGAGAAAAGATAGTGCTACAATGCAGATAAATAATAGTTATGAGTACATTTCTGCTTGTGCAATAAACATTAGGTAGAAATACGTTACCAACATATTCTTGAAGAACAAAACTAGATTGTCCCAAGCTTTAAGGAAAGGTTCATCAATAGCAAGGCTTCTAATAAAGTGATACATTGCTAGGAGTTCATCTCCCATGATCATAGCCGAAACAGCTAGCTGTAAATAGGATAACCACTAATTATCCACATGAAGAGAAATGTAACAAGTCCATAAACATGAAAGTTCCAATCGTAAAATATACCTGATTATGAGGGTTTCCACTTGTAGGGTACAGTGAAGATGCTTTTATGTAGTAATGGGCAGCAAATGACAAGTTGAATTTCAGTATAACAAGACTTGAATACAACTCTTTATATCGCTCAAGATCCCCAAGATAGATCAAGAACCGATGATGTAAGAGTTGGAACTTGTGTGCATCCCTGGGATCCAATCCACAACGAATAACACCACTACCAATGGAACACGCTTTTGGAATACCATAAGATTCTTTTAGCTTTCGAATCATTTCTTTGTAAAATTCTGTCGACTGTGCCAGGAAACTCTGGAACCCATTCAAAATGCCAACGCAGGATTCCTTCAATATACGCGGCATTTGGGGAATCACCAGGCCTGGTCCATTTGTATCTTCACAGCACACCTTTATTCTACTACGAAGCTCTTTAATAAGCCCATAATGGAGCCACCATAACTTGGAATCATAACATTCCGGAGATTCAGAATTATCAAAAATAGCATTCACGTATCCTGAACGAGCTTTGCAGTACAACTCCTGAACATTTTTGTCTAGTGGACCCTTTGTTGGGAGTGATGTCCACAGCTGTTCTTCAGCTTCAAAAGCCTAAAAGCAAGACCATAAATCAGGCTAAATCTGACAATTGACAACTCGCAACAACATGTAACATATATATGACAGATCGTCCATAAAAGCATGCGCATGAAATCTCCAAGCTCACCTCAACTATAAACTTCTGGAGTCTCTTTGGATCCAAGGGACTGCTGAGCCTAGCATTTGTGTCAGCCATGAACTCTAAATCCCACCCAACTTGTTTTGGTGCCACAATCCTCAAGGCGTTATGGAGCTTCTCATATATCGATTTGCAATCTAGATCATATTTCACTGTAGGGCACAAAAATATTCTAGCATTTGCAGTTCACTTCAACAATTTGAGGAAGTCATATATGTGTATCTCTCTCTCATTCTATATTATATATGTACGTGAGTATGTATGTATAGACACACACACTGCTTACCTCATTAGTCATCTGATATTAATTCAAAAGAAAATCTAAACAAACAAGGTGAGTTGGAAAACTTCATTATGGCCCTACAGATGAGGACAAGTAAACACTAGTAGAAGCATCTAAAAGAACTTGTATCATCGGAATGGAAAACTTCAAGATTCAAAGGTAGTGACACAATTCAAGCGTAATATTTGACACTCTTTTGCAGGGAAACATCAGAAACTAATTGAATAGTAAGAACGGATTATTGTATAAATGCTATAAAGCTTAACTAATAATATTATGCCATCCAAATAAATACCAAGTAACGAATAGAAAAATACATCCCTTATATCCGATTTCTTTAGCTGACAAGACTTGCCAGACGTGGTCTACACTGAACAGAAGCTTCAGTTAAAACAGAAAATTTCTTTCCAATCATGATGGAAAGTTCAAACTTTTATGAGATGAAAGGCAATCTATGACTTTTCTATCAATGTCAGCTTGGATATAAGGAAGAACCACTACAGCCCAAGGAAATGGTCCATCCTAACTCGAGATTACATAGTTCGCTTTCTTATTGACTGATATAAAGGAAGAGAGAAGGACAACGATTCAAACCACGACTCCAAACTTGAATAAAACTTTCTCTTATGACATAGAGCCTTCCATTTCTTTCCCCTGAAAGGCCTTACACATAAAAAAGAAGTGGGCAAGAAGACTACGTAAACACGATTTCTTCAAAGACAATCAGCCTAACACTTACAGGAATTAAGTAAAACAAGATTGCCAAGTATGACTTTTCAGTAAGACCAAAAGAGAGCAGCAGCAGCATGCATGACTCATCTCTATTAACTATAAAACCCGCTAAAAGTAAATCATGGCAATTCCCTCTCTTTAAAAATATCATCATTATCAAACACAACAAACCATCGAACCCACTCAACAGAAAAAAACCCATCAAGTTTCAGACGCATGTATAAAAGCCATAAACGAAATCCTTTTGTTCTTTTTCAGCGTACCGTTGAAGGGAAACACTGAACAGAAGCTGGGAAGGAGCTTCAACTAATGGCAAACGTCCCCTTCGAACTTCCTCTGACCTCACCGCGAGAAAGAAAACCACCGAGAGGAAGAAGACAAGTCGAAACGAAACGAACAAAGAGATCCTCTCTGCTTTGGTTTGTTCGGAGGAGCTTCATCGTCAAGAGAGAATTAAGCTGCCCCGGGCACCGGTCACCACCATCCTCCAATTGATGCTTGCCACGTGTTATCAATCTTGGCATGTCCGGGCGGGTGAAGGCTTTATGACAAGACTCCCGTCCATCCGGAATGGGTCCCGCACTTGTTTACGGCGGATAGCGTAAGGACGAAGCTCCAAACAGCCAAGTGCGGGGTGGGGTCGCGTTGGACAAAGGTTGCTCCGACGTCCCTCTTAGTCACCATCTGCGCACAGCGACACCAAACCACGAAGACCTTGAACAACGTCGCCAAGGTGGGTACCGTGACGGAGTTCAGGGAAGTGTTGCATCGATATGTAATTGTCGCTTATGCGCAACCGGTGCGCAGTCTCTCATTTCAACGCCTTCCGCCGTTTCACCTACCATCCGCCGCTTTCAGCCACCTTCTTCCGCCCTCTCGTACACCCATTTAGCAGACAAGTATTCGCTGCCGCTACCACCACCGCCTCCTTCTAAGACGTGTACTTTGTGTTACAGAGTGAAGCCAAATGCTAATACGCCCGAAGGCATGCACCACCAGAGGATCGAACTCCCCACATGCAGCGAAGAAGTTAGTGGGTCTTATCAGTTGAGTTAAATGGTCTGAGTGCATAATATGCGACACATTTACCTAGTTTGGACACAAACAAACATGAAAGGACACGCCACAAAAACAACGCTTGTAATGTAACACCGAACACAAAGGCGACCGAAAGAGGCCACACTATATTTGTTTAAAGTAAGTCAAAAAGGATCTGACACAAAACCAACCTAATATTGTCGTATAATGTTTTTCGGTGTATAATTTTTTTCCAAAGATGTTGATTGTTTGATGTTTAAGATAAACGGTTGAAATAATAATAATAAAATAAATGATTTAAATGTAGAACAGTAGAAAATAAAAATATTACAGAAGAGTATACACCGAAAGATATTTTGAATTTACCATTACCTCAATTAATTGAAATATTCTGTACTTGGATTATGAGTGCGGTGGCATTGTTGATTTGGGCATTGGTTTTACAGTGATTCCGAGAAGAGGAAGACTCTACGAGTGATGTTGGGAGAGAGAGAGAGAG